>QEPC01002305.1:203275-226134 GCA_003113815.1 Sphenodon punctatus | reverse complement strand
GGCCCCAGAACCCTGATGGTGGGTCCTGGGACTGGAGTGGCAGCTTCTGGATGAAGTGGAATGACAGCCCTCCCTGCCTGTAACATAGGCCCCAGAACCCTGATGGTGGGACCTGGGGCTGGAGTGGGTGACTGTTCCTTGATGCCATGGAATTACAGCTCCCTGTGAGTGGAATGACGGCCCCAGAACCCTGATGGTGGGTCCTGGAGCTGGAGTGGCAGCTTCTGGATGACATGGATGGACAGCCCTCCCTGCTTGTAACATAGGCCGCAGAACCCTGAGGGTTGGTCCTGGGCTGAAGTGGCTGCTTCTTAATGCTGGGTATAACACCTAAATCTATCTAATCTAAATAAATGAAACTATGGAGGTAAATGTGTGGAAATGGGTGAAATAGGAGGAGGATGGCAATGGATTTGGAGGAACACAAACTGCTGGGAGAGGGAGAGTTCTGAAAATGCCTGTCGACAGGATCAGTGGCTAGCTCAGAATGATATGGAAGGGCAATGACTTTTGTTACTTGCTGTGCCCGCCTTACCACAAGCCCCATTGACTGATAGGCTCTGTGCAGCCTAGTCAGTGGCCAATCGCAGACTGCCAAGCCAGTGGTCTGAGGAAAAGAAGGATGATGATTGGGCATGCTGGCTGCTAGTCCAAACCTCTCTCCACCCCTCCTCAGATGACCCCCCCCATGGGCCTGTCAGCCAGATTTGTCCCGCCCGAACTCATCCAAACACGACTGAACTGTTCAGGGGGTTTGGCGTTCTGTTGGGGCGTTCTGTTTGGCCGGCCGAACTGGCTGAGTTCAGGCTGAACCCTGAACTTCTGAACCATGTTCGCACATCCCTAGTACTCATTTAAGTCAGGCTTTCACCCTGGGTATGACACACAAACTGCACTTGTGGCCTTGGTCGATGACCTGTGCCTGGCTATTGATAAGGGGAATTTTGACCTGTGCCTGGCTATTGATAAGGGGAATTTTGCCCTGTTCACCCTTTTAGATCTTTCGGCTGCTTTTGATACAGTTGATCATGGTGTTGACATGACTGTGGGACCTGGCAGGGGCGTGGGAGGTTCCACTCTTGCCTGTCGGGGAGGTCCCAGAGAGTGATGATGGGTGATTGCTCATTGTCCTTTTGGGACATCCTCTGTGGGGTCCCACAAGGTTCCATTCTGCCTCCCCTCTTATTCAACATGTAGATGAGACCACTGGGCAAGGTCATTTGGAGGTTTGGGGTGAAGTGCTACCAGTATGCTGATGACACCCAGCTCTACCTCTCTTTTTCATGCAGTCTTAGTGCTTACCCGTTGCCTGACTGCAGTTTGAGACTGGAAAAGGGTGAGCTGATAGAAGCTGAATCCAGACAAGACTCAGGTGATGATGGTTGGCTGATCTTGTGGCCTGGAAAAGATTGGGACTCCTCTTATTGATGGAGTCTGGTCCCCTCTGGTCAGTCAGGTCCACAGTCTTGAAGTGCTTCTGGACCCCTTGCTTCACTTGGATTGTCATTTTGTGGCGGTGGTAGGGATGGGAGAACACGGTTCGGACGTTTGGAGTTTGGACCGAACTCGGTCTGTTTGGTCGACTGAACCGAACTTCCTAACCGAACTCAAATTTCAAACCGAACTGAACCAAACCAAATTTCTGAACTCCATTCTGTTCGCCCATTCCTAGTGACAACACATACCAAAAACCCTGGTTTTGAATGGCCGAACTTGGTTTGGAAGTTCGGAATTTGACCAAACTCGGTCTGTTCAGTCGATCGAACCGAACTTCCGAACCGAACTCAAATTTCAAACTGAACTGAACCAAACTAAATTTCCGAACTCAAAATTCAAACCAAACTGAACCGAATTTCCAAACTCCGTTCTGTTCGCCCATCCCTAGGAGGTGGCCAGGTGTGCTTTTCTCCAATTCCACCTGGTGAGGAGGCTGTGACCTTTTCTTTCTGATTGAGATCTGGCCACTGTCATCCATGCTTTCATCACCTTGAGGCTACGCGCTCTACGTGGAGCTGCCCTTAATAACTGTTTGGAAGCTACAGCTGGTGCAGAATGCGGTGGCTCACCTCCTTTCGACAGCCCATTATGCCTGTGCTCCATAATTTGCACTGGCTCGCTATAGCTTTCCAGGAACAATTCAAGGTGCTGGTTTTGACTTTTAAAGCCCTAAACGTTCTGGGTCCCACATACCTGAGAGGCCGCTTCCGTTGCTCCATTCCATGCTCCATTGTGACCCCTGTGATTGCACGGGAGCGCCTCCTGATCAATACCATCTGTTAGTCTTATTTTAATGACAAGGGCTCACAGGGGGGCATTCTCAGTTGCTGCCCTGATGTTATAGAACTCCTTTCCCCCGGAGGCTCATTTGAGCCCAAGCCTGAGTGTCTTCCAGAGGCAGTTTAAGACCTTTTTGTTTGTAAAGGCATTTGGCGGGGAGGGATAGGGGGTTGGTGGGTAGGGGTGTGAGGGGGGCTGGATGTGGGAAGTGGAGAGACGGGATTGGGTGGGTTGTGGGAAAGTTTCGGGGCTGCTTTCCGTACTTTATGGTTGAAAAGGCATTTGGTAAGCGGGGATAGGAGGCTGGTGGGTGGGTTTGGGGTAGGGGTGTGAGGGGGGCTGGATGTGGGGAATGGGGAGACGGGATTGGGTGGGTTGTGGGAAAGTTTCGGGGCTGCTTTCCGTACTTTATGGTTTGTGAGCCGTCCTGTTTGGGGGAAGGCGACAGCTCAGGGGCCCGTGTAGGGGTGGGGGAGTTTTCTCTCCTGTCGGCAATTTAACTCTGGGGCTGAAGTGATTTTGGAGCCCAGATCCCGCTGATTTTCATTTTCTAATAATAATAATAATAATAATAATAAATTTTGTTTCTATAGCACCCCCAGTCCCACCCCCGCCACCAAATGGTGCTCAGAGCGCTTCCCAGAATAAAAATACGATAAAATTAATTCATTTAAAACACAAATCTATTTTAATATATATATTTTTTTTTTTAAAGGGCAAGTTAAAGAGGAAGGAAAAACAGACGAAGAGGAACCATTCGCTGTTCCCACGTCTCCTCTCNATGGACAGCCCTCCCTGCTTGTAACATAGGCCGCAGAACCCTGAGGGTTGGTCCTGGGCTGAAGTGGCTGCTTCTTAATGCTGGGTATAACACCTAAATCTATCTAATCCAAATAAATGAAACTATGGAGGTAAATGTGTGGAAATGGGTGAAATAGGAGGAGGATGGCAATGGATTTGGAGGAACACAAACTGCTGGGAGAGGGAGAGTTCTGAAAATGCCTGTCGACAGGATCAGTGGCTAGCTCAGAATGATATGGAAGGGCAATGACTTTTGTTACTTGCTGTGCCCGCCTTACCACAAGCCCCATTGACTGATAGGCTCTGTGCAGCCTAGTCAGTGGCCAATCGCAGACTGCCAAGCCAGTGGTCTGAGGAAAAGAAGGATGATGATTGGGCATGCTGGCTGCTAGTCCAAACCTCTCTCCACCCCTCCTCAGATGACCCCCCCCATGGGCCTGTCAGCCAGATTTGTCCCGCCCGAACTCATCCAAACACGACTGAACTGTTCAGGGGGTTTGGCGTTCTGTTGGGGCGTTCTGTTTGGCCGGCCGAACTGGCTGAGTTCAGGCTGAACCCTGAACTTCTGAACCATGTTCGCACATCCCTAGTACTCATTTAAGTCAGGCTTTCACCCTGGGTATGACACACAAACTGCACTTGTGGCCTTGGTCGATGACCTGTGCCTGGCTATTGATAAGGGGAATTTTGACCTGTGCCTGGCTATTGATAAGGGGAATTTTGCCCTGTTCACCCTTTTAGATCTTTCGGCTGCTTTTGATACAGTTGATCATGGTGTTGACATGACTGTGGGACCTGGCAGGGGCGTGGGAGGTTCCACTCTTGCCTGTCGGGGAGGTCCCAGAGAGTGATGATGGGTGATTGCTCATTGTCCTTTTGGGACATCCTCTGTGGGGTCCCACAAGGTTCCATTCTGCCTCCCCTCTTATTCAACATGTAGATGAGACCACTGGGCAAGGTCATTTGGAGGTTTGGGGTGAAGTGCTACCAGTATGCTGATGACACCCAGCTCTACCTCTCTTTTTCATGCAGTCTTAGTGCTTACCCGTTGCCTGACTGCAGTTTGAGACTGGAAAAGGGTGAGCTGATAGAAGCTGAATCCAGACAAGACTCAGGTGATGATGGTTGGCTGATCTTGTGGCCTGGACGAGATTGGGACTCCTCTTATTGATGGAGTCTGGTCCCCTCTGGTCAGTCAGGTCCACAGTCTTGAAGTGCTTCTGGACCCCTTGCTTCACTTGGATTGTCATTTTGTGGCGGTGGTAGGGATGGGAGAACACGGTTCGGACGTTTGGAGTTTGGACCGAACTCGGTCTGTTTGGTCGACTGAACCGAACTTCCTAACCGAACTCAAATTTCAAACCGAACTGAACCAAACCAAATTTCTGAACTCCATTCTGTTCGCCCATTCCTAGTGACAACACATACCAAAAACCCTGGTTTTGAATGGCCGAACTTGGTTTGGAAGTTCGGAATTTGACCAAACTCGGTCTGTTCAGTCGATCGAACCGAACTTCCGAACCGAACTCAAATTTCAAACTGAACTGAACCAAACTAAATTTCCGAACTCAAAATTCAAACCAAACTGAACCGAATTTCCAAACTCCGTTCTGTTCGCCCATCCCTAGGTGGTGGCCAGGTGTGCTTTTCTCCAATTCCACCTGGTGAGGAGGCTGTGACCTTTTCTTTCTGATTGAGATCTGGCCACTGTCATCCATGCTTTCATCACCTTGAGGCTACGCGCTCTACGTGGAGCTGCCCTTAATAACTGTTTGGAAGCTACAGCTGGTGCAGAATGCGGTGGCTCACCTCCTTTCGACAGCCCATTATGCCTGTGCTCCATAATTTGCACTGGCTCGCTATAGCTTTCCAGGAACAATTCAAGGTGCTGGTTTTGACTTTTAAAGCCCTAAACGTTCTGGGTCCCACATACCTGAGAGGCCGCTTCCGTTGCTCCATTCCATGCTCCATTGTGACCCCTGTGATTGCACGGGAGCGCCTCCTGATCAATACCATCTGTTAGTCTTATTTTAATGACAAGGGCTCACAGGGGGGCATTCTCAGTTGCTGCCCTGATGTTATAGAACTCCTTTCCCCCGGAGGCTCATTTGAGCCCAAGCCTGAGTGTCTTCCAGAGGCAGTTTAAGACCTTTTTATTTGTAAAGGCATTTGGCGGGGAGGGATAGGGGGTTGGTGGGTAGGGGTGTGAGGGGGGCTGGATGTGGGAAGTGGAAGAGGTAGTATTGGGGTTGTGGGAGGGTTGGAGTTTTTCAGGTGGTTTTTGTCTTTTATGGACCTATATTTTTATGTATGTTTTTCATGTGTACTTGTAAGCCGCCTTGAGCCTTTTTAGGGAAGGGCAGGATAAAAATTTAAATAAATAAATAAATTTACAGATTTGTCATGAGGGAGAACTGGCATGTATGTACAGTAGTGCATTCAGGAGCATTTAAGTCTTCACCATGGATCACTCATATGAGGTATTCCTTGTATCCATTACATTATCTATTATACCCTAGCGAATGGCAAATTGGGTCTCATGAAATTGAGCAGGTCAAGAGCTATAGGTATTTAGGTGTTCTGTTTAACTATTTGGGTAATTGGACAAGGCATATTGGGGTTGTAAAGCTAAAAGCGGACCGTATTGCCAGTGGAATCCTACGATTTTGGAGAACTGTGGGGGCAAGCTAGTAAAGCCTGTTGTGTCATTAATAAATCAAAAACTGACTCCTCAAATGATTTATGGAGCAGAGATTTGGGGCCATGCACATGTTACTGGTTTAGAAGCGATACAACTGAACATTTGCAAAAGGGTTTTGGGGGTTCCGTTCCGCACCCTCAAGTATGGTAAGGGCAGAGTTGGGTTTGTTTCCCGTGGAACTTAAAATTAGGTTAGCTATCTTCAGATACTGGTCCCGGCTGCAGAGTATGGATGATGTAAGATTAACTAAAATGTGTTACAGGGAACAGGAAGACCTCAAAGGGAGGATTACAAGGGTCTAAAAAACAGAGGGGTTGATAAGTGCTTATGGTTTGCCAAAGGAGGAGTTTAAATCTAGTCCTGAAATTAAAGTGCAACCTCTGCTAACCTGCAGAACTAATGACATCTTTACTCAAGACTAGCTGTCTCAGGTTAAGGCATGTAAAATATCTCCTAGGTACCCGGAGCTTAAAAGTAACTTCTGCTTCGAAGATTACTTGTCCTATGTGGAGAATCCGGATGCTAGAGCTGCTCTTACCAGATTGAGATTCCAGCTATTCCCTTCTGCTGTTGTAGAAGGGAGACTCTCTGGTATCCCGCATAATTTGCGACTTTGCAACTGCTGGCAAAACAAGAGTGAAGACATTGTGCATTATATTTTTGACTGCCCGCACAATGACACATTAAGGAACAAATATGTCAAACCTTTATTGGAAGGGAAAGAACATTGGGACATCAATTGGAAAATGTCATACTTATTGGCTAACACAAACCAGACTGTTACCAGGTCTATAGCATTTTTTGCATGGCAAGCAGAAATAAGAAGGAAAAAGCCTCAGTGATTAAAAACAAGTCAAGCGGAGCCCGGAGATGTTCGAAGATAAAATGTGATCAATTAATAAACTAGGGTACATCACATCTACGGGTCTCCCACATTTAATATCTGTTTTGATTTATACTCCTCCAGTTAATGGCAATAAACATTAAACACAAGCATACCACCAATTTGGTTGTAATTGACTGGCCTTTGGAAATGGGGACAATATTAAGTTAATGCAGGGACCAAATTCTGCCGCCATAAACCCTGGGAAGGGTAGGGCAAACACAATGCAATTACAAATTTAATTTTTATCCTTTCCTTCTTGTATATCGATGGATATTATTGTGTTAATTATTCTTGCTTTTCTTGTTTTAAGCTCTATGCTGATAAGCAATTTGTTATTGTACTTGCTTTGTTACTTTTTTGTTACGGCCAATGGCCAAACAAATTAATAAATTACTAGTACTACTACTTATCTATTATATCATACATCATATTCATTACCTCCTTATGCATTTAGTAGAATGCGTTTGGGGGTTGTAAAGTTGCATTTCTTAAGCATTACCGTAAATACTGAGATTTTTCCTTGGCCATTATAAATCTTTTTCAAACCAAAGGGTGCTGTGTGGCATCCCACAATTCCAATAACTATACCATGTTTGAGGCAATATGTACTGCATGTAACTAATAGTTTAACATTTCAAAATTATAGGATAGTGGCCCAATGACTGACTATAGCACTGCATAACCAGCAAACCAGACTCCTAATCCATTGCAGCCTAGTAGATAAGGTGTTGGACTTGGAAGTGGGAGACCGGAACTCAAATCCTGCATTACTCATGAATTCATTGGGCGGCCTTGGACAAGTCACTATCTCTTAGCCTCTGTTCCCCATGTGTAAAATGGGAATAATAATGACCTACATCATGGGGTTATTGTGAGGGTGTACTAGATAAGGGTTGTAAAGCATTTTGAACAATGAAAGCAGTATAAAAATGATAATCATTAAGTGGCCTAAGATTTTACCTATTTTCTTTTTCTAGTGGTTGTGTCTAAATAGATTAACTAGTAATGATTCCCATGAGAAGTGACTGAATTTCATCTCAACCAGCTTTTCCTTAGCTGTATTTTGTGTACTCTGGAATATGGTCCTGAGAAAGGAAAGAAGACTGAAAAAGAGGACAGGAAAGTTAAGGCCTTGGTAACGCAGTACAGTAAATTCACACTATTTTAAAGACATTTTCAACAAATCCATATTAATAAACCCATCTCATCCATACTGCGTCCATACTGCATTATGTTTGGTCAGGTAATTTTGGTTTGTATCTCTTGCACAGGGTTGGGATTTAACCCTGCTTCCAAGGAGGTTTGTTTGTGCAGATTAGCTGGGAATTCAATCCACTTTTTAAAAATAAACAGATGCATTACCTACAGCCTCTTACTTTTAAAATGGTCTAATGGCAGGTGGAAGTGGATGATCCAAGCTGAAGGAAGATAAGTGCTGGATGAAAAGGGGATAAGTGAGGTTAATGAAGATGTGGTGGCAGAATGGAAACTCAGGAGTAGAAAGGAGAACTGGATAGGAATGAAAACAAAAGGCAGATTTGGAGGAGGGTTAAAGTAGGAGAAGAAGTTTCCCAAACTTGGGTGTTTTTAAACAAGCAAGGGGTGGGGGGGAGAGAGGGTGTCTATTGACTGCTGAGTGTGTCACTGCCGCAGAACACCCATTCAGGTGGCGTGCATGGGGAGGGATTCATAAGGGTAGCTCTCAGCATGGCTACCTTGGCCACAGAGGCAAGCCGCCACACTGTCACAGGTTGGAGGGTCTGCACCCCCACTTTACCGGGTTTGAGTGACTCAGTTTCCCTCACGTACAGCCCACTTGAATCAGTTTTTCTCTTTGGCCAATTCAAGCCTGCTGCAGGGACAACCCCTTTGTCACCCAAGGGTCTGATCCTTCCCGTTTACAGACTCTTTAATCTCTGGGTTTGCAAGAGCTTGAGAGCCCTTGTTGCTCACTTGTGTTCCAATGTTAGACACAGACACTTCTTCATACAGATAAGAAGTCAGTTTATTGATTACATAAGCAAGATTGTTGATACAGAGTGGTTACTAGAAATCAAAGGTAAATATAACGCATTCTTAACCTATACTGGTTGAGTTCCTAAATAAGCATCTTACCCTACAAAGGTTCATAAATTCTTCTCAGTCCTTGATGTAAGCCACTGGGTCTTCAGTCTTAGAGTTGCTAGAAAGCAAAGTCCTGGTCTCAGTGCATGTCCTCCAGCCTTCCTAGCTGGCAGAATCCAGGATGCAGATGAGAGTGCTCAAGATGGCTCTGACCAAGCGAGAGAGAAGATGGCTTAATGGCCCTCACTTAAGTACCTTCCATGGTCTCTTTGTTTTGGCTTTCCCGCCTTGGAGAAACCTGAGGTCTGTCGCGTAGGCAACCCAGGCAAACCTGAAGGTCAATTTGCATCTCACCAGGGTTCTGTCTGGCCAGGGTTCCCAATACACATTCTTTTTATCTCTTCGCATTTCCTGGAGTTTCGTCAGTGTCACAGTCTTGATTTGGATTTTACAGTTCTCAATTGTAACATTACATACATGTTGCACCTTTCGCTTTACATATTTACTAGGCTTGTAGTCTACATGTAGGCCAGTATCACACGTGTGTGACCCTGTGTTTCTCCGTGACACACACACTCCCTCTACCATGCGCCATGGGGGAGGGGGAAGGCTGCTCGGCTGGCCTTTGCAGTTGACATGTCTGCAGTGTGAATTCGGGGGAACCCGGGCTCCCCAGTGCTTCTGGCCAGTTCTTGTGACTTGCAAAGACCATGTCCCTTGCCCACAGTATCTATGAGTGGCAGACTGGTGTGCTGGCATGGCTGGCCACCCAAGTTCATATGGGGCCATCTGTTGCCATGGAGCTATTTGGCATGCCCGCACACAGAGCACTCCCGATTTCCTGGCAGTGCTCCATAAATGGCCATGAGTGGGTGCTCCATGGCTCACGGGATTGTGCATCCCCTCACTCCACCTTCAGATGGACAGTGGGCTCCATGGCTCCCTGGTGACCATACGGGGGTCAGGGCTAGATAGAGGGGTGATAGAGGAGTAGAAGGGCCAATGAAGTAATACTACAATAGAAGACAGAGAACCAAGAAGTAAGAGAGGTGCAGGAACTAATAGTTGGAGAGGAACAGGGCTAAGAGATGGGGTGGGGGGTTGGACTCAGTAGAGGTGGGACTCCAGGCAAAATATTAGTATTGGTTTGGTTTCTTTCAGTTTTGGCTCCCCTGTGTTTCGGATCTCCTATTGGTATCGGATCTATCTGTGTTGGTTCATTTTCCCATTGAAGTTAATGGGAAATTTTCCCATTGACTTCAATGGAAAAGAGAACCCTCTGAGAGACAGGGGAGCTCACCGAAAAACCCCTGGGCATCCCCCCCCACCCCACTCTGGGCCTCAGAGGGTGGGGATGGGGATCCATTACTACAAACATCCCCACCTGCCAGGGTCTGGCTTTACCCAACCCCCCGAGCCCCTGTACTTTACTTACTGTTGTTGCTGGTCCAGTCCGGAGAATGAGGGTCACAGCCACTGGCTGGGCTGCCAGATGGGCCACCAGCTCTGCTACCAGTGGCCGGGCCTCCTCCGCTGCTGACTGGTGTCGGGAGCCAGCTCCTCTGACAGGCCACCGGGCCTTCTCTGCTGCCGGGCGGCCGAGAAGGCCCAGTCGCCTGGCAGCGGAGCCAGCTCCTGCCACCAGTCAGCAGTAGAGGAGGCCTGGACACCAGCAGCGGAGTCATCTCCTCCCCCGGGTAGCCAGGCCTTCTCTTCCTTTTTCTTACAGGTCCAGAGCTTGAAGAAAACACTGCTGGATTGGCAGTGGCACAGCGCACATGTGCAAAATGGCTGCTGAAGTAATTCTGTGCATGTACAGCCCTAATCCAAAATAGCACTGGCAGTGCCGGTGCCATTTTGGAAGAAGGCAGCTGTTCTGTGCATATGTGGGGAGCCATTCCACGCATGCACAGAACAGCTGCCCTCTTTCAAAATGGCACCAGCACCATTTTGGATTAGGGCTGCATATGTGCAGAATGACTTTGGTGGCCATTTGCGCATGTGTGCTGCGCCACTGCCAATCCGGTGGTACTTACTTCAAGCTCCGGACCTGTTAGAGGAAGGAAGAGAAGGCCCGGCTGCCCAGCAGAGGAGCTGGCTCCTCTGTTGGTGGCCAGGCTTCCTCTGCTGCTGGCTGGTGGCAGGAGCTGACTCTGCAGCGAGGCAGTTGGGCCTTCTCCACCACCCTGCAGGGGAGAAGGCCCAGGGGCCTGGCAGTGGAGCCGGCTATCGACACCAGTCAGCAGCAGAGGAGACCCAGCTGCCAATAGTGGAACCAGCAGTCCAGCTGGCAGTCCAACAAGCAACCGTGACCCCCACCCTCTGGACCGGACCAGCAACAGTAAGTAAAATACTGGGGTCCCTGGGGTTGGGGGTGTTAGGGGTAATGGATTCCCACTCCCACCCTCTGAGGCCAGGTGGGGGTGGAGGAGGTTTCCCTTTCTTTCCATTGAAGTCAATGGGAGGATTTACCATTGACTTCAATGGGAACAGAAGATCTCAGAATTGGAAACCGAGACAGGCCTGATTTTCGGATCTCTCGGTTTTAACCGAAAGAAACACTTTCGGCCTCTTTCGGTTAAAACTGAAAGTTCCATCCCTAGAAGACAGGCTAAAAGAAAATACATGAAAGCAGGAGGAAATATGACATGTCCTAGTTTTTTTTGGGGGGGGGGGAAATGTCATCCTAATTGACAGTGGATTATGGTTTCTTTCAGTTTTGCTACCTCTTGCAAGTGATAATGGGCAGTAATCCCAGCTACCCTCCTGTTATTCAAAACTCATGAGTGGACAGCTCAAATTTATTTGCATGAAGTCACCTCTGTGTGCTCTTTGAAGTCATTTGGTACCAGATAATTACACTGAGGTGCTGAGGCTTCTCTTGGCACGTTGTTGCTTATGGCTTTCTGAATCCACATACAACATAAATTGCTCGTGGTATGTTAGAAGCTTACATGGGCACATATAAAACCAAAATGCTTTGTAGGCATTTCTTGAATCCTATTAAACAAATCATTTGTCTTGGGAGTATTAGGAATCATTTAAGAGTCTTTAACTACACAGCTGACAGTTTGGGATTAGAGGAGCATATAGATGAGATTTTTAGGACTTCTTCACAGGAAACAGTAATCCAGAAGTAATTCTGGGTTAGTTGTTTTTAACATGTGCCATTCAGGTAGTATATGGGAATTTACAGGGATGAGCTCGCTGAACAATGGTGCCACCATACATATCTGCAGGAGCAGACCCTTCATGGGGCAGCAATCTAGACATTCCTGACTAAGACTAATTGCCTCCTGACAAGGACCAAAGAAGGTGTCTTTAGACATAACGCAGTTCAGTGTTCTGTAACACGGTGTCCTACAGTTACAGTGTTTAGACATACTGCCAACACAGTATTCACCCCAAACACTGGAAGTGAACAACTGCCAGGTCTTGACAGTTTAATCAGTGTTTGGGGTGAACACTGTGTTGGCGGTATGTCTAAACATTGTAACGGTAGGACACTGTGTTACAGAACACGGAACAGAGTTATGTCTAAAGACACCCTGAGAATAAGACTGCTAAGAAAGCCTCCTAGAAGGAGGGAGCTGGCTGGTCAGAGGGGAAGCTGCAAGTCAAGAGGCCGGGGAGCTGAAGAAATCTTGTCGTAACATGGAATATCTGGGCAGGGACGGTCTTATCATTTGCAAGATTCACATCAAAAATAAAATACTGGGCCTCCAGTGCCCCACCTCCACCTATCCCTAACCCCACCAGTGTCCCACCTCCACATTTCCCAGTGCCCCACTTCCACAGCCTTGCCATGTCATTGCTGCCCGTAAGGCTTCTACCAAGGCCCTACCACTAGCTCCAGGAGCCTCTTAGGTCATGCAGCAGATTCTCAGCAGGAAACAGGACTTTTCCAGACAGCACCAGCAGTGCAGCGGGATCCTGGATGAGTTGCACTGTTCCTGTGGTTGCTTCCTGCAGGGTTCCTTCCCCCCAACCCTGAGGAAGCAGCCACCTTGCGAGTTTAGGATCAGTAGTCGGGAGAGGGTCGCACAGAAATAGACCATCCAGGGGCCTCAGTTTGGAGGGACTGGGGCTACCAGGATTGGTTTCCCTGTGGAGTCCCTCCAATCACAGGGCCCCGGCCATGGCCCCTACTGGCCCTGGTTAAGGCCAGTCTGTCTCTAGGATCTCATGGAAGTTGGAAGGGACTTACCTGAGCAAGAGACCCAGGGCTATATTATACAGGCTGATCATTTATTCATCTGGCTGATACAAATAGGGATAAATACAAAATGGTCAGATGCATAAATGATCACTGACCCTATACATTTGGCAGTTTGTGTCTCCACTCTTCAGTTAACTTGTACCAAAGGGAAGTCGGATCTTTGGGTCTTCTCCTTTGGAAAAGGGAGAGAAGTGACTTGGATGAAAGAGTAGGCAACATTCAATTCAATTCAAGGTGCTGTTATTGACAACTCAAAGTACAGATACTAACCTATAAAGTCCTAAATGGCTTTGGCCCTACTTCCCCATGACTTGACATGATTAGGGTTGAAATGAGACTTCGCCAAAACAGGAAATCTCATTGAAATCCTGGTTCCTGATACCATCTTAATCAAATCGAGAACCTCTTGGTACTCAATAATGTCTCAGCCAACATTTTGTTTCTCGATTTACCAACTTTCCGCTTACTGGGATCCTGTTTACTGCTTTGCCCTTTACTACTTTGCTGTCCATTTCAAATCCCATGAGGTAATACTGACACAATACCTCGTGTTTTGCATTCCATCTTCCCTTGTACTTCGTTGTCATTCATTGGCTAGTATGCAGATTCCTTTATTAATCTCCAATCCACTTGCAGATTGGTCAAAACAAAGGGAACAACATCAAACAACAACTCTGATTGGAGGCACTGAGAGGAGGTTAAGGGGCGGGCTATTTGCATAGTGATTGGCTCAGAAATATGGAAACAACAAACCCAGAAGTAAAACTGTAGCCTCACCAATGTGGTAAGCGGTAATGAATGGTACCGTATGTTGTAAACATTAGAGTAAAGTTGGTAAATTGGGATGATATCTTATGGTATTGCAAAAATTGAGAAACTGCATTGGTATCAGAAAGAGGTAGGGAAATTGATCTCTGTTCCTGATACAGTGAAATATTGCATGAGCAGAAATTTAGCCACTCATTTCAGCTCTAATCATGATCCTTAAGGACAGCCACTGGCTAATAACATCATGGTGACAACTTTTCACAGCTAAGGCCCACAACGGGGCATTCTCTCAGTAGCTGCCCTGCAGCTTGGGAGTGTTCCTTTCTCCTTTCCAAAACCCAAACCTGAACATCTACTGGAGACAGTGTAACACTTTTTCTTTGGTCAGGCTTTTGGTGTGCAGGGATAAGCGTTTGGGGGTAGTTTTTTAAAGTGTGTGTGTGTGTGTGTGTGTGTTGGATTTCATCTATTCTATATTTCTGGTGCTTTAATTTTATATTTATTATGTGTTTTATGTGCCATAACCCACCCTGAGCCCTAGGGATAGGGCAAATGATAGAACCAAATAAAATAAAATAAAAATAAATTAATAAATAAAATATACTTAACAACTTTTTGCTAATGATACTTACAGATTTTCTGATGATACAAAACTGGGGTGGGACTGCAGACACCTGAGTAGATAGGATTAAAATTCGATATAATCTTGATAAGCTGGAGATCTGGACTGTAAACAACAGAATGAAGTTCAACAAAGACACAATATATTGCACATAGAAAGGAAATACCAAAATACAAGCAAAGATGAGTAATAATAACTGTCTAGACAACAGTTCTGCTGTTTGTGGAATGTGGACAGTTTCTGTTCATGTGGACAGCAGTTTGTGAATCACAAACTGAACACGAATCTACTGTTGACTCGTATTAAAAAATGGGTATTGTTATTCTGGGTTGTATTTACAGAAGCCTTATATCCAAGACTTGAGAAAGTCTTGGACTTTTCCTCCCCACTATTCCTGGCAGCAGCAGAAGTAGCTTCTGATACTGTCCACCAGAGAAGCAGCAGAGCGGGACAGACCTGGAGGTTCCTCTGTCCCCCTCTGATATTATCCCAGTGAAAGCATCAGAAGCTCCTTGCCAGTTCTCCACACTCCTAAGAGGCCCTTTTTACATGAGACGCACCCGTGCATGAACACCTAGAAATCTGGGTGTTCATGTGTGGGTGTGTCTCGTGTAAAAGACGTGGCAGGTGCATGCATGGTGGGTGGGTGTGCGTGTGCGTTCCTGCCAAACATGTATTCCCACCCCCATCAACACGCATGCGTCACACCACATCTGGAGATGTGAGCGTGAGGAGTAGCGTCCCAGGTTGCTAGGCACCAGAAGGAAGGTCCTGAGATGAGGCTTCAGCCAGCGGCACTGACAGCGCACCAGACCTGACCCAGGCTGCACCGTCGCCTGCAACACTAACTGCAGAGCGTGCCCCACCCCACCACAGCGCATGGCTGGCAGGGCAACGCACACCATAGGAGGCGTAGCCTCCACCCCCCCACCCTCCCACTGGCATTAGCCGAGGCCAAGACTGCTATAAAAAGTGCCGGCGGGGCAGCAAAACCCTGCCAGTAATCATTAGAGAGACTGGCCCCTGTTCTTGTATCTAGTGTGCTTGCACTTCACATCTTGTTTGTTCCCACTTTTGCCTTTAACCCAGCCCTGTTGTCCAGATCTGTGTACTGTTTGTCTATAGTCTGCTCCCTTGCTTGTGGTATTGTTGTGTGTCTGGATATTGAGCCCCTTTTCTTGCCTCCACTGTGACGCTCTTGCCTTCCCCCCCCCTCGCATAACCCTCCTGGAGGTAAGCTCTTTCCCTTCCCCCACCAATCCCTCCTGCTCCTCCCTTACCCCTGCACCCTGGGAAACCCGTAATCCCATTCCTTCCCCACTTCATAGTCTACGGTGCCTTGGACCCCACAGATATAGTAAGTGAGAGATCAGTGTTTATGTGTCTTCCCTACCTCTCACAGACCTTTGGCGCTCTCTCCCTCCCTATGATGAGTCGGGTTGCCCCCTAGTTTGGTGGGAAAGTCCAAACAAGACCCCGAGGGAATTACCTTTACCCAGGCTAACCCTGAGGAGAGCACCCGCTGCCCCATCATCCCCCCTCCTTCGTTCTCCCTTTCCTTTTGTCCCTTCCCTACCCCCATCCCCGTAACAGAATTACTGGCCTTATACTTCCCCTCCCTCAGGATGGAAGATGCGCAACAGGTTCAGGACTTACTGAGAGCAGTGAAAGCCTTGATGATGGAGGTGCAGGATTTAAAAGCTGAGAATCAGGAGCTCCGGACACGGAATCAGGTATTATAGGAGGCCCTGGGGGCCCCTAAGATGGAAGAGGAGGGTCCCGCGGAGGCCTCCCCAGCTTCGGCACTTCCAGCTCCCCCCCCCGCCTCCTGTTGCCCCATCACCGTGAGAACCTAAGGTCCCCTGACCCGACAAATTTTATGGGGATAGGAAAACGTACCAAGTTTTTTTGGCACTATGTAACCTAACTTTCCAAACCCAACCCTTAACCTACGGAACTGACCAGGCCAAAGTTTCCTTTATAATTGGGCTCCTGGGAGGGGTGGCCTTGGATTGGGCAATTCCACTGCTTTTATCCAATGATGCATTACTACAGGACTATGATAGATTCCTCAAACAGTTCCATTTCCTGTTTGATTACCCCCATAGGGTACGAGACACCAAACAAGCAATCCTTCATATAAAGCAAGGGAAAGCCCCCTTGCTTGATTATATCACTCAGTTCTGAAAATCAGCACTTGATTTGGGGTGGGACGACTCAGTGCTACATGCATTATTCTGTCAAGGCCTTAATGATGAGATTAAGGACCAGTTGGCTGGGGCTGCAACTATCCCAGTAACTTTGGAGGAAATAGTTACCTTGTACCTCCATATTGATGAGAGATTAACCGAGAGAAGGAGGGAGAGGCAGAGGGATCAAGGAAAGGCACCTGGTTATAAAATACCCCAAATTCCTGTACCCCCATCACCTGTGGCCTCCGGAGAGCCAGCCACCGAACCAATGCAAATTTGAGCAGTCCAGGAACCACTCAGTTTAGCAGAAAAGGAACAATGCTAGTTGTTAAGCTTATGTTTCTATTGTGGAGCAAGTTCCCATTCATCAAGAGAATGCCCATCTAAACCTGCCTGCCAAACCACTTCAGGAAACACTGGGGACCTGGAGGGGCTGGGGGCCTCTCGGTAAGGCAGCCTTTCCCCAGACAGAGGGACCGGGGGGGGGGGTTCTCGGGCCCCAGAGGCAATTGTATGTATTTATCACCGTGGGGGTGGCCCCTTGGAAATCAATTGTAGTTAAAGCCCTCGTTGATTCAGGTGCATCTGGGAACTTCATGAATGCAGGCTTTGCTGCAGCTCATGCTGTTCCCCAACAGACCAGGGGTGTGGTGGAAATGGTGCAAATGATTGATGACTCACCCCTAGTGTCAGGCCCCATACATGAGAGTACTCAGCCCCTGAGATGCAGCATCGGGACACACATAGAGACACTTCAGTTCGACATCATAGCTTCCCCATTGTTTTCCATTGTCCTTGGGTTTCCCTGGCTGCATAAACATAATCCAACCATTAATTGGCCATCACGCACCCTGCAGTTCTACTCCACCCAGTGTAAGGATCAATGTATACTTCCCCCTCCACAGATCATTAGTGCGCATTCAATCCACACCCTTTCATCAGTGCCCGATATTCCCTCATCTTATCAAGACCTAGCAGATACCTTTAGCAAGCAAGAGGCATCAGAGCTCCCCCCTCATAGGCCCTACAACTACCCTATAGAGCTCATGCCCGGTGAAGAACCCACTTATGGAAGGATCTATAGTTTGTCACCAGGGGAGACTGAAACATTGCGGGACTACATCAAAGAGAACTTAACAAAGGAGTTCATTCATCATTTCTCATCCCCCGCTGGGGCTACCCTATTTTTTGTCCCCCAAAAGAAGGAGACCTCCACCCCTGCATAGATTATTGGGAGCTAAATAGTATTATGGTAAAAAAACGGTACCCATTGCCTTTGATCCCCGAATTATTGGGAAAATTACAGGGGCCTCAAATATTTATGAAACTTGACCTAAGGAGGGCCTACAACCTAGTTTGGATAAAGAAAGGGGACGAGTGGAAACCCGCTTCTGAACTCGGTTCGGACATTTTGAATACTGAGTTATGCCCTATGTACTTGTTAATGCTCCCGCCACCTTCCAGCACTTTATTAATGATATTATCAGGGATTTTTGGACCTTTTTGTTGTCACCTACCTCGACGATATCCTTATCTTTTCCCCATCAGTGCCGGAACATGTGTGACATGTAATAACAGTGCTTATAAGACTCTGGGCCCACAAGTTGTACTATAAATGAGAAAAGTGGTTGTTTCATGCTATATCTGTCCCCTTTTTAGGATTCATAATATCACCAGAGGGCATTCGAATGGACCCCAGTAAGGTGGAGGTAATCCAACGCTGGCCAGAACCTACCTCAGAAAAGGCCCTACAACACTTCTTGGGATGTACCAATTACTACCGTCAATATATTCCGGAATATGCAAACCACACCACTCCCCTAACCGCTCTACTTAAAAAAGGAGCTACCTTTGTGTGGCAACCCCCGCAACAACAAGCATTTGACTACTTAAAACGCGCCTTTATATCAGCCCCTTTATTACAGCACCCGGACGTTAGCAGACCGTTCATAGTGGAAGCAGATGCGTCTAATATGGCCATTGGGGCAGTCCTGACCCAACCTCAAGAGGATTCAAGACTCCAGTTACCTTGTGCCTTCTACTCCCGGCAACTAACCTCCACTGAAAGGAACCAAACCATCCTGGATAAGGAACTATTGGCCATCAAAACCACCTTTGATGCCTGGAGACATTTCCTGGAGGGGGGCCCTCACCCGGTCCTCATCTACACAGATCACAAGAACTTAACATTTATGCAGACTGCCCGGATCACCAGCCCCAAGCATGCCTGATGGGCGCCTTTCTTCTCATGTTTTTGTTTCAGGATCCAATACCGACCCAGATCTCAAAACACCATGGCTGATGCCTTATCCAGATGTTATGTGAAAGAAGAGAAGACCTCAGAGACATCAAGGCCCATCCTTTCTCCAATGATGTTTGCAGCCACTTTCCCTTCCCTTAAGGACTACAAAATGTAAGTACGAAGGAAGACCACCACCAAGGGTACCCATATTACTATAAAGGGCGTGTGGTCAATCCACCCAAGTACCGATCCCAAGTACTATGGGCGCACCATGATTCCCCACCAGTAGGACACCCTGGTTACCAATGGACCTTGTCCCTCATCCTACATGCCTTTTGGTGGCCCAGAATCAGATGGGAAGTGGAGTGGTATGTGCAAGGGTGCTCCATGTGCACCTGCACAAAGATGCCCCATAGGTTTCCTGTAGGACTACTACAATTGACAGAGACAGCCAAGGGCCCATGGCAAAAGATTGCTAGGGACTTCATTGTTGGACTACCCAAATCTGGTGTGACACCATTCTTGTCATAGTTGATTATTTTACTAAGATGGGGCACTTTGTACCGTGTAATGGCTTGCCTACGGCAAAGGGCACCACAGAACGTCTGCTCCAGACTGTTGTACTTCTGCATGGGCTACCCTGAGAAATTGTCTCCGACAGGGGTCCTCAATTTATATCCCAATTCTGGAAGACGTTTTTTTCCCCTTCTGGGGGTCAAGTTGCATCCCACAATGGCCTATCACCCACAGGCCAATGGACAAGTAGAGAGAATAAATCAACATATAGAACAATACCTCCGGTGTTTCTGTGCATATCTTCAAGACGATTGGGTAAAACACCTGCCTCTTGCAGAATTTACGTACAACAACGGACCGAATGCCTCCATAGGAAATTCCCCTTTTTATGTCTCTTACGGCTTTCACCCCCCTCTCTATTTTCCAGATATCCACCCCACTACAGTTCCGTCAGCAGGAGCCCTGGTAACTCTTATTAAGACTGCCCAATAGCTGGCTCAACAGTGTTTATTCAAAGCACGTCAACGCTACAAGGACGCCGCAGACAAGCAACGACTTCCTGGCCCCCCTTTCCAGGTAGGAGATCTCGTATGGGTACGAAAAAAGAATTACCCCTCCCTCTGACCATCCGCCAAATTAGATGATGCATATATGGGCCCCTTTCCAATAGTGCGTAAACTGAATGAGGTTACATACACAGTGGCCCTCCCGGCTCTCCTTCGCATTCAACCGTCCTTCCACATCTCCCTTCTGAATAATGGCATGGTTAAAGTTAGGATCGTGAAATTTCTGGTGAAGGATTACTGGAGTAAGTGGTTCATGCTGTCCAGATTTTAGCCATATCGGTTGGATAACAGGTGAGATATCGCAGTTTGATAACTGCACTATGAAAGCCTGTTTTTTCAAAAGTTAGACCATCTTGATCTTGGCAGGGTAAAGAAGTTTTGTGTTGGTTGGGAGGAAGCGTAAACCATTTAGAAAATTCAAGGAGGCTGCCAGGGTGTGCCTTCTGGTTTACTTTTTGTAAATCCGGTTAGTAGTTTTTAAGTTATGACATCTTGAAAATTCAATGTTAGCCTATTGAGACCATCCTGAGTGTGACGTGCTTGAAAAAACAGGCTTTCATAGTGCAGAAGTTTTGAGATGTGGTCTAGGTAAAACCCTATAATCGAGAACTTATCTAGTCCATGTCTCAAAACTTCTGGGAGTCACCCAGCGCTGCTGTTTCCAATGGTGCCTGGGTGACTTCTGGTCCAGTGAGGAGTGATCCCTCGCCGCTTGGGAATTCCCCCAAGCCACATTTGAAAGCAGCAGGAGAAAACTCTCCTGTTTAAAAACACTCAAGGATAAATTTATGAGGTTGAGAAAAGACAGATGCACATGCTTCAGTTAGTTACAGGGAAGAGATTCTGAGGGAGAGAGGGAAGAGGATGCAATTTCAATCATGACAAGCTAGGGAAAGCCTGATGGAAGAGGTAGGTTTTCAGGAAGCATTTGTAATTTGGGAGGGAGCAGAATGAATGTATACAGAGAGGAAGTTCTAGGCAGCAAGAGAGAAGGGGCAAAGCCGTTTAGAGGAGCAGGAGAATCGCAAGCAGGTGAGGGTGGGGGCAGAGGAGGAGCAAAGCTGTCAGGCAGGAATGTGGTGGGATACAAGAGCAGAGAGATATGGGGGAGCAAGGTCATGAAGAGACTTGAAGTTGAAGACCAGGAGCTTGTGCTGAATGCATTCCTGTAGAGGGAGCCAGTGTAGGGCGGAGAGGAGGGACTAAACGTGGTCAGAGCAATGGGCAAGGTGGATGATTTTGGCTGCAGAGCATTGAATGGAGATGAGGGCATGAGATTAGAGCAGGGGAGGACAGTAAAGAGGAAGTTTCAGTAGTCAAAGTGAGAGATGAGTAGAACATGAACTAGGGATTTTGTGGAGGAAACAGTAAGGTAGGGCTGGATTTGGGCAATATTGTAGAGAGTGAAGCAACGGGATTCAGCAACAGCCTGGATCTGAGGCATAAAGGAGAGGGAGGAATAAAAGATTAATCCCAGGCTACGCACCTGAGGGACCGGCCAGATGGTGACTCCCTCAATGGAAATTGAGAGGAAAGTAGGAGGGGAACGTTTTGTGGGGGAAGATGAGGAGTTCGGTCTTGGCCCTATTAAGCTTGAGTTGGCGGTGAGACATCCAGGTGGAGATGTCAGCAATACGAGACTGGATTGAGGGGGAGAGCGCAGGAGTGGAGAGAGAGAGTTTCATGTCATCAGCATACAGGTGATACTGGAAGCTATGGGTTTCAATGAGTTTACCCAGAGAAAGAGTGTAAAAGGAGAAGAGAAGAGGGCCCAGGACAGGGAGGGGAAGCAACGAAGAGGAGATACCAGCAAAAGAAACATTTAAGGAGAAGTTCAAGAGATATGAAGAGAACCAGTCGAGAACAGAGTCCCAGAAACCAAGGGAGCATAGTAAATCCAGAAGGAGGCCGTGGTCAACAGTGTCAAAGGCGGCAGAGAGATCAAAGAGGGTAAGAATGGAGTAGAGACCCTTAGACTTAGCTAAGAGAAGGTCATCACTGATTTTGGTGAGGGCAGTCTCAGTCGAGCAGAGAACCTGGGAAGAGCCACCTCATGCAGAAGCTTAGCACAAGTGCTTTGTTAGAAACCTCCTGCTGCAGGAGGAGCTGTGTGAGGTCTTGCAAAGTTAAGTTTATAGTGGCCAGTGAAGAACTAGTGGGATGAGAAGGAGTGATATGGGATGATATATGGTTGTGGAAACAGGGCAAAATCTTTAACTGTTTATTTTCTTACATATCAATGTTTGTTTCGCAAAAGATAAAGAATGAGAGCAAAGAAATTTATTGTAAATTATCTGAATTCTGTGGAAAAACACTTCAAACTGTAATGTCTGATTTGGATTTACAGACCCCCATTTGTGAATAAACGTACATTTCAGAACTGAATTTTTCCCTTTCCTCACCAGTTAAATCCTAAGCATAAAAAATTATCATGACTGTCTTATTATCAGTTGCCTAACTATTGAAGTACATTTCCCCCCAAAACTCCAAGGCAACTCATACCGGGTATTAGCAGATAAAGGTGAGTAGTTTAGGCAGCTGCAGTGAAGACATGTGAAACTACCAATTCCACACTGTAATGTTTAGTTAAATGCTACATCTATTTAAAAGAGAAAACTTCTGTGTGTGTGACTCACTAATCACTGTCTGGGGTGTAGAGTCTAGAATATAAATTCCTTTTGTCATGAAAATGCTTGCTCCTTTGATCCCCACAACATTCTTTAAAGAGTTATACAGGAGAAGTAAATCTTTTGGCACCCTCTTTGCAAAATAATCACTTCAGCAGTCAGGATCGGGTGGGAGTGTTTTTGATGCTCATGAGATTGCTACTAATACAATTTCAGTAGTAGGTACATGCTGAGCACTGCTTTGCATAAAGAAAGAGATTTGCCTGCTACTTTTCATAATGCGTTAGTCAGCTAAAGGGTGCATTTCAGTTTTCTATGTAAAGTTGTTTTTACATGAATGGCGCAGCAGCGTCAATGGGTGGAGATGGGTGTGGATGG
>QEPC01002305.1:144546-169636 GCA_003113815.1 Sphenodon punctatus | reverse complement strand
TTTTTTTTTTTTTTTTTAACATGAGGGGATTTTGTTGTTTGTTTGTTTTTTTACAAATAAGCCTGCCTTTAATGTTTTTTTAAATAATAAGGTTTTGTTGGTTAAGAAATTTCTAATCTTTTTCAGATGTGAGGATGTGAATTTTTGACATGATCCACAGCCCCGCCAGCGTTCATGGTTGTGGAGCCACGGTCACCTCCCTCTGCAGTTGTCAAGAAGTCGATGCAGAGACAAACCACCAGATATAAGTTATAGTATCCTTGTTTTTTTGTCCCTGCAATAATTAGAACCAGATACAAAATATAGTACAAAATGTAATGGCAACATTATTTCAGTGTTTCACAAGAAGAACCAGATATACAATGTTTCAAAATACAAGAACCAGATACAGTCATACAAAGTCACATGGAAGCTGTATTTCAGTGTTTAAACAAGAAGAAACTGAAAGGGTGACTGACTACCAACTCCTACTATCTTGCTTAGTCTCTAGTTCTAACTCCTGACTTACCTGGCGAAGGACCCTGTGAGGTCTGAAAGTTTGCATACCTCCACCAACTGAGGTTGGTTCAATAAAATATATTGATGTACTACTTTGTCTCTGTTTCAATTAAACTTGATACAGTTACAAAGTAAGTTTTATTTTGAGATCAGAAATATCATGGATTTGTGTCTTAGATCTGTCTTCTGTCTTTGTGTGCATGCCCTCATTTCTGCTCCCTTATACTGAATTCAGTCTTTCAGTGCTAGGGGGTGGAAATTGGATCCAGGGATCCAATCTAGGAACTGGAAAGGGGTAAAATACTAGCTAACTGTGGGCATGTGTGTGTGTCTATGGCTGTGGTCCTTTTCACACAGACCCTTTAACACTTATAAAATGGGTGTTATGTTTTATTATACATGTTGCAGGGCTGCAGGTGTACTCTATGGGTGCCCTGCAGCATGTATTATAAAACATAACACCCATTTTATCAGTGTTAGTGTCTGTGTGGAAAGGGCCAGTGTCTCTCTGTGTATGCATGTCTATGTCTATAAGCATATGTGCCTGTATGCATGTATGTCTATGTCTCTGTGTGTGTGTGTGTGTGTACATATGTCTGTGTCCTTTTTTTAAATGGGCCACAACTAGGGGGGCAGTCACCCATCCCCCACACATCCCCATGCATGCACCCACATGGAGCAACCTGCGTTTTCACTGGTTGCTCCATGCAATGGGTGGAGGTGGATGGAGGTTCGTGTTACATGGGAGCGTGCAAACACGCACGCACGCCCACCCACCTGCTGCTGCTTTCAAGCAGGACGCACCCATTCATGTGCACTGCGTGGGCATGCGTAGCTGTGTCTTGTTTTAAAAGGGCCTTCATGAGTATGTGAATTTCCCCTCCTCTCGTTCTTTCCCCTAGGCACTGTTTCCCTCCACTCTCTTCTCCTTCCCAGCCCCACTCTCTCCTGCCTTCCCCATAGCCCCTGTTCTCCCCTCCCACCCTCTCCTCCTTCTCCATAGTCCCCATTTGTCCCCTAGCCCTCCACTGAACCCTCATACCCTCTCCTTCTTCTTCCCCCTAGTCCCCCTTGGCTTCCTTTCCCCATCTCCTCCTTTCTCTGTAGCCCCAGTTCACACCTCCCACCCTCTCCGCCTTCCCTGTAGCCACATTTGCCCCAGCCCCACACTGAGACCCCTCACCCCCTCTCTTCTCCATAGCCCCCATTTCCCCCATACCTCCCCATATAGCCCTCACACCCTCTCTTTCTATGGGAAACCATAGCCCCCATTTCCCCCCCTAGGTTGCCACTGAGCCTTCTCACCCCCCCTTTCTTCCCCATAGCCCCCATTTGCCTCCTAGATCCCCAGTGAGCCTTCTCACCCTCTCCTTTTTTGTGTACTCCCAGTCCCCATTGGCCTCCCCCACCATACCCTCCTTTTCTTTAGGACACATTGTCCCCCCTCTCCTCCTTCCCCTTAGGTGAGTCCCCTCTCCCAGCTGCTTTCAACCTCCCAGCTGCTACCCCCATGGACCTAACTCTTGCCAGGGAGGGATGTGGGGGACAGGCTGCCAGCCTTACCATAGGGCATGGCACTGGGGGCTCCAGCCTGCCAGGGGGAGTTCCGCTCCCAGGGGAAGTTCCCCTGTGGAGGCTCTAGCCAAGAGGAGCAGCCACCCCTGGCCAGTGAGAGAGAAGTTCTTCCCTACCCTGGGGGGAGTTCCTCCCTACCCTGCCATGACCCAACCCAGCAGACAGGGCAGGGATGTCCTCTGGCAGCCACAGCCCCTCTCTTCTCCCTCCCAGGTGGCAGAACACCTGGAGAGGGTACAGGAAAGCAGGATTGCTGCCACCCAGGAGGGAGAAGAGACGCGCCAGGGAACATTCCTGCTTCCATACTGTGGGTCCCCCCAGGTGAGAAATTTGAGAGTGACATTCCCTGCTATTGCCCCCACCACCCCGGAGACAGCAGCACCTGTGAAAATTTGGGTTCTTCCTCCTCCAGGCATGCAACTGGTAGCCACATTTGTGAGGAAGAGCTCCAAGGTACCACCTCCTCCACCCCTCTTGGCAGGGAACAACACCAAAGTGTCTTTGCAATACTTTCTGGAGCAGGAAGCACAATGTAACTGTTATTTTCTCTCTCTCTCGTAAAGATTCCCAGCCCACTGACAAAACATAATGACGTCAGAGAAAATGGATTAGTCTATTTCAGTCTCTGTTTTTAAAGCCAGCCCCATGAGCTCCCATGCAAATAAATTAATCTAAACAATGCCGCTGCTTTGAATTCTGGGGAGGTGCAAAATGTTTTCACTTTGCAGAGTGGTGAAGGGGAGAGCTAAATAAAACCATGTAGCTTGCAACAAGGGTCCAATCCTGTTTCTCTTGAAATCAATGGCAAAAGAGCTTCCACAGATTTTAAAGAGAACAGGATCAGGTCCTTCAATTAATTAGGGCTGTGAGTTTAATTCCCTGTTTAAACCTCCATGAGTTTAACCCCCCTGCTCCCTTCCCCCCCAGAGTGACTCCTAGCTTTGAATGAAGAAGCTTCGCAACTTAATGCATGTAATTTAAGTTGTGAGACTCCTTATTGTGGGGGTATGGCTGAGGGGAGGGGGTGGAGGATTTTGCTTTTGGGAGGGCTGGAGCCGTTCCTTCCAAGCTGTCCCTGATGGTCCATTGCTACTTCTGCTGAGCTGGCTTGTTAATTTCATCTGTCTTCAAACTGGTGCATGCAAACCCCTCCCCACTCCCGAGCCCTGTGCAGAAGAAGTCCCCCAGCCCCTGCAGCCTGGAGGGGCTGGGCTTAGGGAAGGGGAGGATCAGACAGCTTATCCATTCTCCCTGCCATTGTGGACTTCACTGTCCTTCAGCCCCCAGGGCCTCAGACTGTCGGGCGGGCTGCGCTAGGAGGTAGTCGCAGTAGCAATGGCAGCTCCTCAGCTCAGCAATCCCAGGCAGCCATGTGCTGCTGCCCCAACCAGAGCTCCCTCAGCACCACTCCATCCTATTCCCTGCCCAGCCAGTCACCTCCTCCCAACCGAATCCCCCTCTCCATCGCTAGTGACTCCTCAGCAACACTGGAAGTTAGTGCTGTCCTTGGCAACCACCTCAGCAGACAAGCATAAAACAGCTACCCTTAACCAGAGGGTGGTGCCGGGTCCCCTGGGAAAGTGGGTTGAGGGGGACCCCAGGCTGATTAAGTGCCCCTGGGTTAGGCGACCCTGTTGCTGCTGTAGTGCTGCCTAATCCAGGCACTTAACCTCTTAATTGGCCCATCCCTCAGGGTGTCCTAGGTGAAAGGACTCCAGTCTGCGTAGGTTGGAGATAATGTGTCAGATAGCAATCCACACCAGGGAGTCAAAGGGGACATGCGTAGGGAAGCTGTCACTGCCACTCTTCCCCATGGCCCCCATGCAGAAAGGTACAGGGGATTCCCCAATCACTGCTGGAGATTGAGGATACAAGCAGAAGAATATGAGCAAAATTTAAGTTGAGAGAGTCCATAGGAGTGCTACTGAACATGCACAAGACGTATGAATATTTATTTATTTGTTGGCCTCATGGCCTTATCAAACAGGAAGATATCACATATAGACATAAGCAACTATACAGTCAAACAAAATACAGTCAACTGTGGTTCAGTGACTTAAATTAAACTTTTAAACAAATATAAATCTACTAATTAAATGAGAAGTAATTTTTTTACAGTATAACTCCTTTTATACTTCAGCAAACGTGATCAGTACATCCAAAGTGAGTGAAGAACTGCTCAGGCAACATGCATGTGAATTTATGCGTCATAACGTGCTGAAATAAGGAAGATATCAGCACGCATAAAAAAGGTCAGACTCCCTGAAAACGACATGAACCAATTAACTTTAAAATCATTATAACTTTAGATTAACTTACTTGATTGGCTTCAAATTTGACTTGTGCCAACCTGCACCCTAAAAGAATACACAGTGCAATTTTGAGAGTGAAAGTTCAACCCATTTATTTGTAAGACCTTTTCAGAGTTTCAGGGTTTACAATGAGAGCATAGCCTACCTTTAACTATCTAGCCACCAGTGTGGCTAGATAATGTAGGACCTTGGTAGAGTGATGACTCAGCTTCCTAGTGGCCCAGATTCTGAGAGCCCCAGTGCCTCAGATTCCTAGTGGCCCCAGATTCCTGTGGCGAAGTGCAAGGAACTATCTGGAGACCCCAGGAAGGACTGAAGAAGACACCATCCTCCTAAAAGGGGGACAATGGAGTATATGACATCATCTCAGGCGTAGGCCTGAACCCCATGGGTGGAGACCCATGGGGGAAGGGAGAGAGACAACTGTTGGATCATGAGTTAATTCCCCAATAAGATGATCAGCAATGCCAGCTGGGGATTATCCTGGACTGGGCATATCATTGGCTGCAAGTGCATGGAAAGAGAAGCAAAGTTCCCCCCTGCCCCCATGAACAACAGCGTGGGCAGGGTAACTAATCAGGAAATGGGAGAAATTTGATTGGTCCACATCCTGTAAAGTCTTAGGACTGGGCTGCCATTTGTTACACTGCTCTACATCACTAGTATGCTACAAAACTTTCCTATGCTGTTTTGTAGTGGGTTTAGTCAATATTTTGACAGTTCCATTGTGCTGTTTGCTTGTGTGCGAGGCATAGAAGAGTACAGGCTGCATGGTGGCTACTGTCACAGAAATAGCCAACAATGCCAGGTATGGGCTTCACCTGCTTGGAACACTGGAATGAGCCAATGAGGAACCACACATGAGCTGGCTTGTGGCTTGAGCTGGGCTGGAATTTGAAATATGGGGTGGAAACTAACGAAACAGCAGTTCTTGAAGGAGCTGGGAGGAGAGCACGGGAGCTGGGGGAAAGGGCTAAACATACTAGTGGTAGGGTCGCTGTGAAAATGGCTAGTAGCCTTCCTCTACAGGAGCTCAGTTGGCAGGTAGGAACTCGACTGGCATAGCAACCAACATGTACGCAGAAAAGATGATGAAAGTTGGATATGGTAGGTCCCCACCACTGCTTCAAGAGAAACTTTCAGTAAATGGACATGATTCATTCCTACCCTGGGCAAGAATTTATCATTCGGTAACTACTCATTTTTAAAAGTTTATAAGGTTTTGGAATTTTCTATTGTTTAGTAGACTGATCCTTTTTTTAACCTCTAAATGTAAGATCACACCTTTTGTTTTGCAACAATTGTTTTACAGTTTTACTAAGTCTGAGTTCAGTGTCTCCTGGCTTGTCAGCTGGAATCTTCTTAATACATTTTACTGGGTGCTCTCCTTTTAATGGTCAACTCATTATGCTGTGAGATGCAGGCAAATAAAGATGCTATGCCTGGCGATGCAGGCAAATAAAGTAGGATTTAATGCCCCTTTATTTCAATGCATGCATCCAGAGGATAAGATCGTTATTTGCCTTAAAGCGCAATCCACCAGCAGATAGCAGCCAATATGCACATGTCCCATTGAAGTGAATGAGATTTATGTGTATGTTGACCTGTAGTACATGCATCATCTGATGAAGGATCATACTGCTTATTAAAAAAAACCCATGGGACCTAATTTTCTACCCACAACTGGAGTTACGTGAAGATGTTAGATAGAAAACTGAGCTAAATGATTATCTCTGCTGTATAAAACCTTACTCTGTACTTCTATGTAAGTTCTCCTTGGAACTAATTGGAGCCAGAAAGAAGGTTAAACCAATCTTATTCTGATATGTTATGATTGCCACATCCGTTGTCTAAAATAATGCAAATGTATTTGTTGTTTTACTGCAATACCCCATTGTGAAAAAACTCACTCTCGTTGCTTCTGCAGAAACTCCTTTCACCTCCAAAACAAAAGAAGGAATTGTTTTTTGAATATCTGTTAGCAGGCCTTTTACCTAAAACAACAGTTTAAAAGCATGCAAATTTAAAAAAAAAAAGAAAGGGGGGGAAAAAACAGAAAAAGAGAAAAACAACAAAAACGCTTAAACCTGGAGGACCTATTTGTAAGTCTGAATGTTTTGCTGGATTACCAAAACAATTTGTAGTGAACAACACTTCTCTGATAAGAACAGTATGGCATACGAAAAGAAACTATATTAAAATAACATTGAAATTGTAAAGTCAAACATCTCAGAAATAGGAAACACCAGAGCTAAACTTACCCATATAACCTTAAGTCAGATCCTGTGTCTATAGTATATAGTACATGTTACTGTGGTCTTGTCCAGCATCAGTCAGGAAACCTGTGATGGAACCAGGAATAAAAATAAGCTTTCCTGGGCTCTAGTCCATTATCCCTATCATAAGAGAATATATTTTCTCCCCTCACAAACCCCTTCTTCAGTCACTGTCCATTCTTTGTGATGAATGCCATGGGGAGTTTTATGGAAGTGACCATACAATTAAAGACACTGTCATAAAGCACACCCAGAAAGAGACTGAATGTCTCTTGTATGCATAAAACAAATATAACAATTTCCTGGCTTTCGAATGCTTGTATTTGCACTTTCTGGCTGCTTGCCCACTCATGACAGGGAAACTAATGTGAAGCTTGGAACATGGGCATAAGGTTAAAAGTCTTTTATGATGCATCTTGTGTTGTTTTCAATCACGGAAGGCAGGGTGCAAAATCCAACCCTGTGTCAGTAAGAGGCGGAGAGGCAGGGGTCTCCACCCCCCCAGAACACCCCGGCATGGTCTCCACCAGTCCCTAGACTCCGGGAGCGTGCCGGAGGAGCGCCTCCCTTTGGGATTACCTGCCCAGACGCAGCTGGCCTCGGCGCCGGAGGCACGCAGTGAGGACACGCCCCTGGCAACAGCAAACAGGGCAGGGATCCCCTCGCAGACGCCGCCAGTCTCGGTGGCAGAGGTGCAACTCATGGCCACGCCCCCAGCAGCAACGAGCAACGTAGGGATTCCCCCGCCCCTGCTGCGCCGCTCAGAGCGGCTGCGGGCGCGTACAGGGACGGGACTTAGAGATTAAAAGCCAGCGCCACTGAAGGAGCGGCGCTGGTGATTAGCTGAAACCGGCCCTGGTGTGCGTTTGTGGAGATTGGCGAGAAATTGCTTTTGGAGATTGGTGGTGCCCTGTGAGATTGGCCTACCTACCCTAACCTTTACCTACGACGTGGCTGTGAGTGTGCATCAACGAGTGTGAGCGTGTCTGGTGAGTGTGTGTGTCCCCCTCCCCCTCCCCAACCTCAGGCCCTGGTGTATTGGAGGTGAGTGCCCAGAGTCTTCCCTTCCCTGTGGGCCCATTGTGCACCCCCTACGGTGAACCCTCACTACCTATCCTCTCTAGCATCGTGTATACATGTGGAATAACTGTATTAAGGGCAGCCTTGGTTTCTCGGTCAGTAGTGCCCTATGATGATAGGGGCCTGTTCTCTTTAATTAGAGGTGAAGGCCCAACCACTATCCTGACAAGCATTCTGTCTCCGCAAGATCCTTGCTCTGACCGAGTCAAACCAGGGCAGCATGTGTGGAACTCTGCTTACCCCAGTGACAAAATCACCAGCCTCCCCTGGCCCCGTTACGGGCTTGAGTCAGCATGGATATTGCCAAAGAAATTTCGCAGTTAGTGCACGCTGTTCAATCCCTAGCCATGGATGTGAAGGACCTCCAGGCCAAACAAGGGGACATGGCCACAGCAGTCGCCCAGTTGCAGGGGGGCACGGTCCAAGTGGACCCAGCCCCAGGGGTGGGGGTTGTCCCACCCCCACCTCCACCTGTAGCAGCGACTCCCTTCTTGGGACCCTGCGAACCTAAGGGGCCCAACGTGGACAAGATTACTTGGCAATAGACAGGCTTTCCAGGGGTTCCTGACTTTGTGTCGGCTTACCTTTAAGGTACAGCCAACCACCTATGTGACCGATGAACAAAAAGTGTCCTTTATCATTGGTAATTTAGGGGGAATGGCTTTGGAGTGGGCCACTACCCTCCTTAAAGGGGACAGCCCCCTGTTAAGTAATTCTGTGGAATTCGTGAAAGAATTCACGTTCCTGTTCGATCACCCCCATCGAACTCGAGACGCTGAAGCTCTGATTTTGACCCTCCGACAGCACAAAGGGGGGCTTCTGGAATACCTCACCCAANGGGAGCCCTCATTCAACAAATCCATGAAGCCCAACTGCTAGCCCGCCGAGTGTTGCAACAAGCCTGCCAATGCTACAAGACCCAAGGTGATAAACATAGACGGGAAGAGCCTCCTTTCGGCCCGGGGGACCTGGTGTGGGTTGACCGTTGCCACTACCCTTCAGCCCGTCCCACCGCTAAATTAGATGCCCCTTATATCGGGCCCTTCCCGATCCAGCAAAAGATAAACAACGTGACCTATAAGGTTCAATTGCCACCCCATGTACGAATCCACCCCACCTTTCATGTCTCCTTGTTAAAGAAGGCCCTTCCCTCACAGGTACAGGAAGCTGACACTTTCCCGGGCCCCGTAAGCAGTTCAGCCGCCGGCCCTGAGTTCGAGGTCCGAGTGGTCCTCGACTCCAAATTACTCCGGGGGCGCCTACATTACTTGATAGACTGGGTCGGGTATGGCCCGGATGAACGTTCCTGGGAACCCACTTCCCATGTGTCGGCCCCCCGGCTTCTCCACACCTTCCATCTATGACACCCCCTAAAACCTGGTCCCCACCATGTCAGGGGCTGGTGGCCTCGGGGAGGGGTACTGTCAGTAAGAGGTGGAGAGGCAGGGGTATCCACACCCCCCAGAACACCCCGGCATGGCCTCCACCAATCCCTAGACCCCGGGAGCGTGCCGGAGGAGTGCCTCCCCTTGGGATTACCTGCCCAGGCGCGGCCGGCCTCGGCGCCGGAAGCACGCAGTGAGGACACGCCCCCAGCAACAGCAAACAGGGCAGGGATCCCCTCGCAGATGCCGCCGGTCTCGGTGGTCTCGTGGCCACGCCCCCAGCAGCAACGAGCAACGTAGGGATTCCCCCGCCCCTGCTGCGCCGTTCAGAGCAGCTGCGGGCGCGTACAGGGGCGGGGCTTAGAGATTAAAAGCCAGCGCTGCCAAAGGAGCGGTGCTGGTGATTAGCTGAAACCGGCCCTGCTGTGCGTTTGTGGAGATTGGAGAGGAATTGCTTTTGTAGATTGGCGGTGCCCTGTGAGATTGGCCTACCTACCCTAACCTTTACCCACGACGTGGCTGTGAGTGTGCATTAGTGTGTGTGAGCGTGTCTGGTGAGTGTGCGTGTCCCCCTTCCCCTCCACAACCTCAGGCCCTGGTGTATCGGAGGTGAATGCCCGGAGTCTTCCCTTCCCCGTGGGCCCATTGTGCACCCCCTACGGTGAACCCTCACTACCTATCCTCCCTAGCATCGTGTAAACGTGTGGAATAACTGTATTAAGGGCAGCCTTGGTTTCTCGGTCAGTAGCGCCCTATGATGATAGGGGCCTGTTCTCTTTAATTAGAGGTGAAGGCCCAACCACTATCCTGACGGGCATTCTGTCTCCGCAAGATCCTTGCTCTGACCGAGTCAAACCAGGGCAGCGTGTATGGAACCCTGCTTACCCCAGTGACACCCTGCCATCCGTGATTGAAAACAACGTGAGCCGCGTCATGTGACACTTTTAACCTCATGCCCACATTCCAAGCTTCGTGGTGGTTTCGCCGCCGTGAGTTTTCATCTCATGAGTTTTCTTAAAAAACTAAAACTGAACACACTGGAAATTCTGCATTATGAAACCTCTAGTGTGTCTTTCAGCATGGAAAACTTTCAGTTTCAAGTTCTAAAAATTGGCAAAGTTAAGAAAAACATGGAGAACTGAGGTTTATTAGTGAAAGTGGTTGGAAAACAACAACAGGCATCATTACCAATTCTACCTTGAATATCATGGACATGGTACAATCTGGGATGTATCTCAACAACAGAGACCAAATACTACCCAGTTGTCAGTGTGCTACGACACTATAAATGTTTGTTGCTAATGTAGTGCTTAGTAGGGGTGGGACATCAGGCCAAATACCAGCTACCGGTTTTAACAGCTACCGGTTTACAAAAAAACGGATTACCGGATTAAAACCGGATTACTGGTGCCGGATTTATTGCATTGATTTCAATGGGGAACTGTCCCCATTGAAATCAATGGGGGGAAAAAAATACCTCCCCCTCCCAGGCTGTGCAGGGGGAAGGGGGGGCACCCCCCGCCCAGCCTGGATTTAACTTTTTTTTTTTTTTTACCTGCCACTGGCGATCCACATCCCGCACCAGCAGGTACTAGGGTGATCCCTGGGGTGGGGGTGGTTTAACACACACCCCACCTCAGGGATCACCCTACCTCCCCACCCAGGGATCACCTACCTTTGGCACTCCAGGCGATGGCGGCGGCGCTCCGGGTGGCTTCAGCGCTGGCTGTGGCTGCCGGCTTCAGCGCTTTCTAGGCCTTCCGGGGAACTTCCGGGTTTCATAACTGAGTTCTGTGGCATCTGGGATCACCCTTGATGTCACTTATGGGAGAGCAGAGTCCTTCAGGGCCCAGTGGCCAAATAGTTATGGGTCTTGGGCTCTGTGGTGAGGTCTGAGGCCACGTCCTTGCAGGGTGGTTACATGGAGGTATCCACCCTCATTGGGGTTTACCTCCTGCAGTCTACTTGGGATATATTTGCTTTGTTATTTAGCGACTTATCCCCAACCTCAATGCCGAAGAACACTCCAGGGCGTATGAGAGGGTAAAGAGGACAAAGGTGGACCATAACTGGACTAACTGGGAGTCCACTTTCATAGTCTAGATGGGGGTTGTAATGCAGGTCTATCCCTCGATAGCTATGGCATCGTGGAAATATTATGACATAGGACCTAGCTTTCTGCGAGGGGAGGGGGTTGGCTGGCTTTGGTATGATGAAGACTTCTGCTACCATTCAGCAATAACTCCAGGTATTATGTTGGAGCTCCATGATCATGACCTATGGCTGGAATGTAGGCAGGAAAGAGAGCTGGCTAGGCCAGCATGTAATAGTCAAAGGTGAAGCACCAGCACAGGACTATGCAAGGAAAAAAAGGTTCTCAGTCCTTGGTGTGTTAGAATTTCAACGATGGGGCCTGCTGTTTCTGCATGAACTTCAGATTTCATCACATCTGCTTACAGTGTGGACACCCCTGGACACACACACACACCCATGTGATCTCCACCTGCCTGAGGTGGAAGGGTTACTTGCAGAGAGGTAGATGCCAGTTTATCCCAGCCAACAAAAAGGGGGTACTGTTAAGTGTTAACTCTTCCACCTCAAATGTGGGGAAAGGCTCCAAACCCGGTTCTATTTGAAAAACTGGAGGAATTATTACAGGATTACCCAGATAGGGAATCTGTGGGTTATGTGATTTTTGGTTTTCATTGGGGTTTTAGATTATGTGTAGGGGTGAAATGGAGCACCAAATGGTGCCCAGTTTGAAGTCAATTGTTGGGTTGGAGTAGGGCTGAAACTCAATCTTTATTTTTTTCTTGATTTTCACTGAGAACCATGGTTATCAACCTGTTTTTAGCAAGAACCAATAATAAATAAAACCCTGGGTCTCAACACTTTGTTGGTCAAGAATTTTTCTCGATTTACCATGATTTACCATGTACTTTATACCAATTTACCAGGTACCACTTACCATGCATCACGTTCATCCTGGTAATATACATGTGCAAAATGGCTGCCCTTTTCCAAAATGGTAGTGATGCTGCCAGCACCATCTTGGAAAAGGGCTGTGCATGCACAAAACAGCTGCGGTGGCCATTTTGCGCATTACTGGGATGAACGCAGTACATGGTACACAGTACATGGTAAATCATGGTAACCGGTAAATCAGTAAAAGTTCTGAACTGATATCTTGAACCGTTACTGAGATCGTCACAAGATCTTGGTAATGATTCTTGATTCCTGTGAGCTTTTTGCGAGAATCAAATTGATTCTCATTTTAACCCTAGTTTGCAAAAGGAGTTAGAAGAAGGCAGGGTAGTGGGCCCCATCAATGCCCTCCCAATGGAGATCCTGTGAGTGTCACCATTGGCGTGGCCCCAAAGAAGGTGGTGGGGAAGTATCACCTGATTCACCATTTGTCTTACCACCGTGGGGTGTTGATGAATGATGTGATACCTGACAAGCTGTGTTCAGTGCATTACACCTCATTTGACTAGGCCATGGAAATAGTGAGGTTGTGCAGAAGAGGGGCTATGATGACAAAGACAAGAGTAACATAAAGTCAGCTTTTTGCCTCCTTCTGGTGAACCCCCTAGACTACTATCTGTTGGGTTTTGCATTCCAGGGCAAGTTTTGCTTTGACAAGGCGATTCCAATGGGTTGTTAGATGTCGTGCACCACCTGTGAAAAATTTAGCTCTGTCCTTGAGTGGGTGGTCTGGACACTGTCTGGGAGGAGTCATGTGGCCCATTATCTTGATGATTTGTTCTCATGGTGGGTGGGGACTCAGGAATGTTCTCAGCTTTTGTCGGCATTTAGGGATATAGCCAGTTAGCTTGGCATGCCGCTGGTGGAGGAAAAGACTGAAGGCCTAACATCAGTTACTTACTTGGGTATTGGACTAAATTTGGATCTGGGGTTGTCTTGGCTTCCCATGGACAACCTGGTGGCTGTGCAGTGGGACATTAATAGGATTTTGGAGGCAAAAATCTGTAACTGTAAAGTGCTATGTAGTATCGTGGAAGTTTGTATGGATTCTGGGACACAGCATCATGCATTGGGCAGCTGACACAGCCACTAAGACCAGCTGAGGTTCGCAGCTCAGCCTGAATACCAGAGCCAAGATATTTTGGTGAGGAAGGACATGTTATGGGTACATTGCACATTTTTTGTCAACGGTACGGAAGCTAAAAGTGATGGTCCAGCCAGACATTAATAGCCATACATCTGGGTGAAATGATTTTTGTAGGTGTTTGGATTTGGACCTGTCAATTATGATTAGACAGGATTGGCTTCAGTTACTGGAAATGTACACAGAGGAGCAACTGGGTATTTACCTAACTTTTGCAAAGATGGGTGTGGAGATTAGTGGTTAAACTGCAATGAGTTGACAGACCTCACAAATGGGTAAACAGGGAGATCGAAATGTTTATTAATCTGAATTGGGGAAAACACGGCTGAAGCATACAGCTCTCAACTGGCTGAAGCCTGAGCTGTTTAGAGAGGACAGGATACACTTATCCCAGCTAGATATGGATTTGTACTTGGGGAATTTAAAGGGGACATTCGAAAGGTTGGTTTGAAGGCAGGCTGGCGGCAAAGAGGGGGTGAGCATGCCAACCAGGAGCTGGCTGTTCAGTACTAATGGAAAAGGAGCTCACTTGATGGAAAGGAAATGGACTAGAAATGGATTTATGTAGATTGAGGCACCTCATGATGAGGTTAGGGAAGGATGGGAGCCCATTTTTTTTCCCATGGTGGCAGGGACTATGCTTCTAAGCAGGATAAATACTGTCCTTATTTGGTGCAGGAACTGTCATCCCTTCCTCAGGACCCCACCATAAGGGGTCTAGGTGTAAGAAACTGAAATGGTTTTGAAGACTCCATGTGGGATAAGTGAGCTAGGCGCTAGACTTGTAGGATGGAAAAGGGGGTGGATATGGTTTTGTAGAGTTAGCCCCCTTTTCCCCTAGACTGTTGTTAAGAATTTAATAAAGAGTCACAGCCAGTTCTCACCCAAACTGCAGCCTCTTTCTGTGTGCAGGGACAATATAAACATCTATGTGCAATAAAAAACAAATGAACAGTATCTGTGATGCAGAGGAGCTCATGGTAGGAAGCTTTAAAAACAAGCATTATTTAGACTGGTTCATTAAATTCCATGGGTCAGACTATGTCCAACACTCCTTTGTAACCCACTTTTGGGGCTATTTAGGTATAAATGAGGGTAAACTTTGGTCCTGTATTCCTGATTCCCCAATAAAACTGAATACCCAGCTGCACTACATAATAATAAATAGCCTGGGTGTTGATTGATGAGTATCTTCTAACTGCAGTTTATGAAATAAACAGCAGGTGGGAGAGAAGCAATGTGTATCCTTCACCAGGCCTTCAGCTAGGAATGCCACATTTGAAAATACAAGCCATCCTGGGGCTGCAAAACAGCCTTTTATATAATGCCACTTGAAAAATAGATTATAAGGAAATCTAAGCTAAAATGATATTTAGCACTAAAACCATTTGCTTATATTTCTCACTTTGCATTTTTTTCTTGCAATTGTGCATTCATTTTTCTCTCTTGACCCATCAGCCTGCTACTCATCAATCTCTCTCTAGCAGTTTTAATCTTGATCCTCAATGAAATCTGCTTACCTGTACATAGTTATTTCCCTGTGTGCTCATTCTTCTGTTGGGCCCTATTTTTATTTTCGTCAATCTGTTTATCCTCAATCAATACCTATTTCCCTCTGTCTCACTGCTATCCAAATTTCTGCCCATCCATCTGTCTTTATTAAAATCTTAATATTGAATATCTATAAAACAACACAGGTTGTTTGGGGAATGAGGTAATTTCCATGACACATTGGGAGTAAAGAGACAGACAACAGCTCCAGGGGTGGCCATGTCAATCTACTTCACCCCCTAGCTGGCTGGTCTGTCTGAACGCAGCTCTGCCAGATGTTGAAGTGGATCAGACTGTGCTTGCTCTGTGGGAGCCCCGCAAGTGGCACTCCAGAACATCTCAGAATACCGCCAGTGGAGCAGGCCAGCCGAAGCACTGGCTGGGAGCTGCTGCAGGCAGCGGCTGTTGCCTTGGCAACACCATAGAGTTGCGTATGCTAGTCTTGAGCATTGGGTGATTGTCCATAACTCTATGGTGTGCATGTGTTGGGGAGTGTGCCATGTGGCAGACCAAGGCTAGGAGAGTCCTCTGAATCCATCTAAAATGGACCCAGGTGGGACTGGAAGCGGGCAGACATGGGCGTGCACCCCTGGAGCAGCTCCGGGGGTGGGCAGCCTCCATGTCTATCTAATGTCTATCTCCATGTCTATCTCCATGTCTTTGACCTTGGTTTGTGGTCAAACAGGTCAGTCATAAAAAGGTTGTGAATCAGACCATTCATGTAACATGCAAACATATCTGCTCTATTATAGAAATTCTCAGCAGGACTGTCCAAGACCTGCTAATGTGATTATTGCATCCTTTTACAGGAAATCCTAGCATTTCTTCCCCAGAACATCTCTAACATCTGACCTGTTCCTTTGTGTCTCCATAGCCAAAACATTCTTTTAGTAGCATGTTTTTCATACTTCTTGTTTAAAAAACAAGAACAACCATAGTGGGTCAGACCAATGGTCCATTTAGCTGAGTACCCTATCTCTGACAGAAGTTAGCACCACAAGTCTCAAAGGAAAGGCCTACATGTTGATCACTCATTCTCAGCTTCTAATAGTTGGAGGTTTAGGGATACCCTATGCCTGAAGTAAAGCTGAATCAAAGATTTGCTGCAAATGCTGTTTCTGGTGGAAACAGACAGTTCGCCTTCTTCCACACGATGTGAAAACTGACTGCTTTCTCGCTGCTTTCATCAGTTTCCATTTGGGAATGCCTTTGCTCAGTACTTGTGCTCCTTTGGTCTTTATGTGTTGCATTTGAATCCTATGTGGCAAAACAGATGCTGGAAAGTAACAGAAATTTCTGAAAGAGATGAATAATGATGAAAGTGACCAAAAAAATCGCCACCAGTGTTTTTGATTTCAGTGTAACCATGCTAACAATATGGAATGTGGAAATTCCACAAAACGTTCATCAATCTTCCTAAAAGGTCAGGATTTATTAATGGTTTGGGAATAGACATTCCTGATTCAACTTAAGCCTAAAGTTACAAAGTTGCATCCTCTGATCATCTTGGCTAAGTAGCCATTGACGGAGCATTTCTCCATAGACTTATCTAATCCTTTTTGAATCCACTCATTCTATTGATCTATTTATCACTTGATCATCTATCTATTGATCATTGATCACTTATTCTATTGATTGTATTCTATTGAACCGCTAATTCATCTATAGTCTGTGACCTGTCAAATCCTGTCTGATGCTCATTACCCCCCACCAATCCTCCTACACCCCTGTATTCCATAAAGTCCTGAGTCTCTTTCCCTGGTACCCCCTCCCTGACCCTGTATACCCTTCTGGTTTCCAGCTCCCTGTGCCTTCAAGCTCTTGTTCCAGCTCCCTGGCCCCCAAGCTCTGATTCCTTGTTCCCTTTCCATGAGCTCACTGATGAGCTGTAAGTTCTCTTAGGCCAACTTGTCTGGCTCTCATGCTGAGCATTAAGCCTTCTTGATGTTGTAGAATGGCTGAGAGGTTTTCCTTCCCTAATTGTGACCCTTCCTTTTGCCCCTTCCTGGATTCCAACCCTGGCCACTAAAAGACTGCATGGGGAGGGAAATCTCTAGCGTGTCTCTCAGCTGAGAGGCAGCCGTGGGAGGAAGAATACTACCGGTCTCAGCTGCACTAGGTGGGACTCTATGTGCTGGTGGACCTGGATGCCAGCAAAGCTGCAGGTGAACCTAATTGATGAGACACTGACTCTTGTCACTCATGAACCCTGATTGGCCTACATGGTGATGTCCCTGGACTCCGTCATGAGTGGCAGCTCTGTGGTGACCAGATTGTGGCCACAATGCAGATGCCTAATACATGGTCACGTGGGTACGGTCCTGGGGAAGGCTAATGTGGACTTTAATCTGATTTGATTCCACCCACTGGGACATAAAGCATGTGCTTAAATATTTGTTGAATCAGTTGTTTACATTCTTACACACTTTGAACTAGTGCATTGTGGTGTATTTTCAGACAAAATCATCTAAGATTTCCCGTGGTGTAGTGGGTAAGGTGCTGGATTTGGGAGACCAGGGTTTGAATCCCACCCTAGCCATGAACTCACTTGGCCTTGGGCAAGTCTCAGCCTCAGTTCCCCATCTGTAAAATGGAAAAATATGTGTGTCTGTGTTTCCCCTCACCTGAGTCCATCTTAGATTGTAAGCCCACTGAGCAGAGACCTGTCTCTGAAAATCTGTGACTATAAAGTTCTGTGTACACCTAGTAGTGTTATAGAAATGATAAGTAGTAGTAGTAGTACCTAAGAGAGGTGCTGCTTATGTTCAGAAGTTGAGATAAGCATTATTGGAAATATTTTAACATGTTGCATATAAAAGTAACAATTTAACACTTATGCAATGAACATATGTAGGAAAGAAGTGTCAGCCAATGCAGAGGTATCCAATCCATGGCTCAGGACTCCAAAAGGAATCATACCACCTGTGTTTGTGGTCACACATTCTAGTCTCAAATAGGTTCCCACAGGCAAAAAGGTTAGAAACCACTGACCTAACAACTCAAATATGGAACAAGGAGTTGAAACTCCTGGGTTCTATTGTGCCTATAATCATGGTTAGTAAAGCTTTGATTCTCAGCACTTTGAGGATTAGAGCCCAAATCATTTGTGGTTTGTATGTGGTGATACTTTCTTTGGAAAAGCTCCTTGAACTCCCATGATGAGAAATGCTATATATGTGTAAAATATTAGTAGAGATGGCGTAGCAAAATATGGATCTTCATTTACCTACTCAACCCTCCAAAGCTTAGGAGAACTCACGTCTGAGAGGATGACCAATTCATCCCACAGGGGACATCTGCAATTTCCAGTTTGAGGTTCAACTCCCAATTCAGTTGTGTTCCTGAACCAAAGTTTTGTCCTTGTCACGTATTATTATGAGCACTCACCTACAGAACTTTGGACTGTATCATACTAAACAACTCTTCAGAGTAACAGTAAACAAGGATTGCATTTCCTAATCAACCAGACATGATTCAGGCTCCACCAACAAAGCCTGAATTAATTATGTATTTGGCAGTTCTTCTGGCACTTTGCAAGTCACTAGTCAAGCCATCTTCTTGTCGGGCACTGATCAAGATTCAAGTAGAGTAGCCACAAGATGGAATCAGATCAGGATCAGAACCAGGTGTGAGTTGACTCAGGGTTAGGGCCAAGCAGATTCATATTCAAGGAGAAATCCAGTAATTCAGGTAATAGACATGCCAGGGAGTCAAACCAGGGGTCAGTCCAAACCAGAGCTCCATACAGGAGGATCCAGAAGTGTAGACCAACAACAAGCCAAAGGATCAGTGCTGGGACAACAGTTCAAAATGGGGAAGAACCCGGGCTCAGGTAGGAATGGAGAGTGAGGGCTGGAGAAAGAGTAGTAGCAAGGCACCTTCACTTAGGGGCTGCTAGTTCTTTGGCAGAGTCACGTTTGGGACCATGGAGGCTCAGTCTTGTCCTGTTTATTTGGATCAGTTTCACTTGGTATCACCCACCGAGACACGGGATGTCCTTGGAGCAATGAACTCAACCAGTTGTAAATTATATCCTTGCCCATCCTGGTTGGTGAAAGCCGGCCACGAGAGACTGGGGCCTTTGCTGTCTGAGAATGTCAGTGCCTCCTTTCGGGAGGGCAGGGTGCTGGATGCCCACAAGATGGCAGTTGTTCGGCCTTGGCTCAAAAAACCATCGCTTGATGTTGACTTCTTGGGGTGTCTTTAACCGTACCTTTTTAAGGAAGGTTATTGAATGGGTGGTTGCCAGGCAGCTGTAGGGACATCGAGATGCATTCGGATTCCTGGCCCCATGTCAGTCTGCCTTTTGTCCTGGATATAGCACTGAGACTGAGCTTCTGGCGTTGGTGGATGATCTTCGCTGAGGGATTGATGGGATATTGTACCCTGTTGATCCTTTTAGATCTTTCAGTGGCCTTTGATACAGTTGACCATGAGGTGTTGCTGACACGGGGTTTGCGGGATGACAGTGGTTCCGTTCATTCCTGTCAGGGAGGCTTCAGCAGGGGGTGATGGGTGATTGTTCTTCTTCCCCCTGCCTCATCTCTCTTGTGGGGTCCCACCGGGTTCCATACCATCTCCCTTCCTGTTCAGTGTGTATCTAAGTGCATAGATTTGGGGTGTGTTGTCTTCAACGTGAGGATGACACAAAAATCTATGTATCCTTTTCATCTGACCCACGCCCTACACAGTCTCAGTGCTTACCCAGTGCCTGGCTGCTTTAGGGGACTGGATGCAAGTGAGCCGTCTAAAGCTGAACCCAGACACGACTGAGGTGATGATGGTTTGCTGGCCCTGTGGCCTGGGGGAGATTGGGACTCCCATTACTGATGGGGTCCGGTCTCCCCTTGCTACTCAAGTGCATAGCCTTGGGGTGCTCCTGGATCCTCAACTCTGCCTGTAAGGTCAGGTTGCGGCTGTGCCCAGGGGTGCCTTTCACCAACTCCATCTGGTGAGAAGGCTGTGTCCCTTTCTTTTCAATGTGGATTTGGCCACCATCATCTATGCCTTCATTACCTTGAGTCTGGACTGCTGCAATATACTCTATGTGAGGCTGCCCTTGAAGACTGTTTGGGGGATGCAGCTGGTGCAGAATGCAGCAGCCTGACTCTTGATGGGGGTGGGTCACTGAGAGCACATTACACCAGTGCTTAGGAGTCTGTGACTGCACTTGCTGTCTATAGCGTTCCAGGCACAATTCATGGTGCTGGTTTTGACCTTTTAAAGCTCTAAATGACTTGAGCCCTACATATCTGAAGGACCACCTTTCTCCTTATGTCACTTTGGGGCCCTTAAGCTCTGCTAAGAGCGCCCCTTTTCAGGTTCTATCATTGGCCCAGTTTCATATGACGGGCCCGCAGAGAGGCATTCTCAGTAGTTGCCCCATAGCTTTGGAACTCCTTTCCCTTGGAGGTTTGCCTAAGCCCTGGTTTGAATGTCTTCTAGAGGCAATGTAAGACCTTTTTCTTTGTCCAGGCATTCAATGGGTAGGGCTAGATTAGGGGTAGGTGAGGGGGTGTTTTAGTTTTGTGAGTTTTTAATTATTTATTTTATATTTGTATTGTATTTATTGTAACCTGCCATGAGACTCCGGGGCTATTGTAGGATATAAATAAATAAATAAATAAATAAGGCATAGGAACAGGCAAGCTCAAAGCCTAAGAATTGTTACACATGACTTCCTGTTCCTGTTAGGTGGTTTTATATTCCATAATCAAAAAACCTCCAGTTTACAAGAAGAGTTAAGGCTCTTGCAAATTCAATCATGCACTAAAAAGCATGGAAATTGCAAGTTAAGGTTCCTGCCTTAACTTCCGTACCACGTTAGCAGTAAAGACATTATACAGTCTCAGCCCCTCACCCCCTCTGTTTCCTCTTTAAGAAAGAGAGAACTTAGGAGTCCTGGATCCCACTGCTTCTTCCCCTCTAATCTACTTAGTCCTAGCCCTTTAACAGAGGACTCAGGACTCCTGGCTTCCAGCTTCTCCATCCCACTCTTAATTCAGTAGGCTGCACTCCCTTCACAGGCAACTCAATAGTCCTGGTTCCAAGCCTGTTCTCCTCTCCCCTGCTCTCAACCTTGTAACAGACAACCCCGGAGTCATGTGCCCAAGTCACCCCTCTAACCCTGCAGCCCCCACTTCCCTCACAGAGAACTCAAAAGTCCTGGGAAATACAATGTTTGTCTGTATGTGTCATATGGAACAGAAGTAAGGGTGTGTGTGGAATGACAGGAGAGAAAATGGAATAACAGGGAGGGAGGCTATTGGGAGTCAAAGGATAGGGAGTCAGCTATGGTAAGTGGGTAAAACAATAGGACTGCTCCCCCTGGTATCCCATCAGTCTTCTGAATTTGTTATTTCACTCAGAACTTTATTATTGTAACTATTTCTAATTCCTCCTGTCATTTCACCCACTTACTTGGTCCTGCACACCCTTTGTATTTTTCCCTGTCATTCTAACCATTCCACTTACTGAATCTGTGCCTTCCTCATAATTTCACACCCTCTTGCCTTCCCCATGTACTCCCAAAGATGCAGCTGTGTTGTATAATTTCACAGTCACTTAATTGGATGTTGAAATGACAATTTCTATTTATTTAGAAATTGGCATTGCTGTTGCCTCCATTCCTTCCAATGGCCATTCCATTTTATTAATTCCAATGCATACCCAACTTAGTTTTAATTAAACATTTGTTATGACTTTACCGAGCTTCACTGTGCTCTAGAAGGACAGTGGGGACTAGTGGGTAAGAGGGATGATTGTGAGTCATTAGTCAGCTGTCCCATTCTCCCCAACTGAGAAAGTGTTGCCCCCAACCTGCAAAGAGGAAGAGGACTGGGGCTGAAAGATGAAGGTAAAGCGTGGGCACGTGGAGCCTAAGTTGTAAGTAAGCACAATATGTGGGACTGTACAATGTCTTTACTGCTAACATGGCACGGACGTTAAGGGCGGGAGCCTTAACTTGCAATTTCCATGCTTTTTAGTGCATGATTGAATTTGCAAGAGCCTTAACTCTTCTTGTAAACCAGAGGTTTTTTGATTCTGGAATATCCAAGTTTTTTGTTAAATACAATTCAATGGAGAAAATTTTTCCTGCTAGTGCAGCAGAATGCTGAGCAGCATAACCACTATGGGAGCAGGACATAGGGGAGGCTAAGGTGGAAGAGCTGCTCCCTTCAGTTTAGAAGGTTGTTACTTCCTTCAATTGCAAGCAAGGTGAAGCTGGATTTTTACCAGTGTCCCCCTGCTTTACTAAGAATACAACAACTTTGGTTCGGTTTAAGCATTGCAAACTTCTAAAAACTCTGCTCTCTATGATCTCTCTAGCTCATGGCATGTACAGGAGTCTTCCACTCTGCTCCACACTGTCAGAGCTCTTTTCTTTGTGCCTCCTGTGCTGGATCAAATCAGAATGACCGTCAGTTCTCTCCCTTCCACAGTCCTTGCTCTCCTCCTTTCCCAAACCAGATCAGCTCTAAACATGACTGACCACTCACACTGCCCCCTGGAAGGTGCAGTTCCATCTCTTTCCTCAGCACTGATAGACTCTAACAAGCAGTGCCTGCTGGGAGTTGTAGTCCCCAGTATTCAAGACTGTTTGCTTTTAAATAGTTTCTTCATTACACATAGAATGTTTTCAAGCACTCCACACTCAGGATGGTCTCTGTAGGCTAACATAGAATTTTCAAGATGTCATAACTTAAAAATTACTAACTAGATTTACAAAAAGTAAACCAAAGGCACACCCCACCAGCTTCCATAAATTTTCTAAAAGACTTAAACCTCCTCCCTACTAACACAGAACCCTTTTACCCTGCCCAGTTCGAGATGGTCTAACTGGCTTAAAAAACAGCCTTCAAAGTGCAGGTTTCAAACTGTGATATCTCAACTGTTATCCAACCAATTTGGCTGAAATTTGAAAGAATGAACCGCTTACTCCAATGATCCTTCACTACAAATTTAACAATCTTAACTTTAATCATGTCAATTTTATAATGATTAGAATGTTTGGGCTTTATAATGGAGCGTGCAACACACCGTAACTATAGGGTGGCTCCTGCCACTTTATAAAGCATCTGTAGCAGGGAGCAGTCCCGTGGGGATGTTGCCCCTTTAAGAGGGGACTGAGTGGGCCAGCCAAAGGGTTGTGCGCATGTATATGGGCATGGTAGAGCTAACCCATAGAAAGGGACCAGTCTGAGTTGGAAAGAGGCTAGGAGAAAAAGGGAAACAGTGGGCAGGATGCTGACCCTTTAAGGCTCAGGAGTAGAAACTTGGACACACCCACTCTGCTTGTATAAGAGACTGCAGGACTGACAGATAAGGCAGTCTGCTCCTGACCACTGATGAGAACACATCTGGAGAGACTGCCTGACCTGGACCAGAAGCCATTTGGATGCCAAAGAGACAACATCTCTGCTGGAGAGTGGAAGGTCTGAGGAGAAACCTGACACCAGAGAGAGAGAGAGAGAGAGAGAAAGAGGTCTGAGCCAGCTAGAGGACTCTTACCTGGCAAGGCTGGGCTGTATGGAGTGTGTATCAAATTAACTGTGTAACAATTTTACTCCTGAATGACAACCTTCTAGGGGCCTTGATCCTGACAACACTTACCCCATGGTGAAGTGGGGCCCTGTGACAAAATGGTGGAGAATGTAGGCATGCCTTGCTGGTTGCTAAACCAGTTTCCCCAAAGGCGGTAAGATCCTGAGCAGGGTGGTGTTGAAGAGAATTATGCCCAGAGGAAGGACTGTGCCAGACAGCAGTGGAGAGTGACAAGTGAGGAGTAAAGAGGAGCTCACCCAAGGACTCGGGGCTCAAGTGGGCTGGAGCCAGGAGGTTAACCCCAACTCATAGCATGATGTGGATCCAAGGAGACACAAGGGCAGTTGGCAGAGTGCAACCAAGATGGCAGTAACCAAGGACTCTGTTGACTTGGATAGGGCCAGAATTGCTTCTGGAACAGAGGCCAGCAGGAGCAACAGATGCCACAATCTGGAAGGATTCTCCGTGGACAGACAGTGTGGGAAAACTGGTACTGGGGTACTCCCAGTTAGGGGACCCCAAGAAAGTGTTATAACTGTGGGCTTTGGGGACACATGAGTACATGGTGCCCTAGCAGACCAGAGGGAGGTTACCTAAAGGAAGAATCCCGGCGGTACTGCTATGCATGTGGTCAAGAGGGACATTTGTGGAGCCAATGTTCCTCTAAGGGATACAAAGGGACAAAAGACTGGGGAAAAGAGAAAAGAAAGTAATCTGGCCAGATGTGAAGGAACAGGCTGGGAATTAGAGGTACAGGAACCAGTAAAGAGTAGGATCTGCTGGACTTGTACTAGAGAGGGGCATCTTAGGCAAGATTGCCCTGAAAAGAAGAAAAAGCCCCTTCGAGACAAGAGAAGGGAAAGCCTGGGTGTTGAGCAGGAGGCTCCATCAAGACAAGTGGTCACACCTGGGGTAACGGAGAAAGAGGCCCGGACAGGTCTAACATTAGAGACCTTAGAGAAATGGAGGAGAACAATGAGAAACTGTTGTAAGGACCTCCCTGAGAGGCTGCAGAAGAGGTCCTGAAGGAAGGAGATGAGAAGCCTGGCAATCAGGATGTGAGTGATGCTGGCCAGCCAGTGAACTGTGTGTGGCTTGGCAAACCTTACATGATTGGTTTGCATACGAGATTCAAAGGCTGGCCAGAGACTTGGTGCCTGGCCTGGGACTAAGGGGTGGAAATAAACTGATTTTGAACTTACCCCATGAGTGACAGTTTTCTTGGGGCCTAATCCTGACCACACTTACCCCCATGTAAAGTCGGGTCCTGTGACAGTAGCCAGTCAGAAGTTCTCTGTGTGTGTATTTATAGGAGGATCCTGTTGCTAAGTAGGTATTATTATTATTATTATTATTATTATTTTATTAACAAACATTTATATAGCACAAGCAGTGTACCTGGCACTTTACAAAGTAAAAAAATAGACATGGTCCCTGCCCCTAGGGCTTACAATCTGAGAGACAGGAGCTGGGGGAGAGACATAGGAAGGGGAACAGAGGGGGAGACAAGGGGTCTAACATTCATGAAGATGTGAGGTCTCAGGTGCACGTACTTGGCTTGGTTACGATGAGAATGACAGCAGGCAGGTCCATGTGGCAAGGATAAGGGTAAACGGACCGTAGGTACAGGAAATAGTGGCTCAGCAGGATAAAGAGTCAGACAGAGCAGAGCGAAAGAGGTGAGTTTTAAGGAGAGATTTGAAGGTATGAAGGGAGGGGGCAAGGCGGATGTGGACAGGG
>QEPC01002305.1:125885-142282 GCA_003113815.1 Sphenodon punctatus | reverse complement strand
GAGCAGCTGTGCTGGAGGCAGGGCTTCCCTGTGGAGACAAAGTTAAAAGACCAGTGAGCCTATGGCGGCGTTGTGTCAGGAGAGGGGGCTCCGAGAGCGGCGTTTTCCATCCTAGCCAACTTACCTGTGAGCAGCTGTGCTGGAGGCAGGGCTTCCCTGCGGAGACAAAGTTAAAAGACCAGTGAGCCTACGGCGATGCCGGAGGCGCACGCCGGGGGCCGCGCCTTAGGCGAGCTGCCGGGGAGGCCGGGTGAGTCTAGGTCAGGTTTGAGGCACACACCCCTTGGTTCTACTGGTTTGAACTATCACAAGCAGGCTAACTATCTACCGCCAAAATGGCTCCTCCAGCAAAGCCTCTTAAACAACAGAGATTGGAGATTGGAGAATAGAGGTCGACAAAAAAGGGTCCCAGATGCTGGAAGGTGAACAGCTGGCTATATTCTTAATGGACCATGTTCTTCTGACTGCAGAGACATTACAATTTATGTTTGTGAAAATGTCAGACATTCAAGTGCGTATGGATAAGATGATGGGGCTTTTGCAGGGCTCCGGTTTGAAAGCAGTAGGGGGAATGGTACCAATCCAGCAGAGGCACCAGGTAGGGCCTATAATGGGTCCTTTGGGAGTGGGCTCACAGATTTAAGCCCCAATTTAACAGCAGCGATGGTGGGTCAGGCACTCATAGACCCCCCGGGCAAAGTTTTTTCTGAGGCAGCGGAGCCTTTTGGGCTCTTGTCAGCTTCACTTATTTTCACCATTACTCCACAACAGGGCCTACGAGTCCCATACTGGGGTACAGCCCAGGGATGTGGCAGAGCATTTGCGGTCATTTTTCAGGAAGGAGGTAATTACTAGAAGGGATATTACAGCGGTCGATGCTATGCTAAGTTCATTGGATAGACAGGTACTTTTGGTGACCTTTATCTCCCCAAGGTTGCCCTCCCTTATCCTTGCCTGTAAAACCAGGTTTGAGGAGCAAGAAGTTTTTGTAAGCCGAGTTTTTCAGGCCTCCCCTGTACAGATCAAAGGCGGCTGCCAGGAGTTCAGAGCTGTGGGCCCTGGGAGGGGCTCTAGCAAAGGTCAGTTAAGGCGCCAGGAAACATCTGAGTCCGCTGCGATCAAACCAGCTCAGGCAGCGGTAAAACAGCACCCCATAAGTTCAGTGGGAACATCGCATTGCCCCCCTAATGGGGGAGCAGATAGGGAGATACCTACCATCGGGGAGAGAGAGTTTGTGCCAGCACACGATTCACTGTTGCCTTCCCAGACGCACTTTTTACAGTGCCTGGAGGCCTTGCAGAGTCAGTTGGGAGAGCTAAAGGCAGGTCCGCTCAAACCAGTATTAATGGAGGATCTATCAAAACCCGCATTCAAGGCACAATTCACCTCAGTAGCAGTGACGGGCAGGTTATCGTCTATCCATTCCTCCATGTGGCTCCCCAACCAGGGGCCAAGTGGGGGAGCTGGGGGCTTTTTGGAAGACGACTGCTCATTTGGGGCCGATGACACTTTACATTCCCAGGGGCCCTCCCCCCAGCATCTCTGTATGCTCAAAGGGTGGACCAGGAGGAGGCACAGATGGGCATGGTTTCCCAGTGCGGTGCCTGTATTTCATCTCAAGTGGTCTCACGGAATGGGTTAATGCCCCAGGGCCCCCAAATAACAGCTACGGCGGGACTAGTGGGCCCTGGAGCTATCCCAGAGTTGCCCCCTGACTCAAAGAAAGCACTGCGTATTGCTGACCCCAGACCATCGGGCAGAGTCTTAAGACAAAGACCCAAACCGCTCCCGGTCGATAAGTCGTGACTGAAGGGGAGGGCCACACAGATAGGTGCACTGGCCACTTGGAATATTTTGGGATGGAGAGCCCACAGTCATGACCCAGATTTTTGCCAGTTTTTAGAAGGACAAGATATTGTACTGCTTCAGGAAACCTGGGCGACAGAGCCCCCGATTGTTGGGGACTGGAGAGGCTTTCAAACATTCTGGCTTGATGCTTTGGTATCTAGGGAGCAGGGCAGACCCAGCGGGGGTTTGGCCCTGTTTATTGCTCCAGCCCGGATAGTTTCCACAGTTCAGCTTAGTTTTATTAAAGCTTATTTTTTTACTTTATTATTGCAAGTGTTATGGAGGGTGTGATCTTTTGATTGCAAATGCTTATATTCCCCCGCCTTACTCCCCTTATTTTGATCCCGGAATTTGGGAACAGATGATGGATATGGTGTCCATAGCTATTGAGAGATATCCAACGGCTTCGCTGATTTGGGGTGGAGACTTTAACGCCAGGTTAGGCAATCCCGCAATAGGGTTAGGCATTGTGGGGTTGGCGGATATGGCAGATCCTTTATATATACCTCGCCGTCATTCCTTAGACCAAGTGGTTGGGCCTAGGAAGGAAAACATAGAACGCTTGCTGACAGAGTTTGATCTAATTATTATTAATGGTCGCGTTAATGGAGACCAGTTAGATAATTTTACCTTTCATGCCCTCCAGGGGTCTAGCGTGCTGGATTTATTTATGGTGACATCTTGTCTGTTTCCGGCAGTCAGAAGGTTGGAGGTGGTTCCCCTCCATATTTCTAACCATTTACCCTTAGTGTTGTCCCTTGATATTGCTCCGCCCAAGGCGGATACCCGTGGAGTGGAAAGTGTTCCCATTTTTGTGGATAGTGAGCCCCCACGGGTGCGTGCCAGATGTACTGATGATCGAGATAGAGCAATGATAGAGTTTTTTGAGTCTGCTCTAGGGAGTTTCCTAGTGGGGAAAATTTCAGCACAAGGATCTGGTATTATAGGGTGGTTCGAGCTCTTGCTGACTGAAATTACATTAATTACATCGAGGTCAGAGAGATAGGTCCTCTCCTACCTGGTTTGATGGTGATTGCCGCAGACTTCGTACCTCGCTGCGTCGTTTAGCCAGAGATCTTAAACAAAATGCCTGCCATGCTACCCGTGTCAAATTGGTTCTTATCATGCAAAGTATCGAAAATTGCTAGCTTTAAAATTAAGCAGTCATCAAAAAAAGCAATGGGCACTTCTTACCTCTGCCACAATTTCAAGGGATTCTAGGGAATTCTGGTCCATTATTCAAGCAGCGCAGCCTAGGGACAGTTGTAGTGGTATGGCTAGCCTGCACCTGCTCATCTGGGAAAATTTTTACAAGGCACTTTTCTCAAGGGCCAAGTTAGTACCAATAGAAGTGGATATCGGCTCTATTAAGGGTTTTCCAGGATGGGCCCCAGTACTGCCAGGGGAGATAATAGAACTTATAACTGGCTTAAAACCAGGGAAAGCACCTGGTCCAGACTTTTTTACCCCAGAGATCTTAAAATGTAATCCTGTAAGGTGGGTGGAGATTCTGGCACCCCTTTTTACTTACATCAATGATTCAGGGCTTTTCCCGTCGGCCTGGCTGTCCAGTATAGTGGTGCCTATAGTATTTACAAAAAGGGAGATCCTAATCAGCCCAGCAACTATAGGCCAATTAACCTTCTCAGCATTGCTGCGAAATTGTATTCTAAGCTACTGCTAAATAGACTTCAAGAATGGCTGAATTCGGAGCACCTAATCGAGCCTGAGCAGGCAGGCTTCCGGGGAGAGCTAGCCACTACAAACCACGTCCTGGTGCTATCTGTGCTAATTACTAAATACACGGCTTCTAGTAAAAACCTGTATCTATGTTTAATAGATCTCGAAAAAGCCTTTGATACGGTCTGCAGGGAACTCCTCTGGTCCAAGTTAAGAGCTCTAGCCATAGACCCCAGACTCCTGTTCTTGATAATGAAACTCCATGAGAGGAATTCATTGCGGATCTGTTATAACAGGAATGGGGCCCTATCAAAAGAGATACAGGTACAAGTGAGGGTGCGTCAGGGTTGCCTCTTAGCGCCGGCCCTCTTTAATGCTTATTTAAATGATGTAGTGCAGACCCTTCAAAGAGCTGATCTGCATGCTCCGAGGATAGGTAGGCGTAGGATCCCTGTGTTGCTATATGCGGACAACATGGTTCTGATTGCGCAAACCAGCATTGGCCTGAGAGGCGCTATGCAAACTTTTGGGGACTACGGCCAGTCAGAATTTTTATCTGTCAATTACCATAAGACCAAGGTCCTGGTGGTAGAGAGCAGAGGTGCCCAGAAAGTTCAGCGTTGGGTAATAGGTCCAAACCTCATACAGCAGGTACAGCGCTTTAAATACCTGGGGGTCCTTTTTGCCTTCAACGGAGGCTGGAGAGCTCACTTGGTAGCCACCTAAGCCCTGGCTAAGAAAACCAACATGGCTATAGTAAAGTTCTTTTATGGGAAAGGCGGAAAATTGGTTCTACCTGCTCTGCGTTTATTCAGAGCCAAGGTCGTCGCCCAATTGCTGTATGCAATACCCATTTGGGGCATTTCCTATCTGGCACTCCTGGAGCCTATCCAAAACAGCTTCTTGAGAGTGATTATGGGAGTGCCAAGAGGGACCCCACAGGTAATCCTAAGAGTGGAGGCGCTTGTCCTTCCCCTCAGAACTCATGCTCTCCAGGTGTTGGTTAATTTCTGGGCCAAGACAGCTTTATTTCCTTCCCCTGGGGAGTCCCTACTAACATTAACTCTGGAGAATGGGCTGGGGGACCCATGGTTAAGAGGGGTTGAGCGAGAAATTCACCTTTTGGGGTTCTCTGTGGAGAACCTGGCTCAGCTAGGAAGGTCGACGACGAGAAGCTTGCTCAAAAGGCGGATCTTGATCAGTCTTTGCAACCTGAGAGGGAACTGATGACTTCTCAGAAGATCATTCCAGCTTATGTTCCCTATAACGAGGAATCCGCCGCTCCATACTACCGTTTTGTATGGGAAAATGCCAGGGTGTGGGATGCCTTCCTCAAAATGAGGATTAATATGCTGGCCTCGGTGGTACGGGAAGGCCGATATAAGAAGGTACCTTGGGTCCTACGGATTTGCCCGTTATGCCACTCAGGGGACATTGATACTCTGGAGCATATGATATACCAGTGCCCCACCCTGGTGGGCCCCAGATGTAAATACCTGAGGAGGATATGTGCGGGCCGGGATCTAATCTCCAAGGGGCTCCAGTGTCTGCTTAACCCAGCGGATACTGAATAAGTGAGATCCGTAGCAAGGTTTGTCCTTGCTATTCAAGGCATCCGCAGTCCTTATTTTCCCAAATCATAGAGAGAGGCGAGGTGGCAACATGGTTGTGGAGATCCTGACCCGGTCAAGGAGGGGTTAAGTGTGCATTTATGAACCCCTGACTTTAGGAGAAACTATATTGTTCTGATGGGCCTTTAACCCTTTTTGTCAGGGGGAATGTAAGATGTAGCTGAATTAGGTTTGCAGGAATTTTAGTTATTTTACGGGGCAAGTCCCCTCTGTAATGTATTGATGTTAACTGGGGTTCCAGTTATTTCAAATTTATGTATCCCATTTGGTAGCTGACCAATGGGAATTTGTAAAGGGCTTTGCCCAACAAATAAAATATTATTGATTGATTAATTCCACTACATCAAGAAACAGCCAGCCACTCCAGCCCCAGAACCTACCGTCAGGGGTCTGGGGCCTACATTCCAGGCAGGGAAGAGGCCCAGCCAGGGCTTGGTGGCTGGCACAGCACACATACGGTGGTGGGCATTAGAGGCTAGCATCCTACTTGCCAGATCTCAACCAACTCTTCTGAAAATTGGTCAAGTAGCCTTGCCCGATGGTGATTCAAGTGGCCAACCAGCCAGCCACTGCCTGCCATGATAGTGACTAGAAATGGAGAACCCAGTCAGCATAGAGCGAGCAGAACTGGCCTGCTGCTGCTGCTGGGTCTCTGACGGCCTGCCATGCTGCCATGCTGCCACGGGCACCCCCAGAGGCCAAGCGCCGAGCCTGCCTGCCCAGGCAACCCAGGGTGCCAAGCAGCAAGCCTTCCTAGTCTCTGATGCTGGGTCTCTGACGGCCTGCCATACCACCACGGGCACCCCTGTGGGTCCCTGAGGTGCCCCAAGCCTTGTAGGGCGTCCAAACTCTGCCGAACGTTCGACCAAACGGAACGACCGAACCTGAACTCCATTTCCGAACCAAACCTGAACTCAGTTTTCAAACCGAACAGCCAAACATCCGAACCCATTCTGTTCGCACATGCCTAGAAACATCTCAACTAATCCTGGCCCGTGAAATTTTCAAAAGTCACATGAGCGGATCATGCAACCACAGCCCACTCATCTAAAACCAGCCTTAGTTATGTCCCTGGAAGGGTGAAAGTTAACTTTACCCTGCCTAGACACAGTGTTTTTATACACACATTCTTCCTGGATGTTTACTGTTGCATCCTGAACTTTCTGTGTGTCTAAATCTCACCCAGTTCTTAAACATCCCACTCTTTGAACTGCGTAGAACTTCCCCCAGAACATTTGTATGTAAAAAGTTCACCTGGTAAACTGCTTTGCTGTGGTTCTCCTGGTAAACAGCTGTGGTCATTGGTTTCCATGGCAGCCTGTCATGTCTACAGCTGTGGCTACTTTAGGCTGCCTTAGGGCAGTGTTTGTGTGAAGAATGCATCCAGGAACTGCCTCAGGGCAGTGTGTGTGTGAAAAATGCATCCAGAACTTACTTGTGGACTTGTAAACTCAAAAGATTGAAAAATCCAGAACTTTAAGGTGTGAGTAAAAATGCCCACTGTCAGCATTCCAGTCACAAGACAAGGAGCAAGAAGTAAGGTGTTCTTCCACCTCTTACAGCTCTTAGATACTTTATATAGACACTCTAATACATGGGTGGCCAAACTATAGTTTTTCAACCACATGAAGTTCTTGGTCAGTTCAAGTGCAGCTTTGAGCCAGGGCCCAGGACTGATCCTGGCCCCACACTGCCAGTTCTGTGTCTTACTTCATTACACCTAAGACCAATTCTGTGTCTTATTTCAGTACACTTGAGCTGCTCGGTTGCGGCAGGAAATCACATGCCTTGGGAAATGGCTGCAGGTAGGGTTAGATGTGCGTAAATGTGCCTTATCGCAGGTCGCACATACTTTAAAGCCGCTAATTAAATACCTCGATAATGATTCAGCAACTGAATTGCAGGTGCTCTTGAACATATAAGTAACCAGGACCAAAGTTTTGTGTGTTTGCAAACTTGATAGATTTAATAGGTACTGGAAAGACAGTGACGACAATACTCAGAAGATTCAGTTATTAAACACTTGAATTATAATTTTTTTGAAAAAATATCTTTTGCTATTATATGGGGAGAAATCTTTCCCTATACTTTTATTTTATGGCAATAATAAAATAGTAAAGACATGAAATAATCACAGCATGTATCTCTGGGACCTCAAAAACAGTAGTACAAAGGAAATTCAGACTTACAGGTAATATTTTCTGATTGTTACCAGAGGGAGTGGGGAAAGGGTATTCTCAAGGTCATTACGACTTACAGGACTTTGTAGGCCACTTTGACTATGTTCCAGAAGGGTTTAGCCAGCAGCTATCATTCTGAAAGATGTGTGTATATAAAGCTACATTTTAAAAAACAAACAAAATACCCAAACCCCACCTTGAATCAAATGGCAAAAATATCAGGAAAGCGAAAGTAATATATACATAACTTTGGTGATTAAAATTCAGTGTTAGGAGACACAGTTTGACTGCAAATAAAAATGTGGCAAAATTGAAACATTTAAAATTTAAATGAATAATAAATGATAAAGATTTATAAAATTCCACCTTATCTGCATGGTTGCATGACACCTGCTTTGCTACTGAATTAGTCTATTTCAAGAAATGAAACAACGTAGGGACGGTAAAAGCTTTGCTGTCATCTACTGGTTTATGTGATTTTTTTTTGATTTTTAAAAAAAAGTTTTTAGTGACCTCAGCCCAGTTGGTGTCACAAACCCATTTTACGAATGGCACCAGTGTACACCTATTTTGATAGTGTCATCAGAAGGCTGGGACTAAACTGACAGCAAAAACCTAATGCCCGAGGTTCTCCTTCAAAGTCAAAGTTCAATTAAATTGACAGGGTGATAAGGAAAAGCTTGCACTGTGCCTAACTGTCCTGAATGGTATGGGATCATATTAGAAGCCTTTACTTCCTGGTGGTGTTATTGTGGCAGCTTCCATAAATATTATATTCTCTGTCTCTAAAGAGACGGGTATCTCTGGTCAGCTGACATCACTAGCCACAACCCACATCTTACACCTCAGATTCTCCACATTTAGTGATTCTCCCCCACTTCTACACGTCATCAATCTCTCCCTTTCCACAGGCTTCTTCCCCTCTGCCTTTAAGCATGCTACTGTCTCCCCCCCATCCTCAAAAATCCCACCCTGGACCCATCTGACCCCTCTAGTTACCGGCCAGTCTCCCTCCTTCCCTTTGCCTCAAAGCTTCTGGAACGTGTCGTCTACTCCCGCTGCCTGGACCTCCTCTCTGCCAACTCCTCCCTGGACCCTCTCCAATCCGGCTTCCGCCCCCTCCACTCTACTGAAACTGCCCTGGCCAAGATCACCAATGATCTACTTGTCGCTAAATCTAAGCGCCTCTACTCCATTCTTGTCCTCCTTGACCTCTCTGCTGCCTTTGACACTGTCGACCACTTGCTTCTATTGGACTCGCTTTACTCTTTGGGCTTCCGTGGCTCTGTCCTTGACTGGTTCTCCTCCTACCTCTCTGACCGCTCCTTTAAAGTCTCGCTCCCCGAGTCAAACTCCTCCTCCCTCCCCCTTTCGGTTGGGGTCCCCCAAGGCTCTGTCCTTGGCCCTCTCCTCTTCTCTATTTACACCCTGTCCCTTGGCAAAATTATTGCCTCCCACGGATTCCAATATCATCTCTACGCTGATGACACCCAACTCTATCTTTCTACCCCCTCTCTCTCCTCTTCTGTCCACTCACGCCTCGTCAACTGCCTCTCTGATATCTCCGCCTGGATGTCCCGACGTCAACTCAAGCTCAACATGGCCAAGACCGAACTCCTCATTTTTCCTCCCTCCTCTTCCTCTCCCTCTAACCTGCCCATCTGCATCGATGGAGTCACCATCCATCCTGTTCTCCAAGCCCGTAGCTTGGGCTTCATCTTTGACACGCACCTCTCTTTTAAACCTTACATTGACTCTGTTGCCAAATCCTGCCGATTCGCCCTCCATAACATTGCTCGGATCCGCCCCTTTCTCTCTACCTCCTCGGCCAAAACCCTTGTTCATGCCATGGTTATCTCTCGCCTCGATTACTGCAACCTCCTCCTTGCTGGCCTCCCTCGCTCTCACCTGTCCCCCCTTATCGCAATCCAAAACTCCGCTGCCAAGGTCATTCACTCTGCCCGTCGCTTCGACCATGTGCAGCCTCTCCTCTTCTCTCTTCACTGGCTCCCCCTTCCTGAACGTATCCTGTTTAAACTCCTGGTATTCACGTTCAAAACACTCCACAACCAAGCTCCCCCTTACCTCTCGGACCTAATCTCCCTACGCACTCCTGCACGCGCTCTCCGCTCTTCCTCTGTCCCCTCCCTCACTCTCCCTCGTTTCTCCTGCTCACCTAACCGCCTTCGACCCTTCTCCCTCGCTGCCCCCCATGCCTGGAACTCCCTCCCTACCCACATCCGCCTTGCCCCCTCCCTCCGCTCCTTCAAATCCCTCCTCAAGACCCACCTTTTCCTCGCCGCCTTTCCCAACGCCTGCTAGTCATTCCCCGTATACTTACTGTCTGCCCTCCTCTGCAGACTGCTGCAACCTTCCTGATTGTAACCAAGTCAAGCACACGCACCTGAGATTTCGCATTCGCTTGAATGTTTGTTTGTCTTCTCCCCTGTCTCTCCCACTGTCCCCGCTCCCTGTCTCCCCCTTCTTGTCTTTTAGATTGTAAGCCACAGGCAGGGACCGCATCTATTGTATGTTTCTGTACAGCACCAAGCTCATGACTGGTGCTATATAAATATTTATAATAATAAATAATAATAATAATTTGCACTCTGTTAAATGACTCAAACTCAGTCTCTCTCGTTATATTGTGGCCCATTGCTTGGCCTTTATCTGGATCTCCACTGTCCTCTGAGTCCCTTGCTTTGGTGTTTTTATTTTGTGTCCTGTAATAAGAAAACCATTCTTACCTTTATTCCCAGATTTTTCCTGCAGTCTGTGTAAATCTCAGTTATCATGCAAAGAGACATCCTAAGGGCTCTCAGCCACACCATCAGTTTGCTGAGTGTGGGGGTTGGCTCTAGGGACATCTCACATTCCTGCTCTCTTCCATGCTTGAAACTTTCAGGGAAGTGTTTACTGGTCAGCACCTTCCTCCAGCCCATCCCCCTGTCAAGGCATGTGTGTCAATACTATGTCACTCTTATTAAGGGGAAACTTTATAGTACAGTGTTAAGGATGTGCCACAATTGCCTATTTAATAGGACCTTTGTAAACTTCCAATATTTTTTGTTTCCTATTCAAGAGATATCAATGTTTTCTTTCTTATGTAGATGGCAGTGTAGGGACGTGTTAGGGTTCCTAAAACCTTGCAAGAGGTCAGGTGGGAATAAACACTAATATTAAAGAACTTATATAAAACAGGATTAAACAAATGATAGTGAACCGTAAATACTTACTAGCAAAACTATAGTACACCTTTATAATGATAAAGTGATAATAATTTTTATATAACACCCCCCTGCCATGGCACTCAGAGAGCTTCACGTAGAACTAATTAACACAAATTTTAATCCTCACAACAATCCTGTGAGGTAGGTTAGGCTGAGAGAATATTGTGACTTGCCCAAGGTCACCCAGTGAGTTTCTGGCTAAGGCAAGACTTAAACCACAGTCTCCCCCTACCTCCCTGTCCACTGTTGGAGACAGGATGCTGGGTTTGATGAACCATTGGTCCAACTCAGTATGGCACTTCTTATGTTCTTAGGTACTGTGTGCTTAGTCACGACACTACACTAGCTTTAGTCCTAACAATAATAAGCCTAATACATCCTAGCACCTGCTGACTTTGGGTGAAAACAGACAAGACAGTAGCCCAAATTAGCCCCTTTTAGATGGGTGGCCACCTGCCAGTCTGTTAGGTGGCTTCCAGATGTTCGCATGCACCCACTACCCGCCTGCCCCGCAGTCCCCACTAACAGACTACTTTGTGGGCAAATGCTGGCAGGTGTCCCGGATGGAGGGCCTAGAATGGCGACCATGTCTCAGTGGTGAAGAGAGAGGGAAACGGTGCACATCAGGGAGGAATGCCTGCCATTTTGTCCCGTTTGTCACATGGAACCTGCGAGTAGTGGTTGCGCGTGAGCTCCAAGGAGTGACCCTGGACTCCAGCAGGCTAATCTCTTATCGGTTAACACCTTTAGGTATTCCTCTATATATAGTTCTCCAAATATCCTTCACCTTTAAAGCCCTATACGGCCTGGGTCCCACTTACCTGCATGACCGCCTCACCCCTTGTGTCATGGATTGGTCCCTGCAGTTGGCCAGGGACTTCTGCTTGGAAGTTCCCTTAGTGGCCACGTTCGAGTGGGCATTCTCAGTGGCCGCGCTGCAGCTATGGAATTTCTTCCTTGGGAGATTCGCCTCTCTCCGGATCTCCCCTCCTTCTGTAAGCAATGTAAAACATGGCTGTTTCGCCAGGCATTTGGCGAGAGGGATGGGTAGTGGGTGGGCGGGGGTTGGTTTTAGTTTACAGGTATTGGGTTTGTCCTTTCAGGTTTCTGTTGTTGTTTGTTTTAATGTGTTTTGTTTGGATATTTTAATAGGTTATATATGTTGTACACCACCTCGGGCTTCCATTAGGAAGGAAGGGACGGTATAGAAGAAATATTAATAAATAAATAATTCTCCTCTGATTTTAACCCAGATAATTGTAATCCTAAGTGCAGCTTTCAGTCCTTCCCTTCACTCTAACTGGCAGTCTCTAACTTAATCCCAGCAGCAGTCCCTCAGTGGTTACAGATGCTTGTAAGCAGCTCTTGAGTATGCAGCTCCTCTGCTGCCCACCATTCGCTTATCACTCCACAACTGTCCTTTTGGTTTTCAATTTCATTTTCATTCTGAGAAGTTCCCTAAGTGACTGTCCGGGTGTCTGCTACCTCCAACCAAGATTCCGTGCCACTGCCCTTAGCTCAGAGCACTAGAGGGAAGGCTGTCTGGCAGTGATGTTGGCACTTACTGTTGAGTAAGGTTGATTTTCTGTGTGCTTGTGTGAGCATGCAAGTGTGAGAAGGTGATGAAATTAAATATACAATTTCATCCTGTATATCCAAGGTTTTGTAATCTTGAATTTACTAAAACCATTTAAGCTGGCTTGGGAACAATAATATGAAAAAAATATATATGTTTGACTCATAGTGTGGTATGGCTTTTAATGTTTGACCTTCAAGATAATTGGTCTTAACATCAAGCCTAGTGATGTTTCCTGTAGACAGATAGCACAAAATTGCTTTGCCTTAAAATATTTACCTGCTCTTTGATTTACATAGTCCGTTAGCAAGGTGCTGCTGCTGTATGCTGTGGAATGGAATACTAAGTTGAGCTGAGAAGTTAGCTGGGGGGTTTCTTGCTGCTCAAGCTAGCAGATCTCAGGGCCCCCACATGTGACTGGGGAGGATGCTTGAAAGTATGAGTAGAGCTTTTGTTAACAGAATTGTACCAGTGTTGTATCTGAAAACAGATATAAGTGTGCATGGGCATTTGTGAAAACCACATAACCTAAAAAGGAAAGAAGTAGTAAAAACCCCATGATAGGGAACATATTAAAGCTGGAAGGAACTACAAAGGTAATTGAATCCAGGTCTCAGTCTACTTGGTGCAGGATCTGCCATACCCACACCATCCCAGACATATGCTTGTTCTGCCTCTTCTTAAAAAATGTTCAATGATGGAGAACCCAAAGCTTCTCTAGGCAGCCCATTCCATACCATACCCTGACTGTCCTTAGTCAGGAATTTTCACCCCAGATTCAATCCAAATCTTCCTTTCTGAGCATGTACACAGTGCCTCATCTTCACACACACCCCATACCAATCTTTTCAAATATTTGTAGACTATTGTTCACCCCCCTAGACTTTTTTTGACAAACTAAACAAACTCAAATCCTTCAACTCCTCATGTGACCTGTGTTCCAGACCCTTTATCATTTCTGTTGCCCTCCACTGCATCCTCTCCAACTTTCTATGTTCTTCTTAAAAATGGGGTGCCTCAAACTGAATGCAGTACTCCAGCTGGGCCCAAACCAGCAGGGCCAAATGAGTAGAGTAGCACGATGGCCCTTTTTACACTGGCCACTGTGCAGGGTGTGTGTGTGTGTGTGTGTGTGTGTGCGTGTGTGCGTGTGTGCTGCATTCCGTGTGTAATGGGTGGGGGGAGGGTGTAGATGGACACACACCCATCCCCTGTCTATCAACATGCACGGAGCAACCGCCGTTTTCACTGGTTGCTCTGTACATGGGGGAATGGGTGTGCATACGTGTGGATGGGAGAATGCACCCACCCACCCCACCCTGCCGCAGAATTTACATGGGCTGCACCAATGCATGAACACCCAGATTCCTGGGCATTCATGCATGGTTGACACCTGTGTAAAAAGGGCCAATGTGGCATTCTGTCAGTTCTGAATGAGGAAACCCAATTAACCATCTTGAAAAGAAGAATTACAGCATAGGATTTTAGTGCTGGAGAGCTTGTGCATGTTACCTGGGGGAGGGTGGGGGGGAAATGTCCGTGAGGGTAATCACGGCTCTATTGTTACTGGAATTAATGAAAACAAGGGAAAGCACCTATGAGTGTAAGAGCTACATCTGGGGAACCTGCTCATGTGAGTGTTTTCATGGGAGAAAAGTAGAATAACACATTCCTATATGTACTAATTCCCATGACAAATAGAGCCACGATTGCCTTCACGGACAGGGCCAGCCTCAGGAATTGCGGGGCCCAGGGTGGGGGAGAAATGTGGGGCCCCACTCCCTGGCTCAGAGGATGCTCCCCTGCTCAGTCTGGGGGTGCTACCTAGGCTCAGGGATGGGAAGAGGGGGCACTCCCATCCCCAAGCCCAGTCATTTTTGGGGGCAGTTATCCCATCCGCCGTCGCTGGCCTGGGCCCAGTGCTGGGCCTCCTTGCCAGCTCCCTGGGTCGGGCCAGGCGCCGCAGCAGCAGATTAAATCTGCCGCCGCACCTGCCGCCACTGGAAGTTGCCAGGGAGTGAGGGAGAGGCGGGGCCTCTGCCTCTCCCTCACTCCCTGGCCGAGACAGACAGTCAGGAGCTGGGGGCCCAGAGCTCAGGACCCCCCCCAGGAGTGGGACCCAGGGCAGCCGCCCCAAACTGCCCTGCAGTAAGGACAGCCCTACTCACGGAAGTTTCCTCCCCCTCCCACGTAACGTGTGCAAGAGCCCTCAGTCTTACACTGGGCTTTCAACTGTGGAGATGTACATATGTGGAGATGTATTACTAGTAAAAACTGGATCAATATAGTCACTTTAAATGGCCAGCAAAACCCACCCAGACAACTGCCATCTCAAATTTCAGTTTACAGCATAGTGCTTACTGTTTCTGCTGCCAAAACCCTAGTTCATGCTCTAGTAATCTCTTACCTTGATGGCGTTTGGAACCTCCTTCTTACTGGCCTCAAACCATCTTTTCCCCTTCTCCCCTGTTGCTTCTTATACCTGGAAATCCCTCCCTGTACGCATTTACTCTACTCCCTTCCTTCCAACTTTCAAATCCCCCCTGAAAACCTGCTTCTCCCTAGCTCTTTATCTCCATGGAATGGTCACGTGATACTTCCTCCACTATCCTTTGCTCAGAGTACTCTTCTCCCATGGAACTGTCACGGGGGTAAGGGGAATGAGAGGGGACGACCAAAAAATCAAACACGCACTCTGGTCTTAAGGCTTGTGAGGAGATTTTTGGGGAAAAACGGCCCATCAGGATAGTGAGTTGGCCCTTAGACTCCACAGGAATCAGGCCGCTATCATCACTGGGCGCAGAGCCAAATAAGACTGGAGGTAACCTGATGTTCTCTCTTTCTCATGCTCTCTCTCTCGCAGGGTGCACGGGGACCTTAAGGAGGCCGTGAGCTGAGGATGGGGGAGCAGGGTTCCCAAGGGATGGAGGGGAAGGAAGGGGAAGGACATACACTGCAGAGATGGGGAAGGGAGGTTAGGAACCAGGGAATGGGGGGAATTGTGAATGCACACACTCTCCTATCACTCACCAAGCAAACAGGAGGAAAGACAATGGGAAGGGGAAAGGTCCACTCAGGGGTCACAGGAATAGTATCAAGTCAAACAAGAAACACAATACTTCAAACCCAAACACACTTTGCTTTCTCACAGGGCTAGTCTCTCAGGAGCTCTGATCACCAACGCTCAGCTACAGCTGGTGCTGGCTTTTATGTCTCCAGCCTCGCCCCCCTGCTTATCCTGGAGCCGCGCTGAACATTTCTGTGGCTCTGGGCTTCCTGCTACATCCTCTGGGCCCCGCCCCCAGGACGCTGCGGGGCGGTGGTTTCTTTAGGGGTTGCCTTGGCAACCTGCTCCGGCTGCGCTGCTCTGCCGATTGTCAGTGCGGTCTTTTGGAATCCCTGGGCGCTTCCTGGCTCCTGGGGAGTGCCAGTCCCCCCGGATGCTCCCTCAGGGGAGTTACCTGAGGTTCCCCCCACTGGTCCAGTAGGGGGGAAGTGAGGGAGTGTCTTGCGGGCCCCCCGAACACAGCTCCAGCGTAGGCGGACCCATCCTTGGCCCCTGACAGTAACTAAGCTAAGCATGTACACCTGAAACTTCTCAGTTTCACGAATGTATCCTTCTGTCTGTGGCAATTTTTATTGATGGAAGTAGGTGTGTGACAAGTCCGAAATGAAATGAACTGGTTTCTTTTCATGAGAAACCTATATTTTTAGTGCCTCACAATAAGTCACATGAAATACAAAAGCATTTCACAGGTAGCCAGTGGCCACCATTGTCCATGCCTTCATAACTGTGGGGCTGCCCTTGGTGATGGTTGGGAAGCTGCAGCTGGTGCAGAATGTGGCGGCCACAGTCCAACTCCTCTTGGGGGCAGGTTACATTGAACGCATTACACGTTGATTAAAAGTGTGCAATGGCTACCAATAGCTTTCTGGGCACAATTTAAGGTGCTGGTTTTGACCTGTAAAGCCTTATATTTATTTATTTATTTATTTATAAACTTTTACCCCGCCCCTCCTGCCATGCAGCTCGGGGCGGCTTCCAACAATCTTTAAAATACAATAAAAACAATTTAAAATAACCATAAATATTATAAAAATAATTAATTAACAGGGATAGACAAACACTCTAAAAACCAAAAATAGGTGGGGGAACTAAAACCCCCACCCTACTCACCCTCCCTCCCAAAGGCCTGGGCGAACAGCCAGGTCTTACAGTTTCGCCGGAATGTTAGCAGGCTAGGGGCCAGGC
>QEPC01002305.1:92192-114296 GCA_003113815.1 Sphenodon punctatus | reverse complement strand
TTGCGTAGCTCCGGGTGCGGCGGCGGCGGCGGGCGGTCCGGTGGCCTCAGCGCCGGCTGTGTCTGCCGGCGTCAGAGATGCTCTAGGCCTTCTGGGGAACTTCCGGGGTTCCCCGGAAGGCCTAGAGTGTCTCTGACACCGGCAGACACAGCCAGCGCTGAGGCCGCCGGATCGGCCGCCGCCACCGCCGCCGCTGCCGCACCTGGAGCTCCGCAAAGGTAAAGCACTCAACTTTTACCAAGATGGTAAAAGTTATCCAAAAAAGTTCAGCCATCGCTTCAGAACACCACCCTACCAAAACAAAATGCAGTGATATCTTTAAAAGTTGTTGTAAGTGGAATTACAATGGATCAGGGAGGGACAGCAAACTAATTTTTGTGTGACTTTTATTCATTCACTCCATGGGGAGGATTTTGAGTGATTCATATCTCCTTCCCCCAGATGTGTTGAGCCCCCAGACTTCACAGCCTTGGAGTGTGAGATGGCCACCAATTGCCAGTGTAACATGATAGCGTTTGGTGTAGCAAAAACCTAGTTATTAAACATTAAAAAGTCTAGATATTCATTGAGATGTCTTAGGTTTGGCAGCTTTAAAATTTGATGCTCCATTTATATCATTTCTGGCTTCATGATTTCTCCTATTTGAACTTCAGCTGGACTTTGGCATCTCATGCTAGATAAGAAGAACATAAAGGTCATACTGGGTCATGGTTCATGGAGCTCAGCATCCTGTCTCTGACAGTGGCTTTGGGCTCCTGTCTCTGGTCATAATGGAATGATCCATTCCCTGTTGTTCACTCCCAGATCCTGATAGTCAGAGGTTACATTCCCCCATGCTACTTAGCTAATAGCCATTTATGAACTTAACCTCCAAGAACATTTCCAATCGTTTTAAAAAACCTAGCTATGCTACTGGCCTTGACCAGATAATCAGGCAAAAAGTTCCACAAATTAATTGCGTGTTGAGTGAAAAAAATAAATACTTTTTTATTTGTTTTAAAACTGCTGCCAGTTAGTTTCATGGAGTGTCCCCTAGTTCTAGTACTATTGGAGAGGGTAAATAACAAACTTCCTATTTACTTGTTCTACGCCATCCATGATTTTATAAACTTTTGTCATATCCCCTCTGAGTCCTCTCTTCTCCAAGCTGAAGAGCCATAACCTATCAAGTCTCTCCTCTACAAGAGAGGGGATCATTGTACTTCTCTTCTAGACCACCTTTCCTGGCTATATTTCCCACCCTGCTGTAACTACAGCTGTTCCCTGTCCATTTCTTTATGCAAGATGACTTGGGAGATAGCAGCTGAGACTGCCTGGAGAAGGTCAAAGAGAGAGAAAGGCAGCTTCTGAATGGATGGATAAAGACAGCTCTGACTGGGGAGGGAGCATTTGACCGTGGAGGCATAGATCTGAGTATTACCCTTCATTGCCTACAGTGAGAAACAGGAGTATTGCGAATTATGAAGCTATTCTCTAACAAAAAACCTACCAGTTTAGAAGAAATAGTTATGGCAGGTTCTGCCTACTTAAACAAACACCAAAATCCAAGGAAATTAATATTTCCTAAGCCCACCAACAAAAGACAAAATTCAAAACCACAAAAAACAGCCCTATCTGCATCTCCAAAACTCCTATTTCTTGTTTTTCATATAAGTGTGGGTTCTGGGTTCTTTATACCGTCACATTGTGGGCTACTCACTGTAGTTCATACTAGTGAATCCATGTAATTAATATGGTTTTCCTTGTTTTTCACAGCTTTGATAATTTATTTATTTATTTTTTGTTGTTCTTTGAAGCAGAACTTCATTCTCCCCTCAATCTACCTTTCTTGTCATGTGGATAGTATGTTGTTTTGTTTTAACCCCCACCCCCTTTTTGTTTCCTTTGTTCTGATAGTCTCTTTCTTGACCAATGCCCCCACCCCCACCCCTCCAAGTGTGGTATTGTGTTAGCTTGGTTTTTCTGTAACAGTGAATATATTTCCATCTCTAAGGGTTTTGTTTGTGCTGCCTCATTATTTGATGTGTTACTTTTTTGAAGTATCTGAGAAGGATGAAAAATATCCTGTATTAGCCTGTATAATCTTTCTGTTTCATTTGCTGGTTTTGGCTTTTCATTTTCATAGTCTTTAAGGCCAGTGCAATGAGAGTTGTGGAGATGCAGACAGGGCTGTTTTTTGTGGTTTCAAATTTTGTGTTTAGTTGTTGGGCTTAGGAAATATTAATGTCCTTGGTTTTTGGTGTTTGTTTAAGTAGGAAGAACCCACCTTAACTATTTCTTCTAAAACGGTAGGTTTTTTGTTAGATAATATCATCGGTTTTGGGGCAAGTAATAGCTGTGTGTATATTATAAGGTTTATAATACCTTATAAAATAAGGGATTTGATTGGTAATGCACTTTCCAAAATGACTCTAGCTGCCACAGTACAATGCTGACCTGTGTAACTGGGCAGTGGAAGGGCTGGACCTTGGTTGTTTTGCAGTGGCTGGACAGTGAAAGAGGTGGCCCTGGGGTGTTTAGCACAGAGGGAAATCATTCCAGTGTACTCACTGTATCTTTGCCCTGACACACCTCTATTCACTCCCAACACACACGCATGCATGCACACACACACACACACACACACACACACACACACACACACACACACACACAGACACTGCCCTGAGGTAGTTCCTGGATGCATTCTTCTCTCTCTCTCNCCATCCCTCCAAGGATCATCTATCCCAGCCCCTACACCTCACCATTGTGCTGCGCCAGATCCAGGCTCCTGCTGCTGCCATTTCAACTGTGAATGCAGCCGGCTCACTTGGCTTGTTGCTGCCCGCTCAGGTGATCCTGCCATCATTGTTGCTGCTGCTGTTCCTTTCAAAGACCCTGCACCGCTGCCGGGGCACGTGCATGCACAGTGAGGTTGGCACCATGTTCCCTACTTCAGCATGCAGGGATTACACTTCCCAGCATGTTGGAGTAGGGAGCATGTCGCCGGCCCCAAAATACACATGCATGCACCCCGGTGGTGGTGTGGGGCCTTTGAAAGGAAAATGTCACCCGAACGGGGAGAAACCAGGTGAGTGGGCTGACGGCTTTCACAGTTGCAGTGGAGGCGGGAGCCTGGATCTGACATGGCATGGGAAAGGTAATGGGGAACGGGAAGCAAGAAGATGCTGGAGCTGCACACTGGCACATGGCCAGATGGATGGCTGGGAGGGGCATCCTAACTTCCTTCCCCCAACCCACCACCCAGGCTGCAGCCAAAGAGGGAGTACACTTACTGGTTCCCCTCCATCTCACTATAGGCAGCTCTGGAGACTGTGAGCAGGTGGTGGCACCACCATTGTTGAAGCTGGAGCCATCATTTTGAAAGTGCTGGGGTCTCCATGCGCATGCACATACTGCAGCCCCAGCACTTTCAAAATGACTGCTCCAGGTTTAGCTGCACTGGCAGACAGATGAGTGGCTGGTGCCAGAAGTACCAGGGGCCCCAATATCCCAGCAGACAGCAAGGTGCACAGGGCAGCGTTAGTCCCCCTTCCCCTCTCCTGACTAAGCAGTCTCCCCTCCTGGAAGGTCAGGTGGGCAGCATAAGTTCCTCTCCCCGCCCCCAGCTGCTGCCAAGGGAACTGGGGGGTTAGATCCTTGACCCAACGTCAGAAATCCTGTTGCCCCCCTTCTCTCTACAGCCAGCTCTGGGTGCAGCAGGCTGGTGTTGGAACCTTAGAACAAAGCCTTAGAACTTCATTGTTATGCCTGCCTAAATAGCAGAAAATGGCATTTTTAGCTTCTGTTTTCTCATTAACCCACTCACCAAAATGGCTGAAAATCCACCAGACCTTAGAGGATGCCTCCCTTTAGTTTATTATCTCCTTCAGGGAAACTTACATGCTCCCAGAAAGGGAAAAAAACAGATAAAAGAAATGTTGGCAACTTGGAAGTAAACAGCCCCAAAAATCTAATGCAAGTGAATGGAGGCACTTTCATTGGAACTCCTACCTGCCTTAATTAATAGATCAGTTGCCGCGACTCTATAATATCTCTCTCCCAGAGTTCTAGTGACTATGCAAACTACTTCACCCTCATGGTTTATGATGTCATCAGAATATCTTGATAGAATTATAGCCTTATAATTCATTTACTTCTTCCCTTTAGCTGTGCGTATTACAAGAGTTTCTTGCATAAAACACCAGTCAAAAATCTGGAAAGGTTTTTTTTCTTTCTTTCTCCTTTCACATTACCTGCGTAGAATTCAGCCTAATTAAATATCCAATACAGCGATGGTTTCCTCAGTGAGTTTGCTTTGTGATACTAACAGAGAGGGGCCTCTGATTTCTCCTTGTTGGCCCTTTTTTATAGCAGATAGCACACAGGGCACAGAATGAAAGCAATTTCCCCTGTATTGGTGCTTTTAGGACTGATAGAAGGATAGACTCAGATTCAAGTGAGACCGTAGTACAGGGGAGGGGAAGCTTGTCACCCATGGGCCACTTTGAGAGTTAGTACAAGCTCCACAGACTAGATGGGAAATACAGGTCAGGGTACTTAAGGAGTGTGTTTAGGCAAGCAGAAGGAAGGGATGGTCCATATCATGGATTTATGCCATGGATCCTCCCTTGTCCTTGAGTACATGTCCTCATTTCTGCTCCCTTCCCTGCAAGCTCACTTTTTCAGTGCTTGAGAGCTGGGACTGGATCCATGGGCCAGATCCAATACTTGGAAAGAGACCAAATAAAAGGTGTTTATGGTACTGGCTGCATGTCCTGGGAGGGGAATCCCTGGCCAGGACAGGTTGGGGAATGGAATAAATGTTTTCCTGGCCCCCGCACTGCAGCTGTTGTCCCACCCCCCACTATGATGGGCATTCATGGCTGCCAATAACGGGCAGCCATGGCTGGAAGCCATGGCAACCCCCGACATCAGGATCAGGTTGGTGCGTAAACTGATGTGCCTGCCTGGTTCCACCTGCTATGGCCTGCCTGTGTCTCCCTTTGGCTTGGACTGTGGGCCTGGTTCCTTCCGAGCCCACGGTTCTGGGCCAGCCACCTACCCCACTGGGTCTGTACCATGCCCATATCTGGTGACCCAGAAACAGACTCCCAGGTGAGGTGCTAGCCCAGAAGAGCCGTAGCAGGCCAAACTGGGCTAGCCTCATGTCTATTAACACCCAAGGAAATAGCTGTAGACTGGATTTGGCCTATGGGCCGAAGGGTCCCTACTGTAGGACGTACGTTAGGGTAAAAACAGGCATGACGGTGGCCCGCTTTGGCCCCTGGAGCTGGTAGGCAGCTAGCCTGGGCTGCATTCTAGGAAAATTTCTGAGGACACAGCCCAGGTTAACGGCTGCCCATGGGAGCCACTGAGGGCTAACACATGTGTTCAACCCTGCCATGCACACCTTGGGGCAGGAGCTGTCATAGCTGCAGTCACCATGGCTGCCCACCATGGCACGTGGAACAGGGGAGTGGCTGGCCACATGCACGTTTGTTTAGCTCCCTGCCCTACTTGGGCCGTACGGGCGGCGGGACGGCTCTCCCATCTGTGGGCACATTTGTTCGTTGCCCCTCCCTGACCCAGGTCATGTCAACTGCAGTTTCCTGGGCTGTGTCGCAGAGTCACTACGCTGCTCACATGTCTGTTTTTACCCTTAGTGTACGTTATCCCAAGCTTAAAAATGTGGCGGAAACTGAAAATGCCACAAAACAATGTCCTGCCTCAGCATAAGAGAAAATAAGGTCTGTTGGAAACTTTGTGAATTTTGGAAATGTGTAAGTTTGAGAAATGAGAATCATTTTAAAATAATAATTCAGCAGGGGATAATATACATATCCGCAGGGTCAAAAGAAGAGACAAAAATGGTATTTGCATTATTTATTTATTTATTTATTTATGTTACTGATTTTTACCCCACATCCTTCTGCTAATAGCAGCATGGGGCAGCTAACAAATACATAAAAATATAACTCATAAAATACAATAAAAATATACATCTATATCATTTCAAAAAATTACACCTTAGTACAGCCTACATCAGGAAGGGGCTACAATTCTCAGCACACGCACACAGCAGCACAGTCAGACTTGATTTGATGTCTTCAAAGCAAGCCTCCTCCAAATAATGGGGGTGAATATGTGACCATTCTAATGCCGTTCTGAGTGGTCTGTCTATACAAACCTTCTGCCTCATGAGACACAGCCCTGTCCACATTTGCACATCATGCTTACCTTACACCTGAGACAAACTTCCCAGAATGCACAGCATCCAAGATCTAGTAAAATGCATTGTGGGATAGAACCTGGGGATACAATTGTGGGTAGGGCAGGGCAAGTGGCTCAGCTGCTCCAGTCCACAATAAACATGGAAGCAGGTGCACAGATGAAAACAGGACTTTGTGATTTCATGCCACATGCATGTCCCTCTGCATTGTTATGTGGGAAATGTAACACTGGGAAACATCCTAAGTTTATAATCTCTTTCGCATAATAACTCAATAGCAATACCATTGGTTTTGTGGGTAGCCTAACTTTGTGTAAAAATGGACATGACAGTGGCCTGCTGTGACCTGCTTTGTCACATTTTGGCCCGGACCTGACCTGCATGTCTGTAGAGGCATTGTCAGATGTTGACCTGGGATTGCCCTGTGCCATGTTGGTGACTAGCCTGGGCTCTGACCTTGGGAAACCTCCAAAGCCTTAGTGGCCTAAAGCAGACCATAGTGGGCTATCATGTCTGTTCAGGCCAGCAGACACAGCTGGGGTCAGGCATGTCATGGCCAGCCGCCATGACTGGCTGTAATTGGCCACCATGGCTGCCCATCATGGGGGGGGGGCATTGGGTCCTGTATAGGGGTGGGGCAAGACAGTCACACATTGGTGGTTCTCCCTGCCCTTCCCAGGCCATAGTCACGGTCCTGTCTGATGTGAGGTCTGAACCAGCCAGGACAATGTTCACCATGGCTTCTTGGGCTGGATTGCTGCTGTGAATCTGTCACTTCTGTTTTTACCATTTGGTGGGTTTGATTAGTCTGTTGGATGTTTTCTTACAGGATGCGATTATTTTCCCCCTAAAACACCATGGGGATGGGGATGGAGTGAAGGCGTGGGGATAAGTGCAGTGTTGTCACTATCATGCCCATACAACAGTTGGTATAATTTGGCCTCAAATGCCCTTCAGAGGAGAAGAACAAAGACGAAGAACTGAGCAAGGAAATTACCCATTTAATTCTGAATTCTTCCCACCCGCCCAGTTTTAAATGCATGAACAATATAGACGTAATCTTTAGCTTTTTTAAAGAAGTGCACCAGATAAAGTAGTTCCAAAATTAATCCGACATTGGGTACCTGCTGTGTTTGCTCTCTTCTCAAAATTACACCTAAAGTGCTTTCTCATCAGCGCTGTTCTCTGCAAAAATGAAAACTGGATCCCACTAAAGTGCATTGGAATTGATAATGAGTGTAGCTCATTTAAAAAACAATGCATGTTTACCTTCATATTTTTTCCATTCATATTGCTTTACATTATTGGCATCTTGTGCCATAAATCAAATAGGCAGGGGACTTACAGCGAGGCGATTAACAACCAACAAAATAAAACATAAATACAATAATAAATATATTAAAACACTAATAAAACTATACAATTAAACTGGGGGTTAAAATAAACCAAACCCTACTACCCTAACCCATGCATCACCCTTCACCCATCTCCCTCACTGAATGCCTGGCGGAATAGCCAGGTCTTGCATTTTTGTTGAAAGGAGGGAAGGTCTGGGGCCAATTGGACCTCTGCTGGAAGAGAGTTCCACGTTCTGGGTGTGGCCACCGAGAATGCCCTCTCCAGAGTCGCCCTCCAGGATACACAGGGGACCGCCAGAAAGGCGTCCTCGGCTGACCACAAGGACTGTTCCAGGGCCCGCGGAGTGAGGTGGTCCCACAGGTAGTTTAGGACTTGATAGGTCAGAACCAATACCTTGAATCAGGCCCAGAAGACTCAGCTAGTGCAGAGAGCGGAGCACCGGTGTGATGTACTTGCAGCGACCCGCTCCCATAAGGTGGTGGGTCGATGCATTCTGCACCAGCTGCAGTCTCCGGACTGTCAGAATGGGTAGCTCCATGTACAGCGCATTAAAATAGTCTAGTCTTGAGGTAATGAAGGCATGGATGATAGTGGCCAGGTCAGAGACTGAGATATATGGCCGAAACTGCCACACCAGATGTAATTGGCAAAACATGCTCCTCACCACAGCCTCCACCTGGACATCCAGGTGGAGCTGGAAATTGAGCAGCACTCCCAGACTACGAACCTGAGGGATCAGTGGGTGATTGACCCCATCAATTACAGGGGACGTCAAATCCACCGCCTTACCCACCAACATAATTTCCATCTTGTCAGGATTCAGCTTCGGTCAGCTCACCCTCATCCAGTCCCCCACAGACACCAAACATCAGGTAAGCACTGAGACTGCAGGGTCTGGGTCAGATGAAAAAGAGGGGTAGTGTTGGGTGTCATCAGCATACTGATGACACCGAACAGCAAACCCTCTCAAGACCTCGCCCAACGGCTGCATATACATGTGGAACAAGAGAGGGGACAGAATGGAATCTTGTGGGACTTCACACGAGAGGTCCTGGGGAGATGAAGAACAATCCCCGAGCACCACCCACTGAGTTCTTCTGGCCAGGAATGAGCGGAACCATTTGAGAACAATTCCGTCCATTCCAGCTCAGTCCCGCAAGTGAGTCACCGACCTCATAGCATCTGCAAAGTCGCATCCAGCGGACCTGTTCCAGGTGGTGCAGGGGCTGGTCAGTCCGGCCTCCCTCCGCCTGGACAAGGACTTGTCCCAGGCCCGCTGTGAGGAGTGTGCCATCTACTTTGCAGACAAAATTGCTTGGATCCAGAGCAACTTTGACACTGGATTAGGGGCAGTAGAGGTGGAGCATGAGGTGATGGAGGCCCCATCTGGTCCATCTTTTGGGGATGAATTTCAGGAAGTGACACCAGCCGAGGCTGTGGATGTCCTGGGGTCCTGTTAGAGCCACCAGTTGTGAATTAGATCCATGCCTGTCCTGGTTGGTGAAAGCCTCCAGGGAGATGTTGGGGACAGTGTTGGCAAGGGTAATCAACGCATCCCTTCGGCAGGGCAGATTGCCCCCCAGTCTCAAGGATGCCGTCATGCGCCTCCTGCTGAAGAAGTCATCTTTGGATGTGGACGCACTCGCCAATTACCAACCTGTCTCTAACCTTCCCTTTTTAGGGAAGGTTATTGAACGGGCGGTGGTGCTGCAGCTCCAGGTGCATCTTTCCAGCATCGGTTTCCTTGACCCATTTCAATTGGGGTTCTGCCCCAGCTATGGTACAGAGATGGCGCTGGTGGCCTTGGTGGGCGATCTCCACCAAGAGATGGTCGCAGACGCTCAACACTTCTGATCCTGCTAGATCTCTCAGCCACCTTTGACACCGTGTACCATGGGCTACTGTTGAGATGATTGCGAGTCCTGGGGGGTCTGGATGGGACTGTCCTTGGATGGTTCTGATCATTCCTCTCAGGGAGAAGCCAGCAGGTTGTCCTGGGGTCTGAATCTTCCAGCCCCCGTGACCTAGATTGTGGAGTTCCACAAGGTTCTATTCTGTCTCTGTTATTGTTTAGTGCATATATGCAGCCCTTGGGGGAGAGTGTGCGTTGCCACCAATATGCTGATGACACCCAGCTTTACCTCTCCTTTTCAACTGACCTATGTCCTGCCATCTCAGTACTGTCCCAGTGTTTGGAGGCCGTGGCAGATTGGTTATGGCACAGGAGACTGAAACTCAATCCTGATAAGATGGAGGTGATGGCGGTGGGTAGGGCGAGGGAGGTGTTGGCTTCCCTCATAGAGGGGATCCGCCCTCCTGTAACCCAGCAAATCTGGAGTCTGGGAGTACTGCTGAATTCAGACCTCTGCCTAGATTGACAGATGGAGGTGATGGCTAAGGCTGCCTTCCGCCAGCTGTATCTGGTGCGGCGGCTGCCTACATATATTTCCAGACCTGACCTGGCCACCCTCATCCATGCCTTCATCACCTTGAGGCTGGACTACTGCAACGCACACTACATGGGGCTTCCCCTGATGCTGGTTTGGAGGCTACAGCTGGTGCAGAACGCAGCGGCTCATCTCCTGATGGGGACAGGTCGACGGGAGCGTATCATTCCCATGCTCCACGTGCTGCACTGGCTGCCTATAGTATACCGAGCCAGATTCAAGGTACTGGTCTTGGTCTATAAAGCCCTGTATGGTCTTGACCCGTCATATCTCAGAGCGACCCCTTTGGTCTGCCGGGGGTGCCTTCTTGGAGGTCCCCCGTGTAAAGCGGGGGGCCACGATGGAGAGGGCATTCTCAGTGGCCAGGCTGCGACTATGGCTTTCTCCGGGAGGGAGTTCCAATCTGGCCCCAAATTTGTTGGCCTTCCGCCGGACCTGCAAATCTTGACTGTTCTCCCAGGCCTTCGGTGGAGGGGAGGGGGGATTGAGTTAATAGGTTGGGGAGTTTAGGAGGGTTTTTTAATGTTTGAATTTTCTTTGTTTCTTTGTTGTTTTAAATTGTTGTTTTTATGCTGTAAGCCCCCCCCCCCCCGGGATGCCATGGGCATGAGGGGGTGACTAAGAACTATAAATAAATAAATAAATAAATATAAATATTTCATAGTCAACAGTCAGCCGACAGATCTAACAATATCAGCAGAGTTGATCGACCCAGATCCAATTTCCAGTGAAGGTTGTCGACCAAAGTGCAGTCTCAGTGCCATAGCCCTGACAGAAGCTGGACTGTGAGGGATCTAGAAAACTGATGTCATTCAGATGCTTCTACAACTGCTGAGCCACCACCTGTTCAATAATCTTTCCTAAAATGGGAAGATTAGAGATAGGCCGATAGCTGGCAAGGGAGTCAATGTCAAGTGATTTTTTTTGAGCAGAGACTGCACCACCGCCTCATCAGCACTCTGCCCTCCTGAAGGAAGGCATTGACCATCCCTGCCATCAATGGCTCCCTGCTGGCCTTGACCAGCCCAGATGAGCATGGGTCCAGTTCACAAGAGGTGGCTCTGACCGCCCCAAGAACATCCTCTGCATCAGTGGGTGACACCCACTGAAACTAATCCCATGAAACAAGACAAAGTGGGGCTTCCACAGCATCTGGTTCTATTGTATTAAATGCGGTGTCAAAATCGTAGTGAATCCGAGCAATTTTAGCTGCGAAGTAATCAACACAAGCACCAGATGGTTCAAGTTCCAGGCAGAGGGAGACCGGACCAACCAGCTCCCTCACCACCCAGAAAAGCTCTGCTGGACGAGACTTCACAGACACTATGAGTGAGAACCTCTCCGTGGGGTCTCAGGACATGGAGAAGGATGGGCCTTGGGTCCCATTGGTGCGGCTGCACCAGCAGGTGCCCCAAAACCCAGTGCTGCGATTGCGTGCCTGGGTCAACCCTGCTGGTCCCGCCGACTCCCACTGCACCTCCAAACACGCACTTGGGATTTCGGGTCCTGCCTCCTGTGGCACGGGCAGCGGTGGCGGATCCTAACAGTGCTACAGAGCATACGCCGCCCGGCCCTCACACGCTGGACTCCGCCCCTGTGGCCACGCCCCGTCTGTTCCAGCCCCAGTGCTCAGAGCGCCTGCGCCAGCGTGCTGTGCTTGGCACCGGGGATAAAAAGGGCCCTTCACAGCTCCCTCCTTGCCAGTGATCAGAGCCTTGGCCTGTGAGACTGGCCCCTACCCTTGCATGTAGTACGTGTGAGGATCTTTCCTGAGAGTCGTGGACAAGAGAGTGCAAGAGTGCAAGAGTGAGAGAGAGAGTCTGAGTGTGTCATGTAAGTACTACGTGTGATTGCATTAGCTCCCAACCCTACACTCCCACTTCGGTGACCTAGCCTCATTCCGGGTGTGTGTTCCCTGTCGCTTTTCCCCGCCGCAGGGCCCCTCCCACTGGGGCCCCCCTTCACACCCTCTACACTTCCCTGTCCTGGGTCCAGTGTGGAAGGTGGTCTAATCCTGTGTATTGGTGCTTGGTGCATTCCCTGGTAAGGGATAGGCCGTGTGCTGTGCTCCACCTCCCTATGATGATCTAGGTGGGGAAGGTTTTCCTTCCAGACCGCCATATATGATCCTGAGGGTCACCTTTTCAGGCAAAGATCGCTTGCCTCCTGGGGTTTTCCCCCATCCTCTCTGGGAGACTGCCCCAAACCCCACAGAATCACCAGCAACAAAACCCATTTTAGGCCCCATGTAGCAGATGTTGGCTGAGGTCAAAGACTTCAGCAGGGTCGTACAATATCTGGCCCTGGAGGTCAAGGACCTCAAGGAGCAACAGGGTCTCAGGAATGCTCCTTCCCCCTGTTCCTCCCCCGGTAGCTCCTGTGGCAGCAGGGGCTGTCGCTCCATGAGAACCCAAAGGCCCCACCATACCTAGATTTAATGGGGACCGGCAGCAGTTCCAGAGCTTCCTTGCTCTCTGTGAACTGACCTTCAAGGTACAGGTCAAGATGTATGATATGGACGAAGCGAAGGTAGCTTTTGTTATTGGACCCTTAGACGGGCTAGCCCTGTTGTGGGCAACACCCCCCCTTACCAGTAATAGCTCCTTCTTAATGGATTATGAGGGGTTTGTACGTGAATTTAAATTTCTTTTCGACTACCCCCATCGCGTCAAGGATGCAGAGACAGTAATTATGGGACTCAAACAAGGGAAGAGCCCATTGCTGGAATATGTCACCAGATTCCAGCAACTGGCAATAAATTTGAAATGGCCAGACAATATCCTCCGCGTTATGTTTCAAAAGGGACTAAATGATGAGTTAAAGGACCAACTCACATATACAACCTTGCCCACCACCTGTAATCCTTACAGATTAATGAGCGTCTGAAGGAATGGAAACATGAACATCAACAGGACCCCTTAGGGCCAAACTTCCTGAGACCAACAGGGGCCTTACCAGCTAAGGGAGAAAACCACAAAGGGGATGATGTAGAATCCATGCAGCTGGGGGCATCGAGAGGACCCCTGTCTGCCACAGAACGAGAGCAGTGGTGTGTTTTGCGACTGCTTCTATTGTGGGGACCTCTCCCACTATGCCTGCAATTGTCCATCATTGCCCAAAGCACAACGGGACGTGGGAAACTCCCGGCCCTGGGATGTATCGGGGGCACCCCGGGACGTGCAGAGTTGCCCCTACCAAACACCATTGTTGCTCTATCTACCATGCCGAGCGTCACCGCCCATGTGCGCATTCCCCTTCTGTTGGAATTGGGGCACTCTTGCAGCCTTATTGCATTGGCTTTGATGAACTCAGGGGCCTCAGGCAACTTCATGGACAAGTGGTTTCTTCGGCAGCATGGGATTCCACATATTTGTCGAGTCCCAGCAGAGATGGTGCACTCCATCGATGTATCTCACTTGGTGTCGGGGTCCATAACTATACAATCCTGAGCCTTATCCGTTATGTGCAATGGACACTCGAGGTACGTGCAATTCGACATGATCTGCACTCCTACCTTCCCCATTGTGTTGGGAATGCCTTGGCTACAACAGGTCAACCCCTCGATAGATTGGCAGAACAGAACAGTAACTTTCCCGCCCAAATGCCTGATGGTCACGCCGCATCAAAAAGACTAATGAGTATTCTCCAGGCATCCTGCAATGTTTATCTTCCGCAAAGGTACCAGGAGTCTGAAGACGTGTTCAATAAAAAGGAAGCAGCTGCCTTACCCCCACATAGGCCTTACGATTGCCCCATTGACATCCTCCTGGGGACAGAACCCCCTTACGGGCGTAACTATGCCCTATCCGGACCAGAGTTAAGCACCTTAAAGACCTACATCGACGATAACTTACAGAAGGGTTTCATTTGACATTCTTCATCCCCTGTAGGGGCTCTCTTGTTTTTTGTGCCAAAAAAGATGGGGGGTTACGCCCCTGCATTGACTATCGAGGTCTCAACGCAATAACGATCAAGTACTGGTACCCCCTTCCCCTTATTCTGGAACTGTTGAACTGCCTACAGGGGGCAAGGCTGTTCACAAAGTTGGATCTCTGGGGGGCTTACAATTTGGTGCAGATGCAATGAGGGGACGAGTGGAAAATGGCCTTCTGGACCCGGTATGGACACTTTGAATACCTAGTAATGCCGTTCAGCCTAGCCAATGCACCAACAACCTTTCAGCATTTCATTAATGATGTGTTTCGTGATGTCCTGGATGTATTCGTAATTGCATACCTGGACAATAAACTGATATATTTGGCCATGGAAACCGAACATATAAGACACGTGACAATGGCCTTACAGATTTTACGTTGACATCAATTGTTTTGCAAACTCGAGAAATGCGCATTTCACACAACCACGGGTGAAAACAGACATGACGCTAACCACCCTTTAACCACCCCTGGTGGTTATTTATGCATGTTTCAGGACTTCATAGGGCACCAATACAGCCCTGCAACATGCATAAATAACCACCAAGGGTGGTTAAAGGGTGGTTAGCGTCATGTCTGTTTTCACCCCACCATAGCGTTTTTAGGCTTCATCATTTCCCCCCATGGAATAAAGATGGATATGCAGAAGGTGAAGGCCATCTTGACATGGAGTGCCCCTTTGTCGGTAAAGGCGCTACAGCGATTCCTGGGAACGACCAACTACTACCCCAGTACATTCCCAACTATTTATTTATTTATTTAAAACTTATATCCCACCCCTCCTTCCCAAAGGCAGCTCAGGGCAGCAAACAACACATGCACGAAAAATTCAACAATGCCAAGGTAACTCAACCCCTTACCACACTGTTAAAGAAAGAAACCCCGTATGAATGGGGAAAACAACAACAGGAATCTTTTTCTGCATTAAAAAGAGTCTTCACCTGCACCCCCATATTACAACACCCGGACTTCGAGAAGCCCTTCACTGTGGAGACCAATGCATCCAATATCGCGGTAGGAGCGGTGCTCTTGCAAGCTGGACCTGCAGGGGATCAGTTGTTCCCTTACGCATTCTATTCTCAACAGCTAACTCCTGCTGAGAAAAACTACACCATACTGGACCGAGAACTACTGGCTATAAAAGCCTCCTTTGAAGCATGGCGCCATTACCTTGAGGGAGCCAAACACCCCATAATGGTGATCACAGACCATAAGAAGTTAGTATATTTGCAAGTGGCTTGTATTGTCAATGCTCGCCCTGGACGGTGGGCCTTGTCCTTCGCCCGTTTTAACTTTACTATACAATATCAGCCTGGACAACACAATGTCTTGGCTGATGCTCTGTCTCGATGTGCCGGAAACGGATAACCTCCAGATGCTAGAGGTGACTTACTCCTTGAGAAGAAAATCTTTGCTGCAGCATGCTTGACGCGTCCCTGGTTACAACGTCTGTCCCACGTTGATCGACTGCTGGTCCAATCCCTCAACAGCCCACAGCACCAGGGGGTATACTTCCACAAAGGGAAAATAATAGTAGTGCACAAAGGGACCCAACAATGAGCTCTGTGGAGTCATCACAATGCCCCCTTGGCGGGGCATCCTGGGACTGCAAGGACCTTCGACCTTCTCCAATGCAAATTTTGGTGGCCCTCCATAAAAGAGGATGTGATCCAGTACGTGAACACATGCAGTATGTGTGCAAGGACTAAGGTCATTCGACAATGGCCACAGGGGTTGTTACACTTAGCCCCACTCCCGCAAGGGCCTTGGCAAAGGATTGGGATGGACTTTATTGTTGACCTTCCACCATCACAGTGTTACACCACTATTCTCGTGATCATCGACCACTTCACTAATCTAGCCCACTTTGTCCCCTGCCAATGACTCCCCTCCGTAAGTCAGATTGCGCAATTATTATTGCATCATGTCCTCAAATTGCATGGAATACCCTTGGCTGTAGTCTCCGAAGGGAACACAATGTATGTCCCATCTCTGGAAGACTCTGTTGTCTTCCCTCCAAATCAAGCACAGTCTTACCACCACCTATTACCCCCAAGCAAACGGACAAGTGGAATAGACAAACCAACCTTAGAGCAATACCTCCGATGCTATGTGGACTACTTATAGGACAATTGGTACGAACTCTTGCCCCGGCTGAGTTTGTATATAATAATACCCTGAACAAATCTATCAGATCCTCCCTGTTTTACGTTACATACGGTTATCATCCACAAATCTGCCTGCCCAACCTTTGTCCACTCATGGTTCCAGCCGCTGAGATCCTCATCGCACAACTCCACCAGGCACATGCCCAGGCTAAGTCGCTGCTTACCTTAGCATGCCAAAGGTACAAGAGCTACACGGACAAACATCGCCACCCAGCTCCAGACTACAAGCCAGGAACAGTAGTATGGGTAGACCGACGACATTATACTACCTCCCGGCCATCTGCCAAATTAGACTATCACTGCATGGGGACTTTCTCCATCAAACAGAAAATAAATGACGTTACTTATACAGTGGACTTACCTTCCCAGGACCGAATCCATTCATCGTTCCATGTTTCCCTCCTAAAACCTGCAACCGTGCCCATGTCCACCATAGAGAAGGACCCTGAACCTCCCCCAAGCACCCTGGAGTCCAAGTATGAGGTGCAAGACATTCTTGACTCCTGCTTTACACATGGAAAGTTGTATTATCTTCTAGACTGGAAGGGATATGGGCCCGAGGATCAGTCATGGGAGAAGGCATCCAATGTTCACGCTCCGCAACTAGTTTGATGGTTTCATTACCGTCACCTGAGGAAACCATCACCCCTAGCAATGTGGTGGGCTTGGAGAGGGGGTACTGTGAGACCCTCTCCATGGGGTCTCAAGACATGGGGAAGGGTGGGCCTTGGGTCAGCCCCGCCAGCCCCGCCTGCTCCCGCTGCACCGCCAAACACGCACCACGGATTCTGGGTCCCACTCCCTGCAGTGTGGGTGGTGGCGGTGGATCCTAGCACCGCTACAGAGCATATGCCACCCAGCCCTTGCATGCTGAACTCCGCCCCTGTGACCATGCCCCCTCCATTCCAGTCCCAGCACACAGAGTGCCTGTGCCAGCATGCTGTGCTTGGCGCCGGGGATAAAAGGGGTCCTTCGCAGCTCCCTCCTTGCTGGTGATCAGAGCCTTGGCCTGTGAGATTGGCCCCTACCCTTGCGTGTAGTCCATGTGTTGATCATCCCTGAGAGTCGTGGACAAGAGAGAGAGAGAGTGTGTGTCTGAGTGTGTCGTGTGACTACTAGGTGTGATTGCATTAGTTGCAACCCTACTCTCCCACTTCAGTGACCTAGCCTCATTCCGTGTGTATGTGCCCTGTCCGCCTTCCCCTGTTGTGGGGCCCCTCCCACTGCCCCCCCCTTTACACCCTCTACACTTCCCTGCCCTGGGTCCTGGGTCTGGTGTGGAAGGTGGTCTAACCCTGTGTATTGGTGCTTAGTGCATTCCCTGGTAAGGGATAGGCCATGTGCTCTGCCTCCCTATGATGATCTAGGGAGAAGGTTTTCCTTTCAGACCGCCATATACAATCCTGAGGGACACCTTTTCTGGTGAAACTCCCTTTCCTTCTGGGGTTTCCCCCTGTCCCCTCCAGGAGACTCCCCCAAACCCCACACTATGAGGGTAGCAAAGAATTCTCTGAGTGAAAGCATTAGTTTTAGTTGGAGTACGCAATGGAGTATGGTCCAATTCCTAAAATTAGATTGATTCTGCTTCCATTTTGAAATGAGGTTCCGGCTAATTTCTAAGGCTAACCAGGCTAAGCTATCTGTGTTTATGCAGCACCATATGTGATGATGAATTGTCTAACAACGGGAATGACAATACTTCATGTTAGTACAGTATTGTTGTACTCTCATTTAAAGGAGCTGAGCCGTTGCATTCTGCACCAGCTGCAGCATCTGAACCAGTCCTCAAGGGCAGCCCCATGTAGAGCACACTGCAGTAGTTTAGCCTCGAGGTGCTGAAAGCATACATGACAGTGGCCAGATCCTAATCGGAAAGAAAAGGCCACAGCCTCCTCACCAGATGGAGTTGGTGAAAAGCACTCCTGGCCACCGCCGCAACCTGATGATCCAGGCACAGCAAGGGGTCCAGGTGGACTCAGAGGCTCTGAACCTGACTTGCCAGAGCTGGGCAGACTCCATCAGTAACCAGAGTTCCAATCCCCTCCAGATCGCAAAGCTGGCCAACCATTGTTGCCTCAATCTTGTCTGGATTCAGCTTCAATCAGCTCATCATCATCCAGACCCCGACAGCAGCCAGTCATTGGGTAAGCACCAAGACTGCAGGCCCTGGGTTGGATGAAAAAGAGAGGTTGAGCTGAGTGTCATCAGCATACTGATGGCACTTCACCCCAAACCTCCGAATAACCTCACCCAGCAGCCTCATACACGTGTTGAATAAGAGGAGAGACAGAATACAACCCTGTGGGACCCCACAGGACCCTGAAAGAACAATGAGCAATCAACCATCACCAATCTCTGGGACCTTCCTGACAGGAAAGAGCAGAACCACTCAAAAGTGGCCCTTGCACCCCCACCAGGTCCTGCAGTCGTGTCAACAACATTTCATGGTCAACTAACAGGATCAACAGGGTAGAATTCGCCTTGTCAAGCTCCAGGTGCACGTCATCGACCAAGGCCACAAGTGCACTCTCTGTGCCATACCTAGGATGGAAGCCCGACTAAAATGTGTCCAGGAATCTGATGACTTCGAGATGAGTCTGGAGTTGTCGGGCAATCACCCATTCAGTAACTTCCCTAAAAAGGGAAGGTTAGAGAAGGCTGATAGCTGACCAGGGAATCAGCATCCAAAGATGGCTTCTTAAGCAGGGGCTGGACAACTGCACTTTTAAGAACGTCTGACACCGTACCCTCCTGAAGGGAGGTATTGACAGCCCTAGCCAGCACTGGCCCCAGCATCTCCTGTCTGGCTTTCATCAGCCAGGACAGGCAAGGAAATAGTTCACAACTGGGTGCCCTCACCGCCCCAAGCACTTCCCCCACAACGGTGGGTGATACCAATTGAAATGGATCAAAATAAACAGGAGAGGACCGAGCTTCCATGACCTCAAACTCTGACTCTGCAGGTAAAATGGCAGCACCCAACTCGTGGTGAATACAATCAATTTTGTCTGCAAAGTAGTTAATACAAATGAAATGTCACAGCAGGCATTAGATGACTTCATTTCTGGGTGGAGGCAGACTGGATTAACAAGGCCATTCACCACCTGGACACCTCCGCCAGATAAGACTTTGAAGACACTATGATAGTGGAGAAGAAAGCTTTCTTCGCCACCATCACAGCCACAGCATAGTCCTTTAAAAACAATCTATGTTGCGATCGGTCTGCTTCAGCGTGAGTCAAGCGCCACCTGTGCTCTAACTGCCTAACCTCCTGCTTCAGCCACCTCAGGTCCTCCATATACCAGGAGACCTGTGCTGACACAGCGGTGGGAGCGAATGTCTGGGTGCAACCATGTTGATTGCCATGGTCAAGATGTCATTCCATAAAGCGACCAGGTCATTGACAGAGTAGCCGTCAAAGTTGGTAGGAATACCCCTTCCCACCCTGAGAATTCTAAAAGCCAATTGTACCCATAAGTTTCTCAGGACTGACCATCTTAATGGGTTAACAACCCCAATGAGGGCATAAAAGGGTGGGGATCTGTGCCTTCAAAAAGGTAATGATCTGACCATGACAATGGTGTCATAACAATACCCCCAATAATTGGATCTCCTGTTTCCAGGCTGGTGCAAAACATCAAATCCAATGTGTGTCCTGCCTCATGTGTCAGGTCAGATACTATCTGGGATAAGCCCATGGTTGTCATGGCAGCCATGAATTCCTGCTCCACACCCAAAACGTTGGCCTTAGCATCCATCTTGAAATTCCCCAAGACAATAAGTCTAGGAGATTCCTCCACCACCACCTCCGAGACCAGGTTGGCTAGAGCAATCAGGGAGTCGGTCGTGTCGAGGGATGGTCGGTATACCAGCAGAATCCCCAGACTATCCCCAGCCAAATCCAACATGAGGTGGACGCACTCCATATTGGATGAGTCAGGATCCAAATATCTTCAAAAGGTAAAGGTGTCTTTACAGATCACAGCCATGCTGCCCGCACCCCCCAGCCTCCATTTCTAGACTGATGCTGCACCAAGTACCTGGATGGCAAAATTGGCCCAAATGCTTCATCCAGCCAGGTCTCTGCAATGCAAATGATGTTGGTGTCCTCATCCTGAATAAGATCATAGATTGCTGCTGTTTTATTAGTCACCGACCTTGCATTAAACAGCATCAGTGTTAGATCAGTTCAGAGGCCCTACCGGCCTTAACCCCCAAATATCCCGAAACAGGAGGGGGAGTGGGACACAGGGACAGATAGTGTCTCTCCTGTGAGACTATCATCCCCACTACCATACCTCCCCATGCTCAACACGACCCCAATAACTGCCCCCCCAGCCCCCTTCAACCAAGCTTCTCCCTCAAGCACATGATTCTCAATCCCCAGCTCCCAATATGGCCCACAAGGACCTAGGGAGGTGGGTATCCAGAGAAGGTCTCCTGAGCCCAGCATACCTAGAGGTAGAGGTGACAGGCAGGGAAACACCCCTTCCCTCCCCTGCCTCCTGCACGTACCCCCCCGCCCGACATCCCCCTTCCCTCCATCCACATGCATTTACCCCCTTCTCACCAGGGGCCCATGACACTTCTTCCCAACCTCTTCCCCAGTGTCTGCACCCCCCCTCACCAGGGGGCCATGGCACTCTCCCCCCCACTCTATCGATATACCCATACCCCCTCCCACAGGGGGGTTGTGGACCTCCCTTTCCCACCTGATTGACCATTCTACCCTCACACCCTGCCCTGCTCCCTACCCCCTCCCAACACCATCCCTGCCCATACTCCCCCCACACACCCCCCACCTAAAACAATTTAAAGCAACCTTTAAAAAACAATAGCACCTTCCACCCTCAAACATGCCCACAAACAGTGCCACTAATGGCTGCCACCCTTGGCGCTGGCCTTAGGCAGCTGCTGGAGGTTTTTTGTCTGCAGCAGACTGAAGCTTTATTGGTTCCTGCAGGGTGGGGGTGGGGCAAGTCCAGGTGTTTCAGCAGAAGCAGCCACAGTCCAGTATGTAAGTAGGTGTTGCTCACACCTTGACAGTGCCATATCCTGAAAGCTGGGACACTAAATTTTCATTTTCAACTGACCCAGGTCCTGCTGTCTCGTTACTCTCCCAATGTTTGGAGGCCATGGCGGATTAGATGCGGCAGAGCAGAGTGAAGCTCAATCCCAATAAGACAGAGGTGATGATGGTGGGAAGGGCATGAGAGGTGCTGACCCCCCTGATGGGGGGAGGGGGTTTCACCCGCCTGTTGCTCTACAGGTTCGGAGTCTGGGGGTGGTTTTGGATTCGGGCCTTCGTCTGGATCAGCAGGTGGAGGCAGTGGCTAAAGCCGCTTTTCACCAGCTGTATCTGGTACGTGGGCTTCTACCTTACCTCTCTGGGCCCGATCTGGCCACTCTTGTCCATGCCTTCATCACCTCAAGGCTAGACTACTGCAATATGCTTTATGTGGGGCTTCCTTTGTTTCTGGTTCGGAGGCTGCAGCTAGTGCAGAATGCAGCAGCCCGTCTCCTGATGGGGACAGGGCGGTGGGAGCACATAACACCAGTGCTCCGCGTTCTGCACTGGCTGCCTACAGCGTACCGAGCCAGATTCAAGGTGTTAGTATTGATTTACAAAGCCCTATATGGTCTGGGCCCCTCATATTTCAGGGCCGCCGGCGGGCTGGCGAGCCGGTGGGCAGAGCCAGGGGGATGGTAGGCCAGTGGCATGGCATAACGCAGCAAGGAGTTCCCATGGTTAACATCAGATGGCAGAAAACACAATCTACATGCGCATCAACCTTAAAATAAATAACGTATAAACCCAAAACACAGGGAAACACAGAACACACTGGCAAAACACTGGCACAACACAGCAGCAAGGAGTTCCCAGGGTTAACATCGGAAAACACAGTCTACATGCACATCAAGCTTAAAATAAATAATGTATAAACCCAAAACACAGGGAAACACAGAACACACTGGCAAAACAC
>QEPC01002305.1:79519-90005 GCA_003113815.1 Sphenodon punctatus | reverse complement strand
TGTGCATGTAGACTGTGTTTTCCGATGTTAACCCTGGGAACTCCTTGCTGCTGTGTTGTGCCAGTGTTTTGCCAGTGTGTTCTGTGTTTCCCTGTGTTTTGGGTTTATACATTATTTATTTTAAGCTTGATATGCATGTAGACTGTGTTTTCCGATGTTAACCCTGGGAACTCCTTGCTGCTGTGTTGTGTCAGTGTTTTGCCAGTGTTTTCTGTGTTTCCCTGTGTTTTGGGTTTATACATTATTTGTTTAAGCTTGATGCACATATAGACTGTGTTTTCTTCCATCCGATGTTAACCCTGGGAACTCCTTGCTGCTGTGTTTTGTCAGTGTTTTGCCAGTGTTTCCCTATGTTTTGGGTTTATATATTATTTATTTTAAGGTTGATGTGCATGTAGATTGTGTTTTCTTCCATCCAATGTTAACCATGGGAACTCCTTGCTGCTGCGTTATGCCATGCCACTGGTCCACCATCCCCCTGACTCCGCCCACCATCCCCCTGGCTTCACCCACCGGCTCGCCGGCCTTACTGCCCCATCCAAACTCAAAACCCACCAGCCGCCCCTGGCGCTCAGCCGCCCAAACCACGTTTTCCATTGGAAAACGCGGTTGGGCTTAGCATTTTTGAGCCTTCTGGGACCCACTCCTCTGGAGTGGATCCCAGAAGTCAACTACAGCATCGCAGCAGCCTCTGTCTTGCCTTTGCTTCAGAGCGCAGGCTGCTGCCGCGCTGTTGTCAGTTTCAGTGAAACTGACAACAGCGCTGCCTTGCCTCCGCTCTGAAGCAAAGGCAAGGCAGAGGCTGCTGTGGCGGTGGGAAGCGGTGGCGGCAGCGATTTTTTTTTCCCCCCACAAGCGGCGGCGCAGTGCCTGGTGGGGTGCTTGGGGGGGTCAGCACCCCAAACGCCCTGGGAGGCTAGCCACGCCTGCTGATGAGAGAGGGCAATGGGGATACATTGTAGTTGGCCTTCCATCCTCCAAAAAAGCTCCCTACAATTTTCTTTCTTAATATATTAAAATAAAATGAGTAAAATAATAATTGCAAGCAACATGTGTAAATAAAATACCAGTATGCTCTCCAGAAATTGATTTCACAACTTATGAATGGGGGATGAGAGGTAAGGGGACTCCCTCTACCCAGGATGTACAGGGCCCCCAAATTTCTCTCAGTGACAGAAGTACGCAGTCAGATCAGACTTCTTACTGGTAGACTACACCAACTGAGGATGATCTTCTATGGGGAGAAAATTCTATGTATAGTAGCGGTGTGCACTTCATTTTTGTTATAGTGGTAACGATAACGACATTCTCATTTTCATTATTGTTGTTGCAATAACGATAATGAAGATCAATAATAACGGAAACAATAACAATAACGACAGTTGTTACTGATTTCGTTATTACCTGGCAGGTGTTTTTTAGAGGGAAATGTGGAGACAGGAGGTGGGAGCAGACATCTTGGAGCCAGAAATAGTACTGAACTCTTGAACTGGGCCTGTGATTGGAGGGAAAGCCCCTGATGGATGTAATTGCTGACCAATAAGCAGCGCAAGCTGATCCCAGGCAGTTGAATGGCACCCTGTGATTGCTTAATGCCTCCTGCCTCCCAGAACCAATCATGGCTGGGGCGGGGCACTGCAACCCTTTATGTTGCAGCGTCAGGCTGTTTGACTCTTGTTCTGTGTTAGCTCTTGCTGTGTCAGGCAGCATTTACAGAACTCTGGTGCTGCTTGCACTAAAATCTTCCCCAGCCCTCAGTGTTATATCTTACCTTTTCTTATAATCTTTATTTTACCTTTTCCCTTCTCCTGTCTGTCTCCCCATGTACATATATATATAGAGAGAGGTTAGATTAGATAGAGGTTTACGTATATAGATTAGATAGATATAGATTACAGATATAGATAATATAGATAGAGATTAGATAGATATACCCTATAGTTTTTTCCTTTCCCCTTCCCGTGTCTGTCTTCCCCCATCCATATTCTAGATAGATAGATAGATGGTAGCTTTTTATTGTATATATTAGCATTATAGGATAGGAATAGGATAGATAGAGATACTTAGCTAGAGCACATAGCAGATAAAAGTTTATTGATATAGATACTTGTATAGGAATATATTGCACATACTAGTATAGGTTATGAGGTATAGTTTTAGGTTAGACATACATATTAGTAATTTTGTATATTGTCATTTTGCACTTATTACTACTGCATTATAAGGAGAAAAGAAGGAAGGAGTTGAACGTCTGAGAAGTCTGGGGCAGGTGTCTGCTGGCACTTCTGCCCCTGGTGGCCGCCCAGAATGGAAACGATACCAAAAACAAAATTGTCGTTATCGCTAAAAATTGATACTGATACCAATAATGACACCAATAATGAATAACAACATTTTGTTATTAATGATAATGAAAATGACAGTTTTTAATAACGAAAAATGGAAAAAAACAACATGGGTCCCTGGTGCACACCCCTAATATATAGTTGAGAAAACATATTCCATAAAACTGTCCCTGATATTTCTTCAGCTCTAGATTTGGCTTATCTAGGTCAGAATGGAGCATCTTGGTAGCTAGCATGGGTCAGCTTGCATTTTCTGCAGCCTATGCTAAATCTACACAGGAGAGGAATAAGATATGATCCTCAAACACTGTCAGTTCCAGACCTTTCACAAACCCTAAATTTGCTTTATAACAAACCAACAAATCTTCCCAGGAAGATTTTCTTTGATGTTTCCTTAGATGCACCAGCATACAGTGACAAATATTCCCCCACAGGGATCTCTTAGTATGGGACACAAAAATAATTTTATAACTACTCTGCTTTAGAGATACTCAAGTATGCTAAAAACAGGCCCATAAATTTCTGCAAAATAAAAACATTTTCATAAATAAATAATAGAATCTCAATAAAACAAACATAGTATCTGCTCTTTGGACAGCCATTACAAAAGAAGTGCTTTTTAAAAAATTTAAATTTAAAAATCCTGTTTTTTTATTTTATGATTGTAAATAGTAAAGTTAAGAACCAACTTTTAATAAAATATAAAAGATTAAAAAGAATACTTCTCCCTCTCATTTTCATACAAAAACTACTGTTAAATGGAAAATTTAAATCATAGTGTTTGATTATCAGTCCTCAGCAAGAGGATTACAGAGCAGTCATTAAATCTTATTACAAAGCGAAGTGTAGAAAGTAATTGCACATATTTGTAAGTAGCTTAGAATTGATTAAAAATGCATAAAGAAAAACCACAAAATTTTCTTCAGCTCAAAGCTGCTAACCCCTGTGGGTAAACGCTACACCAGCTCATTCTTCCAGTAACCTTCTCTGTTTCCTACCGATGCGGCAAGAAGGATATTGTCCTCGTTTTCAGGACAATGAAACTGTGTTTGTGATCTATTTGAATTGCTATGAGCTGTACAAGATACGGGAGGCCTGAATTCATATTAAAGTTAGGAAGCTTTAGGAGAGAGCTCACCAAGTTTAATTTAAGCTGTTCCTCCGGCTAAGCCTTTTCTACCCTCCCCCCATGCCACAGAAGGCTGCATTTTCAAAGCGTCATCTGGGGAATTAAGTGCTCCAGTGCTATGTTGGTTAATGTGATTTCTGCAAGTGAAACTTGCCCAGCCGCACATTGAAATTGTACTGTTATGTGCGATTTTAGACGTTTTTGCCATATCCACAAATAAGGATGAATGTTAAGCATCTGGATCACTTTAGAAAGTGCCTCTTAGTTTGTTGAAAACTTACCAGCCAATTTTTGTGTCTTTTTAGTATACCACGGACTATTTCTCTTTTCACTATGGTCAGTTTACACCATTCTAGAAGAGTAAAGAAACTAAGAGTGGAGGGAGTCAAAACAAACTGAAGGAGGTATTTTTCCCCCCACTCAACATATAGTTAACTTGTGGAACTCATAGCCAGAAAAATGTTGTGAAGGTCAAAGGCATAACTGGGTTCAAAAAGGATTAGATACATTCTCAGTGAGGAGGCCCATATATGGTTATTAGTTAATTTGGTCAGGGGGGAAGCCTCTATAGGGATCTGGGAGTGAACAGAAGGAAATGGATTGCTTTGTAGTGAATTTCCCTGAAGCAACTGAAGCTGCTACTGTCAGAGATGGGATGCTGAGCTAGATCTCTGGTTCTCAAACTGGGTGGCGCAGAAGGTATTTTGGGAGGCGTGAGAAGGACCACAGATTGCAAACCCATAGCTCCTTTCTGTCTGAGTTAAAGGGAATGTCCAAAACAATGGGGTGGCAATGGGGAGAGAGAGTCCAAGAACAAGGGGGAGAGGGAGGTGACCTAATAGGAGTGTAGGATGGAGGAGAAGAAGGTAGCAGTCTGTGTGTGTGTGTGTGTGTGTGTGTGTGTGTGTGTGATGGTAGTGGTCAAGGGGGGGGGGGGCTCAGTTACCACAGACAGGGGTGGTGTGGATCAAAAAATCTGAGAAGCACTAGGCTAGATTGCCCATTGGTCTGACCCAGGATGGCACTTTGTATATTCTTATAAGGGTGTAAATATAGATTTAAGGGATTCTTAGGCCAAAAGGGACCACCAAATTATCTAATTGGACCTCCTGCATATAATAGTCCACCAAGTGCTACTGTACCTCTCCCATCCAGTCAATAAATACAATTAAAAGAACATATCTCTCAGAAGACTATATGATAGTGTGCCACAAGCAGAGATTAAGGAAGGAACAAGAAGCATCAGTGCCAGAGGCCCCTGAAATAACAGGAGTTAATTTTGTGAGGTATACCCAGACATGGCCAAGTAAGCCATATCCTGTGCTGCAGGGAAAGCAAAAACACGCAAACAAACTAAGGGCCACCAGACACTCAGCCCTGGGGGAGAAATCTGTGGCAAGATTCCATGTATGAGTTCAGCACCAGACCACCCTGGCTAGATGCCTATCTCTAGTCATGGCCATCTCTGATCTGATACTTTGGGAGAAGAGAGGTGGAACAGCATACCTGTGGGGGTGGGAGAAGATTTCTTTTCTGGACTCTGCAGGCAGTTTACTGAAGCATCAGATTAGGAACCAAGCTAAAAATGAGTAAGCAATGTTACTGTTGCAAAAAAGGCAAATGCCATTTTGGGCTGCATTAGGAGAAGCATCATAATTAAGACAGGAAAAGTAGTAGTGCCACTTTACTCAACACTTAGGAGACTCTATCTGGAATACCGTGTTCAGTCCTGGGCCACACATCAGGGCCACAGGAAGGATGGATGTACAGCCACACAATATGGTAATCTGATTTGGACAGTCTTACCCCAATGCCCAGCGGCCGCCAGATGTTCATCCTGCCCTGAGGTGGGGTGGACAGCAAGCAGCTACCTACTGCATTCTCTAAAAAAAGGGCTAAGGACGCAGCACATAGTAACCTTACCTGAAGTGGGATAAGGCTGCCCAAGTCGGGTTACGGAGGTGGCGCTCATGTGCCTAGTCCCTGTGCTGCCCTGTTCCATGGCGAGGCCCACCGGCACCAGTGAGGAGCATTTATGGTCTCCCGTCATGTGCCTCCACATCATGGCTGGGGTGGTATGGTGGGCAGGCTGGGGGATGTCAGGTGGGGTAGGACCAGGTGCAAATGCATGTGGCTGACGCTTCAGCTCACCCCAGGGTGTGGTAGGGCAGTTGACAGCAGCCCGTCTGCCTGGTTTCCCCACAAGGGGCGGACTGTGTTCTCTGCTCTCCTTGCCAGCCCAGAAGTGTGGTGGCTGCAGATGCCCACTCCAGGGTGCCATGGATTGGTCCTGGCTAAAGTCGCATGACTGTACCCGATGTCAACAAATTGGAGAGGATTCAGAGGAGAGCAACATTATGATAAAGGGTTTGGAATGCAAATCATATGAGAAAAGGCTAAAGGAACTGGTATATCTAACCTAGAGCAGGGATGTGCAGAAGCCCCCCCCCCCCCATTCATTTTCCTTTGCATTTTCATGTTTATTTGATTAAAATGATTCATTTTTAGTTTTTTTGTTGAAAAAATTGTTTAAAAATAAACATTAATTTAAAAATCACTTTACATGCGCTAATGACTGCCGGGCAATTTTCCAAAGGGTGTGCATGCACATACTGGTCCAGCGGCCAGTCTGTGCATGTGCAATGATTTTTATTTTTAAAATAAACTTTAAATGGTCACTGGGGCCGTTCTGTGCAAGTGCACCTTTTTCCAAAATGGCATCAGCATTTTGGAAAAGAACAGTCAGTTTGCACATACGCAGACCAGCGACCCTTTCCCAAAATGGCAGTAATGTTGCTGACACCATTTTAGAAAATGGTGCATATGTGCAGAATGACACTGGTGGCCAATTGTGCATCCGCAGGTTTTTTTTAATTTTAGTTTTAAGCAAAAATGAATGAAAGCAAACATGTCATTTGCTTATTCATTCATTTTTGGAACATTAGTTACTAAACCGAACGGGGCTTCAGTCATTCTGAATGCACATCTTAGCCTAGAGAAAAGATGACTAAAGTGGGGACATGATAGCAATTTTCAAATATCTAAGAAGTTCCCACCAAAAGGTGGAGAACAGTTATTCCCCCACTGACACAGAAGATAGAAGAAGAAGGAATGGGCTTAAATTGTGGCAAGGCAGATTTTGGTTAAATATTAAGAAAAACTGAAGTGTAGGTATTGTTAGGTGGAGGTTAAGTGACCTGTGGAGGTTCTGCAATCTCCTTCACTGGATATTTTCAAAACCTAGCTGAAGCAGCCCATGTCTGTAATGCTGTAGATGTAGGCCTTGGAGCAAGGGTTGAACTGGATGGCCTTTAGAGTCTCCTTCGACCTTATGATTCTAGGCCATCATACATTACCAATCATAATGTTGTCCTGGCATGGACAAGAGGTTGTTAATGGCAACTGAATGTGGCTGAGAAAGGTCCAACCAAGATTTTCCACTGGCAGGAAGAAGTGTTTCACATGAGTGTGCTTTGCAGTACTTACAGCTCTTCCTAACTGCAAAATGACAGGTGGAGTTGAGGCATATGAGAGTAGTGGGAACCCTCCCATCCATCCTATTGAATCAGTCACTGAGGGCTCTGAGCTAGTTGCTGGTAGAGGGGACAGTGAAGCATTTCTCCCCAAGCTGTAAGTGGACTCTGTTTGTAGTTTTTTTTTTCCGCCTTCCCTTCAGTGCCTCCACTCTTTTGATTGCTGGTTGAACAAGTTACCTAGTAAATACTCATCTAGCCACACTCCCAGTCTGTTCTGTGCTTGAAGTGAGCACCAGAGCAATTGAACGTAGAAGGATGCCATCTATTAGAGGGGTAACCTAAAGAGCCTGAGCAGCATCTGGATTTGTCCTACATCTTTGGAGGGAAGGCGCAGCACGCTTTGCAAGGCCAAGTGGTCTGCAATAGGTGTCATAAATAACCCTTTCCTCCTCTGACCTGTTGCAGGCATACGGATGGGCTCTGTGGTCAGAGGGAAGGAACGTCTAAGAACAGCATGAGTGGTGTCAGCCTGAATTGGAGGAGGCTGTAGTGGGAGATCCAACACAAGTCTCAGCTGAGGGCTCTGGGTGGCTAGTGAAGCACTGGGCATCTAGATGACTGGATACCAGAACTGGTCATTACATTTTATAAAATGTCACAGCCAGTTTACACTGTTGTTTCACTCCTATTCTTGCATCTTTCATCTTTGTCTACCAGTGGGGTAACAAATATAACAAGGTCCAACTTAAAGCTAGTCAGGTTCTTAGCCTCTCTGATGCTCATTTTGAGTCTGTTCTAGATCTTCACTCTTTTGATGATTAGACTGATTATTAGAAGCCTTCTTCTCGTTTAAACAAAATGTATGCCTTCCACTTTAATGTCCCTTAACAATGTCAGAGTGATATAAATAACCATAACAATAATTTTATTTATATAGTGCCCCCTGCCTTACATGGCACTCAGAGTGCTTCACAAAAACATGCTTACAAAAAGTTAAAAATAGGGAAACCTGATAGGACATTACCTTTGAAAACTACAGGGAGTGAGGTTGTACAACAGCACTCGTGAGGCAAGAAGGATGATGGTTATATTTGTGCAGTGAGTGAGTGTAGTAGTGGGTGAATCCTAATCTGGAAGAGTTCTGGGCTTCTACAGAGGCACAGGCACGGAGGAAAATATAAGGATTCTGTTGACTATTCAATAAGTCATAGATACCAGCATACTGATCCACTGAGGAACGGGGGTGCACCCCCGAAATGCATTTGGAGATGTGGAGGTATCAAAGATTGCCAAAGGTCAAGGTATTTATAGATTGTCACCTGGTGGAGCCGGGGAGTGTGCACCCGACGTGGCTTTGTGACAGCGGTGGCTGGAGGAGCGAGCGAGGGAGCAAGCTGCGGTGTGGAGCTTGTAGTGCGAAGCCAGAACGGGGCTACATCAGGGTGCGGCGCCGCGGAGTGTGCACCCGGCACGGCTTTGTGACAGTGGCAGCTAGAGGAGCGCGCGAGGGAGCAAGCTGCGAGCCGGAGCTTGTGGTGCAAAGCCAGAGCGAGGCTACATCAGGGTGCGGCTGCCGGAGGCGGCGTGTGGAGCTGGGAAATGTGCGCCCAATGCGGCTTTGTGACAGCGGCAGCTGGAGGAGCGAGCGAGGGAGCGACAAAGTACATTGAGGGAGCCATCAGTGGATCTTAAAAGCACCTAGAGAATAAATATGTTTTCAGGTGCATTTTAAAGGTAAGGAGGGAGGAACTGAGATAAACATCCGGAGGGAGTGAGTTCGACACCGAGAGGCCCGCCATCCTGCCAACCTCAGATGCAATGGCAGAACCCCAAACCAGCAGGTGGTTCCTGAGCACAAATATCCATCAGTGTGAGGTTCCAGGAGTAGGTCTTGAATATAGTCAGGGCCTAAGCCACTCAGGACCCTAAAAACCAGCAGCACGATCTTAAACTCAGTCCGTTGCTCCACAGGCAGCCAAGGCAGAGATCAGGGCAGGGCAGATCAGGCCTGGTTAAGGACGAGATTGCTGGAACTGGGGAATCCAGGCTCCTGGACATTTCTCAGTAGGGCTGTGTCTGCCCTAGCAACTTCAGCCCACACTCCCCATCCATCATCTGGACCCTACCCAAGCCATTGATCTATCCCCCACTAGGTACACCCAACATGGCCTTTAGAGGCAAGTGCTGCCCCTGGAGAGGGCAGAAGCAGTGACTGAAAGCTCTCCCACATTCACCCATAAGCACCTCCAGCAGCATCAACAATAGGCAGTAGAGGATCATGGAGCAGGTGGGGCGGGGGAGAGAGAAAGAATGAGGCAGTGTGACTGTGTAACTCAGGGATGGGGAACCTCAGACCAGATGGGAAACCTCAGGGGCCAAATGCAGCCCATGGGTAGTTTTTGTGTACCCCTTTTCAGTTCATCTTAGTCACTGAAAAACTGAGCTCAAGGTAAGGGAGCAACAATGAGGACAAAGGGGACAGATCCATGGGGACAGATCCATAATCTGAACCCTCCTCATACTGAGCACACTCCTTAAGCATCCTTGCCCAAATTTCTATGCAACCATCAGAGCTTGTATTCATTTCCAACGTTGCCCCTGGGAGGGAAAAGGAGCCTGGTGCATGTCTGAAGTGTGTCCTGTGTTTCTCGGTTACATTATTATTATAAGCATTTGTATAGCACCAGCTGTGTACCTGGCGCTTTACACAACAATGAGATAGACACGGTCCCTGCCTACGGCTTACAATCTAATAGACTCGGAGGGGGAAGACAAGGAGAGGGGACAAAGGGAGAGACAAGGGATAAAAACATTCAAGCGGATGCGAAGTCTCAGGTGCACATGCTTGGCTTGGTTGCAGTTAGGCAGGAGTCAATGGGGAGGGCAGACAGTATTTATTGAGAGGGAAGTTCTAACAGGCATTGGGAAACGTGGCGAGAAAGAGGTGGGTTTTGAGGAGGGATTTGAAGGTGCAGAGGGAGGGGGCGAGGCAGATGTGGGCAGGGAGGGAGTTCCAGGCATGGGGGGAAGCAAGGGAGAAGGGGTGAAGGTGGTTAGGTGAGCAGAGGAGAGATGAGGGAGAGCAAGGTCGGTGTCAGGCCCTGGGGCCTGAGGAGATGGGGGGGCCGGTACGCACGGAAGCGATCGGCCCCAAGACCGCGGGCAGCAGCAGAGGGCCCGCCCCCAGCCTCCGTATCTACACCCTCCCTGGGAACCCCGCAATCCTCGGCAACGGCCGAAACCCACGAACCCTGCCCCGCGGCAGCAAGCGGGCCCCACCATGTCAGCCCCAACGAACTAGCAGCAACACCGGTGGCCACGCCCCCGGCGTCGCCGCAACACATCGTGCCCACTGAGACAGGGCTGGCCTCGCCCCGCACGGCAGCACGTCCTGCGGCCACACCCCCACGGCCACCGCCCTGACGCTCAGCACGCCTGCGTCAGAAGCACGCTGCAACTCTGCTGATAAGGGGGGACAGGACAGAGCTCCCTTGCTGGTGAACAGAGCTTGCCCTGTGAGACCGGCCCCTGGAGTA
>QEPC01002305.1:62371-79133 GCA_003113815.1 Sphenodon punctatus | reverse complement strand
ACGTCCTGTTCCCCCGCACCGGATTCCCTTCCCCCCGTGAGGGTTCCGTCCCAACCCTCACAGTCGGGGACAGAGGAGGAGTGGAATGTGCGTGCAGGAGTGTGTAAGGAGATAACGACTGAGAGGTAAGGGGGACCCAGGTTGTGAAGGGTTTTGTAAGTAAATACCAGGAATTTGTGAAAGATACTTGCGGGAAGGGGGAGCCAGTGAAGTGAGGAGAGGAGAGGCTGCACGTGGTCGAAGCGATGGGCTGAGTGGATGACCCTAGCAGCAGAGGTTTGGATGGAAATAAGGGGGGGGGACAGATGAGAGCGGGGGAGGCCAGCAAGGAGGAGGTTGCAGTAGTCAAGGCGAGAGATGACCATGACGTGAAGAAGGGTTTTCGCTGAGGAGACAAAGAGAAAGGGGCGAATCTGTGCAATGTTACAGAGGGCAAAGTGACAGGACTTAGCAACAGAGTCGATGTAAGGTTTGAAGGAAAGGTGAGTGTCGAAGACAAAGCCCAAGCTACAGGCTTGGGGGACAGAATGGATGGTGACCCCATCAATAAGGATGGAGAGGGAAAAGGGGAAGGAAGGGTAGGGAGGAAAGATAAGTTCAGTCTTAGCCATGTTGAGCTTGAGCTGACGTTGGGACATCCAGGTGGAGATATCAGAGAGACAGTTGATGAGGCGAGCTTGGACAGAAGGGGAAAGAGAGCGGGTGGAGAGATAGAGTTGAGTGTCATCAGCGTAAAGGTGATATTGGCAGCTGTGGGAGACAATGAGTTTGCCAAGGGACAGGGTGTAGATAGAGAAGAGGAGAGGGTCCAGGACAGAGCCTTGGGGAACCCCAACCGAGAGGGGGAGGGAGGAGGAGTTGGAATTGGATAGAGACACATTAAAGGAATGGTCAGAGAGGTAGGAGGAGAACCAGTCAAGGACAGAGCCGCAGAAGCCTAGGGAGCGAAGAGAGTCCAGTAGGAGTGAGTGGTTGACAGTGTCAAAGGCTGCAGAGAGGTCAAGGAGGACAAGAATGGAGTAGAGGCGCTTAGATTTAGCGACCAGTAGATCGTTGGTGATCTTGGCAAGGGCTGTTTCCGTGGAGTGAAGGGGGTGGAAGCCAGATTGGAGAGGGTCCAGGGAGGAGTTGGCAGAGAGAAGAGCCAGGCAGTGGGAGTAGACAACACGTTGTAGAAGCTTAGAAGCGAAAGGTAGGAGGGAGACTGGTCGGTAACTAGAGGGGTCAGAAGGGTCGAGAGTGGACTTTTTGAGGATGGGAGAGACAGTGGCGTGCTTGAAGGCGGAGGGGAAGGAGCCAGTGGAGAGGGAGAGATTAATGACATGTAGGAGGGGAGGGGCTACAGTGGGAGCAATGGAGGTCAGGAGGTGGGAGGGGATTGGGTCGAGAGGGCAGGTGGAGGGGTTGGAGGACGAGAGCAGAGAGGAAATTTCCTCAAGGGAGGCAGGAGGAGAGGAGGGGGAGGGGGATGGTGAGGGAGCAGGGAGAGGAGACGGGTGGGAAGCAATGTCCTGGCAGATCTTGTCAATCTTTGAGGTGAAGAATGATGTGAGGTCCTGAGCAGAAAGGGAAGAGGGTGGAGGGGGGCAGGGGGACTTGAGAAGGGAGTCAAAGGTGGAGGAGAAGCGGCGAGGGTCACGAGAGTAGGATTCAACCTGGGAGGCATAGTAGTGTTGCCTCGCCAGGAAGATAGCGGAAGAGAGGGAGGAGAGGGAGAATTTATAGTGGAGGAAGACATTAAGATTTTCGTACTTTAGCCACCATTGATATATTAAAGGGACTTTCTCATGACCCCTGTAAAGCAGTAGGCAAATGAGGACACTGGTAGAGTTAGCAAGCCTGTGCAGATGAGAGAAAAGGTAATAGTCTTTTTCTGGGGAGGGGGGTTGTAGTTAAGCGTGTGTGGGGTGAGAAAGGACCATTGTTAGTGGCTTTGATGCACTGCAATGAAACAGGTTAAACAACCTTTCATGCCATATTCTTTTTTGTTATGTAATGATCACCACTAAAAGGGTAAGAGCTGAAATAAATCCAGGTGCTTAACACAAAACAAGAAACATTTAGGTCTTATGCAATCCAGAGCTAGTCAGCAAGCAACCTTTTAATTTTAGCTGTCACACATTAGAGCTACACAGCACGTCTCCTCTGTCAGAATGCTCAGAATTCTTGAAAAGTCTGGGTTGTGTAATCATTATTTTCTCCCCTTTTGGATTCTCATTTTTTCTGTCTGCAACAGCTGTGGGAGGAAGGGGGTGGTTTAGAGGAATTTGAGGTTATTCTTCAGAACAACATATTCTCCATTGAAAACCAAACAAGACTCTTATCTAGTACAATATCCCAAATAATTCAGTCAGCATTACCACATGTTAGGGTATTAGGACCATATGGTGACCAGGCTGTGTCTGAAAGAATAAGGAAGAGAGTTGGTACTAACATCTTCCCTCCCCCAACTTCCAACCCTTGCACCCTGAGCATCATGGTGGGGTACAGTGGGGGTGCTTGAATTCTACAGCTAGTTTGGCAAGTGGAGCAATGAAAGGTAGGGCTAGGTGCCATTCACCACATACTGTACCTTCTTTAAAAGCATTTTGACACATATTCCTGCCTGTAGCAAGGGCATGGACTGGCATACATGTGAAATCCTACAGCTGGCACTACACACTTGCAGCAGAATGCTTTGCAGTACCCCATGTCTGCTCACAACAATGTTTTTCCAACTGGTAGGCTGCTGATGTTTTTGTGAACCAGGTGTTTGGCAGCAAGAGCAGTGACCGTTCATCCATAAGGGATAACTGGGCACAGAACCACCAACAAATCTTGCTCTAGTCTACTGGTCCTTATAGAAGAGCTGCTGGGGCTGATTTTTCCCAGCCCTGCAGCACCTCTGCAGGAAGCCGGCATCCTGCCCCAGCCATGCTGCTTGTCAACGCCAACAGACTAATTCCCCAGGTGGTGGTGAGCAGAACAGCTGACCAAGAGCAACCCCACTCAGCAATCCACCAACAGCACAGGAGCCTGCTCCTTGCTGCCTGAGATTATTTTAAAACACTTTCTCTGAGATCCCCAGGCAGCATGGCAGCATCAGGGCTCCTGCTTCCAGGTCGGAGGGACCAGGTTTTTCTTTCTTTCTTTCTTGAAGGGTGGGGCCGAAGGGGCAAGAGTGAATGATGTCAGAGGGAGTAATATGTGCATGACAGAGAAAGGTGTGTGTTTGTGAGAGAGACAGGGAAATGGGAGGTGTTTGAATGGTGGTGGGTGTGTTGAGGGTTTTATGACACAAAGGCAGTGTGTTTAAGAGAAGGAGGTGGTGTGATGGATTTAATTTGGGCGTTGATTTAACTAGGGTGTTTCATGGCCTGTATTCTGTGCTTCCTCTCCCTCTCAGTCTCTGACTTCACTAGCCTCACCAGAAATTTAAGCACCATCCTCCATTGAGCAAGACTGTTTGAGATTTGGCACACAGTCAGATCCATGTTTACAACAACAACAAACAACACACAAACATGGGCTTCTGGAGCAGGAGCAAGGACTTGATCTTGTCATCAGGGGCCCAGCTTGTCCATACTAGTGCTCCATTTAGGAGCAAGGATTTGACATAGGGTGATTTCAGATGTGCTTGACCTCCAGGCCCAACACGCTGAACCATGGACTGGGATTCATCTCGGATCCTGGTCAGTGATGAAGCCGGCCGTCCTTTAGACATGCCGGCTTCCATCACACTGGGGAATCTCGGAGGGGGCAGGGCCATGTGGCGCAACGTGCGGCCTCACAGCCCCGCCCCCCCATGCTCCCCTGACCACCCACCCTCAGCAAGACAGGTGGGCGCAGCAGCCAATGCGACCACTGTGCCCGATCCTGTACCACGGTCGGGGCCACGATCCGTGATGGGCCAAGGTAACAGACGTTACTTTTGGCCCATCACGGATTGTGGTCAAGGTAACCATGGTTCTGGGGATGGGGTCAGCCTCAGTCTCAGAACCATGGTTAGCTTTGACCCCCACCAGAGATTCACTGTGGTAAACATCTGGTGGGGCTCAAAAAGACGTGCTCAGGATCACAGCCACCACCCTGAATTCACTGTGATTCAGGGTGGCTGACTATGATCTTGTCACAACTGAAATTATCCCTTGTCATTAGGGGCCTTGTTTGTCCATACAAGTCTCTGCTTAGGAGCAAAGACTTAAATCTGCCATCAGGGACCCAGTTCGTATATACTAGTGCCCTGTTTAGAAGTAAGGTCTCGAACTTGTCATCAGGGGCCTAGTTTGTCCATATTAGTGTGCCCATTAGGAGCAAAGACTTGAACTTGTCATCAGGGGCCCAGTCTGTCCATGCCAGTGCTCCGTTTAGGAGTGAGGATTTGAATTACCTGGGTATGTTTTGTTTGTGCTCTGTATATAACATTTTAAAATGCGTATTAATTCATTTAAATTTTATTTTGTTATTTTGTATAATATTTTTGATTGCTTGCTTGGATGTTTTTCTTGGGCCATGGAGAGAACTAGGGCCCCAAACTAATAAATGAAATTAAAATGAAATGGAGCCTATGTGGCCAATGTAATATGTGAAAGTACCCTAAGAGCAGAAGGGAGGATTATTTCCTCAAGAGTAACAGCAAGGAGCTCCTGTTTGGGTGCTGCTGTCAGTCACAAGACTAGGGCTAATTTTAGATGTTACGTGCCCCTGGGTCACCACAGTGGATTCCCAACTGTGACATGCTGGCTAACCCCCTCCCATGGTCCAGGAAAGCCCCAAACAGACGTGATGGGAGTGGGACGACGGCAAGGAAACAGATGGACCACAGCCTGGGGCAGCGCAACAGATGTTACGCCAATTCCGGACCGTGGTCAGAACACCCAGAAGACACTGGGGCGGGGCGGGAGGCAGACATGGCCGACAGAGGGCAAATGAAGTCAAAAGCACTAAAAGGCAATGCCCACACAAGAGAAATGGGATGGTAGGAGGGAGGAGGGAGAAGAGATGCTGAAGCGGCACACACAACAGGCACAGGGAAGCCACAGACACAACAGAACACAAACCACACACACACAACTGGGTGCAAACACACCCAAACGAGAAAGGAAGGAAAGGGGGAGCACACCGAGAAGGTTAACACACACAGCATCATGGTCATGGGGGGGGGGGGAGCCCCAGGCCAAGGAAGCAGAGGGGACCGGCCCGGGAACAGTCCAGGACACGGTGAAGGGCACCCAGGACCCCACAGGCAGCACAGGCAGTACGGGCCACCCAACAGCAACACAGGCAGCCCATGTCACAGGGGTCCCCACTGGGACAGAGCAGTGTCACAGGAGGAGGGCTACCAAGCTGGGAAAGGCACCGGAGTGGTCTGAGGCAGGTCCACATGGCAGGGATCCCCCGCGCTGATGCAAAGGCACGGCCGGGGACAGAGGCGAGCTGGAACCTGCGTGCAGCACATGCAGCCCCCCCCCCGGAGGAATCCAGGACGTGCTGTCCAGGGACCCCACATGTGCACAGTCATGGAGGCACACAAGGGGCGGGGGGGGGGAAGGTCATGGACACAGGTGCGTGGGCGGCTGGCCAAGGGATGACAACACCACAGGGAGAGCCGGTAGCATTGTCAGGCAGCAGGAACCAGCAAAAGGGGGGGGGCAGACATGGAGGGGAGCACCACAGGCAGCGATGGCCAGGGGGTGGCCTTGGAGGGGACACAGCGGCACAGGCAAGTGCACGGGGGCAACCAGCCCAGCCACAACAGCAGCGAGGCTGGAACAGCAAGGAGCAGGCAGCCAGTGCCCCGAGCCAGCAGGGAGGTGCAGGGATCACACGGTGGGGCTGTCAGTCATAGCACCAAAGACAGAGGGCCTCACAGCCAGCTGCACGGGGTCATCATGAAGGGGCCTGGGATGGACTGGCCCACCAGATGCACGTAGTGGGGCCACTGAAATATGCCCTGGTGGTAGCCCTGCCCCACCATGTGGTGGGCAATGAGATAGTAGGCCTCAAACGGATCTGGGCTGGTGAGCCCAACCTGAACATCAGCACGGGACCACACGGCAGCCAGTTCCGCCAGCTCCGATCCAGTGGGCTCCAACAATGTGTAGTCAGCAGCAGGGGGCCAAGGCAGGTGCCCTAGCTCCAACAGGCAGTAATACGCCACCCCACATGACCACTGGTAGCCACGGGCCCCATGGATGCAGCTGAAGAAGGAAACAGCCAGGGCAGGGCCCCTCTCCTCCAGACAGGTACTGAACCCGGCCAGACTACACACCGAGAGGGCAGACACAGTCTCCGCCATGGACCACACCACATACGAGCACCGCATCTCCAGAATGCGCCCATCGGGAAAAGGATGGAGGCCCAGTGCCTCCACATGGAGCCGGCACTCGCGAGGGCTGGCCTTATAGCCAAAGTAGTGGAGGTGGGAGCTCAGACTCGCATAGGCATCAGAGAGAGTATCACTATCCGGGCAGCACGGGAGCAGCTGCACGGCCGGGGAATGCCATGCCACAGGTCAGCTAGGGCCATGGTCTCCCGGTAGGTCCAGCTATGGGGGGCCCCAGGCAATTCAGGGAGTGGGAGCCCTGGGGCAGCACAGCCAGCCATAGTCCAGCAGGCAGAGGGTCTGCCCAGCAAGGAAAGAGGGGTCCCTTGTTTCCATGTGGGCTGGGGAGGTAAGCAGGGGCGCTCCAAGGACACGCGATAAGCCCGCAGGCCACAACATGGGACGGCTAGCAAGCGATGCATGGGGACTGGACCCAGAACAGCTTCAGGAACCAAGTGCAGACACAACCCAGCAAGCACTGATAGCAGGGAGGTTATGACAACAGGCAACCAGCTGCAGCCCACACGGACGGGTGCATGCAGTCCCAGGGCACAAGCCCCCAGACTGGGAGTGCAGGTGCACCCATGGGGATGCCCTCAGCAGCCACACACTAGCTGCTGGCCAGCTGGCAGCAGGGCGGGAGGCCTAGGGCAACCAATATAGGTACGTCGGGCCCTGCCCCACAGGTGCCCGGGCAGGGCTCAGAGCAAGGGTGGGCCCAGGACATGGGCAGGTGAGCCGCATGCTGGCCTGCACCATGTGCACGTTCCGCAATGGATGCAGGCCAGAGGGGTTCAAGTTGGCTGCACCTGGGACTGTGTGCGGAGTGGTACCAGGAGCACACTGACCTCCTGCGGCTCTCCATGGACCTGCTCCACTTGGGTGCCCGCATCCAGGGGTGCCTGGCCAGAAATGCTGTGGCTTCCTGGCATGCCCACCATGGGTGCCGGTGCTCCCTGGCCAGGCTCAGGGCCCAGAGGGCGTCCGGGACATACCAACAGGCCCTGTGCCTCACCCGAGGGTCGGCAGCTGTTCTTCAGGAGGCAGTCGGGTGCCACCACTGGCACAGGGCTGCCATGGGACATGTTGTCCTGCTTTCCATGCCCACTCAAAGGCGTCTCTGGGTCACAGACCGGCCCAGGAATGGTGGGCCGGGGTTGTGGAATGGTGGGACGATGCAGCATGGAGGGCACACTTCCACATGGACAGGTGGTGCCTCCTGACTGGAGAGGCTGCGCATCCCCATGCGCACCCCCATACCTGTGGTCCAGTGCGTGGTCATAGCTGTCTGGGCACTGGCAACCTCTGATTCCTGCCAGTCCATGGCGCAGCACTTCAGTGTGGGAGTGAACACCATCACAGGCATCCTCCATGACTTCTGCAAGGCCATGGAGGGCGTGTTCCTGGACTGCACAATCCAGCTTGTGGACCAGGAGGCCATGCTGGCCAGATTTCAGGCTGGCAGCTTTCCCAACTGCCTGGGCGCTGTGCATGGCACCCACATTGAGATCCTCCACCCCACCAATGGGGATGCTGGCGAATACATCAGCTGGCATGGGTACCATTCCCTGCAGCTCCAGGCGGTTCTGGACCACCGGGGCCACTTTACAGACATCTTCACCGGCCACGCCGGCCACAGCCATGATGCCCGGATCCTCCCATCTTGCCCCTCTATGCACGGAGAATTAACAGAAGAGCAGGGACTCCCCCCACCCCCATCCCCTGGATCAGCATCAGGAGCCAGGCACACTAGTCTCTGTCCTGTTTAAAGTGCAGGGATCCCCGGCCGCAGTGAGCGAGCGCCTGGCTCCTGATGCTGATCCAGGGGACGGGGGGGGGGGGGGGAGTCCCTGCTCTTCTGTGAATTCTCTTGTGCATTAGGGTGCCAAGGACAAATTCTTCCCCTTTGTTGGGATGGCTCTCTGCCTCATTGTAGCTGCTCTGCACCCCCAGTTCTCTCTATGCAGCAATCACAAAGGGAAGAGGGATGATCTGTCCATCCTTCTAACAGAGACAGCACTGAACAACCAACCCTCCCCCAGCTGAATGGACCCCCCCAGAGCAGGCTGTCCCCTGCCTGCTACACCCCTCCCAGGCTGTAGATCCAACCTGCATGGAGTGTTATTTTGTTAGAAAATTCCCCCACCGCCTCTTTCTAGGTTTGGTACACTCTCCCATTTGTGAGAATGGAAGGAGCCCCTCAAAGAAGAACTTTGTTTACAAGGCAACAACATTCGCTGCGAAGGAGGGGACCGGGTGTGTGTGTGTGTGTGACTCTTCCTGCACCCATGTAGCAGCGCTGCGGGGCTACAACTGAGCTGTTTAAAAAGGTGGTGCCGGTGGTGCAAGAGAGTCTCCTTTGGGACTCAGGACATGGTGTTCCCAGCTCCCGCAGATGCCACATATGCCTGGGGCTGGCCCTGATAGCTGCTGGTCCCCTCCCAGGGCAGGACACAGGTGCAAATGCACCCCCCGCCACAGTGGCAATGCCCCTACAGTGGACTCTGAAGCAGGTAGTCAGAGTCACCCTAAATTCATTCATTCAGTGATCTATTATTCAGCATCATGGTGCGTCAGGGACTCGCGCTCAGTGATGGAAGGTGGCATAAAACCACTTGTGTTCACAAACTGCAGACATGCTGCATCTGCAGATGCTGGCAGCAGGTAATGTGGAATCGCAGAAATATCAAGGGGAAGTCGGCGGCAAGACACATTAAGTGCCAAGTTCTCGGAATGAAATGGCAGCACAGTAACAGCTGCTGCCGCTTCAGCCCTACCTGTTGGAGAATGGATGTGGGGGTTGCATTACCCTTGCATGGGCCCGGTCCCCATCCCACCAATCCCCCCACTCACTGGCACTGGGAACTGGTGCCCCCCAGTCAGCGGCACCTGTCCCCCCTGTTCTGTGCCTGGGTGGGGCCCCATGCGCCCCAACCCCCTTCCTGAGTTCCCTGGCTCCTGGCTCCTGGGGGCTGCGGGGATGGGCCTGCACCCTGTGGGGGCCACCCACCCCTGGGCGCACCCCCTATGGTCCGCTTGCCATCCCAGTCGCTTGCCTACCCTCTATGTCTGTCTCAGAAACCTACGAGGCTGGCTGCTCCATGTGGCTGTGCTCCCCCTGCGTCCACTGGCTCAGGGTCACCAGTGTTCTGGCCTCAGATCGGCCCGAGTCGGACTGTGGGCATGGGATCTCGGTGCTGGTTCGTGAGGGGGGTCTGCTGCTCCCCGAGGTTCTGGGGTGTTCCCGGGGGGGGGGTTGGGTTCCTGGAGTCCGTGCCTGCAGGCTGGACTGCCAGGGGTGGGGGTACATCGGCCCGTTCCCTGCCCTGGACCATGGCACTCCCCATCACACCCTTCATGTGAAGGATGCAGTCCAGGGCCTCGTAGTAGGGGACAGTCAGTGCTCCGTGTCTGGGCTGCCGGTTGTTGTCTCTGATGGCGTTGTACCCCCTCTTGAGTTCTTTCGCCTTGGAGCAGCATTGGGCCATGGTCCTGTGGTGTCCCACCACCTCCATGTCCCACACAATCTCCATGAACACATGCTCATTCCGTTTGTTCACTGCTAGCTTCACCTGGTACTCCAGGGACCCCGAGATCTGGATGAAGTCCTGGGTCTCCTTGTGCCCCTATTGCCCCCCTTGCTGGTACCGGTGTCTCCTGCATGTGCCCTCCTCGTCCTCCTGCTGCTCCTCCGCTTCCCCTCTGCTGGTCCTGGTTCCTGGACCGTTTCCAAGACTGTGGGTTGTAAGGGGGGGTTAGTTGCCTCTGTCCTTCCGACTCACCTCCCTGCCCCCCTCCCGCTGGGCACCCCCCTTCTTGCCCCTCTGCTGCTGTGCGGGCCCCCCTCGCTCTCCTTTTCCATTTCCGGGTTGCCTCCATCCCCTGGCTAGTTGTCCCCTCTGGGGAGCTCTGCCCTGGCTGCCGCTGCTCCTCTGCCACCTCCTCTACCACCTCCTCCTCCTCCCTTCCTCGCTTGCACTCCGCTCTCCTCGCCCTTCTGCCTTGCTCCATCCCGTCATGTTCCCCTGCTGCTGTGTGCCCTTTAAATCTCCCTTCCCGGTCTGTGTGTTGCTCATTGCCAGGCAGCGACGCTGTGTGCTTTCGCCACAGCTGGGGATCATTTTCTTTTATCCCGCCTGGTGGTTGCCATTGTTGTTACTTTTGGTGGTTTCCTGGTGGGAATCTCTTTGACCACGATTCTGGGGATGGTCCCGTCCCGACCTTCAGAACCGTGGTTAGCTTTGGCCCCTATGGGTGATTGACTGTGGGGAACGTCTGGATGCCGCTGATCAGACATTCAGGACTCTTTGGCCGTGCCATGTGATTGTCTGTGGTTCACTGTGGTTGACTGTGATCTCGTAATGTCTGAAATTACCTGGTGTATATCTTGTGGACAGTACTCAGCTGAAACTTCTGATGCTGTTGGTTCTCTGTCGTGAAATTACATCTGACCTGTCTTTCTGTTGCAGCAATGATAAAATGGCTTTTTTTTAAAATGTGGAGTTTATTTCATAGACAGGAAGATACCAGTTTCACAACTGATTTTCCACTTCTCACATTGGGCAGCTGGGTTAGGGAATTTAGGAACTGGGCGCTGCAGCCTCACCTGTGGAAATGAGAAAGCTTCCCTTAATGTTCCTATTGACTTGCTGATTTGATATTTCCAGGAACTACTAGTAGTGTAATCTATAAGAACCAAATGCTGCCTTTGTTCCTTTTGAAATGTGAAGGGACTTCTCTATGGAGGGAACTTTATTAGATGCCCTGAAGCTAAAACAAACGGAGAGAAGAAATTAAAAAGGCCTGGATCATCCCCTGTGTAGTATATTCCCATATAGAAGAAGGGAACCCACTCTTTACTCACTGATTTTCTCACAGACTTTCCTAGGATTGGGGAGATTTGGATCTCTCTAAAAATGACCTAGCATTTGGGCTCAGCCTGTTTATCTCAGACATAGAGGCCAACTAACTGCAGGTGTGAAGAGGATGACTCTGGGGCTGGAGCAAATGGGACGGACTGTAATGGATACCTCCAAGTGGCGCACTGGCACCTAGGGTTGCCAGATATGCACATCGATGAGAAATACATGTTGCAGGGCTGCATTGGAGTCAATGCAGTCCTGCAACCTGTATTTCCCATACGTGTCCTCTAAAATCTGCATATCTGGCCACCCTACTGGCACCTCACCCCAGTATTATACTTCAATTCCCCACCCCTGCCCTCCCTACTAGTGATCCTTTCTTCTGGCATTCGACTTTGTTGCTGTCAACCATGTCTTGAGTCGCAACTTTGAGGCTCGACTACTATACTGTAATGTGCTCTTATTGAGTTTGCCACTGGTGACTGTTCAAGAGCTGTAGCTGGTGCAGAATGTGGTAGTCCACATTTTCAAGGGGGTGTATCATTGAGAGCACATTGCACCAGTGCTTCACAGTCTGTAATGGCTCCCCATAGCTTTGAAGTCACTTCAGGATGCTAGTATTGACCTATACATCTCTAAATAGCTGGGAAACTAGATAAGTAATATTTCTGATATTGTATTTTTTTTCTTTTTCTCAGAGATTTGCTGCAGTCTGGGACCATTAACAATGCACTGTTCCTATATTGCTTTCTTGCCCACACTCTTTCATAGGACAATGTAGCTCTGGTAGCAGTCACGCTCCCTTCGAGCCTCGGCTCCAAGAGGAGAGAATAAGTTTCTGGCTGTTTGAAAGGCAAGGGTGGGGCAAAAGGTTGTCTTCTCAAGGATTTCTTAAATGAGATGGCTCCATGCATGGCCCCCCACTGTCCACGTGGAAAGTCGCTTGTTTGAAGTTGGTGCATGGGGAGGCACAGTCCTATGATCCATGCACCAGCCACCCAGTTCCCACATGGAGCATTCTTGAAAAAACTGGAGTGCCCCGTGTGGGGTCTGGGTAGTGTGTGTGTGTACAGGGAAGCCATGCAGGGAGCCGCCCATGTGAAGCACACACCCCTATGCACTTCCCATGTGTGGACGCCCACACCCACCCCACGCACTGACCATGAACCCCCCTCCCCACTGCTCTCATGTAAAAACCCCCTCAGTTTCAGCCTGGTCTACCTGCTGAATGGATCCCTGGGAAATGGAGAATCCATGGATGGGGAAGAAATGAGCACACCATACAGCAATATTCTGCTCTTCCAGATCTCTACCCCAATAAAATGTTTTTACTTCATTCATTGACAGAAGAATTTGCCATTCAGATGCTATAAGAAACCTTCATAATATGTCATGTAGTGACAGTAAGGTGTGATTAGTCTAAGACACTCCCATAGCCAGACATTGGCAAAAGGAAGATATGACAAAACAGATTTCTGGCCCTTTAAGAGAGCTGGCTTTGCCACTGAAGCCCCACCCCTACAGGGGTGAAAGAACACAGGCAGTCTGAGCTTGACCACATAGCTGGTAAGACCTGGGGAAAGGGTTCTGCTGTGAGCTGGCCAGAGTGCTGAAACCTTGAAAAGGGGAATGTCAAGGCCTGGCTGAGAGGGAGAGGCTGACTGAGAACAGCTTGCAAGCTCACCTTGAGGCATGACTGAAGGCCAGTGGAGGGCTTCTTGGAAGTAAGAAGATCCAGAGCCTGGTGTTTATGCATCATATTGTATTTTGGAGACTGTGCATACTTGGTGAAAATAAAGCTGCACTGAAGACTGCTCACTGATGTAGTTATTATTATTATTATTATTAACAAACATTTATATAGCGCCAGCAGTGTACCTGGCACTTTACAAAGTAATAAAATAGACAGGGTCCCTGCCCCTAGGGCTTACAATCTGAGAGACAGGAGCTGGGGGAGAGACTTAGGAAGGGGAACAGAGGGAGAGACAAGGGGTCTAACATTCATGAAGATGCGAGGTCTCAAGTGCACGTACTTGGCTTGGTTACGATGAGAATGACAGCAGGCAGGTCCATGTTGCAAGGATAAGGGTAAACCGATCGTAGGTATAGGAATAGTGGCTCAGCAGGATAAAGAGTCAGACAGAGCAGAGCGAAAGAGGTGAGTTTTAAGGAGAGATTTGAAGGTATGAAGGGAGGGGGCAAGGCGGATGTGGACAGGGAGGGAGTTCCAGGCATGGGGGGCAGCAAGTGAGAAGGGACGAAGGCGCTTAGGGGAGCAGGGAAGGCGTGGAAGGGTGAGAGAAGGGACAGAGGAGGAGCGAAGTGCACGGGCTGGAGTATGGAGGGCGATAAGTGCAGAGAGGTAGCGGGGAGCGAGGTTGTGAAGAGCTTTATAGGTGAAGACTAGGAGCTTGTGCAGGATTCGTTCAGGAAGGGGAAGCCAGTGAAGCGAAGAGAGTGGCTGACTTGGATGGCTTTCAGCTGGGGAAGGCTTACTCTGCTGGGGCACCTTGTGACAGAAGGGTCAAAAGATCCTGTTGGAACAACTATTCTATGTGTATCCCATAACAACAATGCATTGTCTCATTAAAAAATATTGTTTAAAATGTTAGAAATTAGACAAATACGAGGTGGTGGTGCCTCAGTGCATGTTGGCTCATGGCTCTGCTACAACAGCAGACATGTACAGCAAATCAGGATGTCAGTTTCTGGGCTCATGTATACGTAGCCACTAGCCAGTAAGACTGCAGTTAATTGGCTATGTGCTAAAGAAGAGGTGGGGAACGTTTTCCCTCTCAGAACCCCTGTTTAAATTAGTATAAATCTGAGAGTCACATAGACATTGGGGAGGTGGAATTTAATGGGTGTGCTCAGGAAGATGAGGGTCCAGATTATGGATCTGTCCCCTTTCCCTGTGAGCATGTGCCCTCTTCTCTGCTTCCTTACCCTGAGATCCATTTTTCAGTGCTTGTGGGTAGGAACCAATTCCAGAGACCAGATTCAGGAACTAGTAAGGGGCCATATAAAAAGTAGTCATGGACCACTTTTAGTCTCCAGGCCTGAGATTCCCACCCCTGCAATAAAGCATGTCTTGTGTAGTTTTAGGACCGTCTTGTTCACAGGTCTGTAGACTCCCTCTGTAGAGTTGTAGACTACTTATACATTTATTCTTAGCAGAGACTGTGGTGGGGGTAGGGAGGGACTATGGAAGGGGAGTGAGCCCCCTTGTCTTCGACCTCTCTTGGCGACTGGCCTGCTCTACTAATAACAATAGAGGGAGTTGGCCAATGGCCATCAAGACCAAAATGATGACCATTCCTGAAAATGGCAAAGTTTATCCAGTCACCAAGGAAACTCTGCTCAGATGTCTCAGCCAGTTTCATTCTAGTGCAATCCTATTGATTTCAGTTGGATTGCACCAGGGGCTGGTTTGATCCACTGCTTTGTTTTTCAGTTGAAAGCTGTGAATGACTGCTGCTGAATTTCAAAGAAAGCTCTTTGGATTCTTGATTGTGCAGTAATGATGTCACTTTGGGCATCGCAAAGCAATGTCCATAACCTTTGCAGCCCACAGACAAAGTATAGTTCAGAACTAGTCAATATTAATATAAGTGCAGGAGTAATAACACTACCAGCTAAAGAAAAAGGTTTCCCTAGCAACTGGAATTCTGCAAAAGCCCACAGAATAATATCCAGTTCAAATCTATCATGCAGAGTTTGTGTGGGGGTGTAAGCTGGTGAGGTTCTCATCCAACTCCAAACAAGCTGTGTGCATAGAAAAAGTCAAAGTTAGTCTTTTGGAAATCCATTTTATTAGAGAAATGGGTTGTTGAAAAACATAAACTCAGTCTAAAACTTCTTCCCAAACTCGGTGATTCGTGTAGCTCTTTTTCTATCCTAAGACTTCCCAACAGGCTTGGCTGCTCCTTGAGGTCAGTCTCTAAATTCCTGTCAGTCCCAGACCTAAGCTCCTGTCCCAGAGTAGCATCTAATAAGCCAGTCCCATCCTAATGAGGTAGCAGCAGTTAGTAGCCTGTATTCCACCACCTTCTGTTGGGATGGACATCAGGACACTCCTTCCATCATGATCCAATAGGAGAGTCCTACCTCAGGGGAGAATACATTAAGTGTCTAAATTGCCCAAGGGCCTGCTCAGACCTCCAATGTGAGTCCTGAACACTGACAGCCCCATCCTCAAAGCACTCTGCTGGAACAAGACACAGTAAAATGAATGGTTGCTTTGGTTTGGTTGTTTTGGATTAGAACCTGGGTGTGTATACTGTTTTAAAATCAAATGAGGTAGATGGGTGTTTATTACCCAGACTCTGTGTCTAGAGTCTGTATCTCTTGATGTGTGGGTGGAGATTCTCCTTCTGGGTTAAATAAATTATAATGTAACAAATTATGCCCCTTTGCAAGGCTATACTGAGATGGCAAATGAATAGGCTCTCAAAGGGATATTATCCTCTTACTCCCCACTCTACCATCTCTCATGCACTCCTGCATGTTGGTTTCCACTCTGCCAGTTTCATCACCCACCTGTTAAAACTGTAGGTGTTGTTTAATATATTTATTAATGATCTGGAAAAGGGGGTAAAGAGTGAGGTGATCAAATTTGCAGATGACACCAAGTTATTCAAGATAGTTAAAACCTGAGCAGACTGTGAGGAATTGCAGGAGGATCTTACAAGACTGGATGATTGGGCAACTAAATGAGAGATGAAATTTAACATTGACACGTGTCGACTGAGGCTGAATTCCAACAAAACGGAGGTGATGCTGGTGGGGAAGGTGGTGGGTATCACATCCCTCATCATTGATGGGGTTTGCCTCCCACTGGTTCCCCAGGTTTATAGTCTGGGAGCGCTCCTCAATTCCTGGTTCCGCCTGGATGTCCAGGTGGAGACTGTGGCGAGGAGTGCATTTCGCTAGTTACATCTGGTGTGGTGGCTTCAGCCACATGTCTTGGACTTTGACCTGACCACTATCATCCATGCTTTCATCACCTCAAGATTTGACTATTGTAACGTGCTCTACATGGGGCTACCCATTAGGGGTGGGAAGTTCTGATCATCTGGTATCCGATACTGCCGGTATTTTGGTGTACTGGCAGTATCGGATTATTCCGGTATTTGAAGGGTACCGGTACCGGATCTTTTTACATTGCGGCCATTGAAATGAATGGCCGCAATGTAAAAAAAGAAAAGAAAAAAACCCAAACACTTACCCTCCCCAGTCCAGACTGTGCGGGTGGAAAAGGGGACACCACCCACCCACCCTGCCCAGTCTGGATTTTTTTTTTTTAATTTTTTTCCCCCAAAGTCCCTGCTAGTGTGGGCTCTGGGCCACCGCCGGAGACCCAGAGCCCTCACTAGCAGGTAGGTGTACTGGTAATAGGGTGATCCCTGGGGTGGGGGTGGTTTAACACACTCCCCACCCCAGGGATCACCCTACCTCCCCACCCAGGGCGCTCCGGGCAGCAGCGGAGGCGGTGGTCCGGTGGCTTCAGCGCTGGCTGTGGCTGCCAGCTTCAGCGCTTTCTAGGCCTTCCAGGGAAACCCGGAAGTTCCCTGGAAGGCCTAGAAAGCGCTGAAGC
>QEPC01002305.1:27401-38662 GCA_003113815.1 Sphenodon punctatus | reverse complement strand
AAGGAAGATTGAACACAGGGAACACAGGGAGGGGTAAAAACAAAAAATAACACCTAAATCTATCTAATATAATCTAAATAAATGATAATATGGAGGTAAATGGGTTGGATGGGTGAAATAGGAGGAGGATGGCAATGGATTAGGAATAGGAAGGAACAGAAACTGCTGGGAGAGGGAGTCTTCTGAAATGCCTGCTGTTCAGGAACAGGACTAGCAAAGGAACTGGCTCCACTGTTGGTGGATGGGCCCCCTCTGCTGCGGGAGCTGGCTCCACTGCCAGGAGGCCAGGCCTTATCCGCCACCCCACAGTGGAGAAGGCCCAGAGGCCTGGCAGAAGAGCTGGCTCCCACCACCAGCCAGCAGCAGAGGAGGTCTGGCCACTGGCAGCAGAGCTGGTGGTCCACCATTCCGACACTCACCCCCACCCTCTGGACCTGGATCAGTGCTGGTAAGTGCAGGAGTCCAGGGGGTGGGGCGGTAAATCTGGGTCCCAGTGGGTGTTAAGGGTAATGGATCCCTTCCCCCACCCTCCAAGGCTGGGAGTGGGGTGATGGGGGTGAAGGAGGTTTCCCTGGCTGACTCTTCCCATTGAAGTCAATGGGAGGATTTTCTATTTACTTCAATGGGAACATAGATCTGAAAATTGGGAATCGAGACAGGCTCAATTTTCTGTTCCCTTGGTTTTAACCAAAACAGCTATTATCGGGCTGTTTCTGTTAAAATCAAAACTGAAAGTCCCAACCCTACCAAATACAATTTTAAAAAACAGTGCCACCAATCAAAATTGCTGTTGTATGTTGTTCCCTTTGCTTTGACCAATCTGCAACTGGATTGCAGATTTGTAAAGAAATTCGTGTACCAGCCAATGAGTGACAAGGAAGTACAAGGGGAAATGGAGTGCAAGAAATGTGGTGTTGCGTTGTGGTAGAGAATACCAAGAGGTATTTCCTCTCGGGATTTGAAATTGACAACCAAGCGGTAAATGGCAAAGCGGTAAACGGGATCCTGGTAAGCAAATTATTGGTAAATCGAGAAACAAAATATCGATTGAGATATTACCAAGTACCAAGAGAGTCTCATATTCAACGAAGATGGTGTCGGGACCTGGGATTTCAACAGGAATTCACATTTTTGTGAAATCTCATTTCTGCCATAGGTTTTGTTGTTGTTGTTGTTGTTTGCCCTATGTGTGTAACTTTACATTTGTCCTCTCTTGAATTTTATTTAATTGTTTACAGCCCAGGTCTCTAATTTAGGATCATTTTGAATTTTTACCCTACTCTCCAGAGTGTTAGCAGACCTTCCCAGGTTTGTGTCATCAGCATTTTCATGGAGGCATGCACACTGAGAGTCATTGCCCCATACAAGGCAACGTTCATTTCATTATTTATTTATTAACAACTTTACCCTGCCCTTCCCCAAAGGCTTGGGGTGATTTACAAAAAGCATAAAATACAATTAAAAACCATTAAAATACAATTCAATGACAACAACTACCCACATCAACACCAATTCCCCAGCAACCTCCCACCCAATCCCGATCCCTGCCCAATAAATGCTTTACTAAAAAGAAAATGTTTATACCACCTCTGAAAGATGCCTAGGCCCAGGCCCAGTCCCTCTGTGGACTCCTGGCTTCCAGATCACTTCAGTCTGCTGGAACCTTCCCTGGTGAACTTCCACAGCTGCACCAGAGACTATTATGAATGTTTCTGGTGATGTGCATCCATTAGTGTCCAGGCAGGAGTGGCTAGCGTGCTGTTACCCCCTAAATTCTGGCTCTCGTGAGAACTCGTCCCAGCACTTTGCCATAGACAGAAACAGGATTTTGATTCTTAGGACAAGATATTTTAACGGCAAAAATAGCATTTAGATGCACACATTCTATGCAAAATCAACAGGATCTAGGCCCCTATATGACATCTTTGCCTTTGGAAATCTACCCTGTAATGATATATAAGATACCAAATATCAAAGTAATACTTTCTCTCAAAGTATTACTTTCTTTAAAACATAAATTCACCCATAAGGAACCAAATATCTAAACAAGCACTAAAGGAGGGCTTTCTTCAGGATGATTTCAGGTTTCTTTGTTTGTTTATTTTGGTGTTATTGTTTTTTTGTGAACCACATTAATATAATGCAATATATCCAGGGACTGGATGTCATGATGATATTCTGTCAAAGGGGAATGTAAAGAATGAAAACACAAACATGCATCAACTTCTGCATGTGCCTGCTTCCTGCAGAGGGCAGCATGGGCCTAGTAGGTCCCGAGTGTCTCAAATTTTGGGTGCTGAACTTCAGACACCATAAAGAGAGAATGAGAAGCCCACTTGAAATAATGCCTCTTTAAGGCAGACCAAATTTGGCAACCACAAGTGAGATACTAAAATTACTAGCATCCTTTGAAAATGTAGGCCGCATATAGGTATATATCGTTTATATGATGTAGGCAGTTAAGTTCTAACTATAATTAAACTATGCACCCAACTTGTATATAAGGTACTTAATGTTGTTACACAAAGCCTAAAATAGAATACTGAGGTAAAATAATACTTTATATTTTACACAAGCACTTTGGCTGGAATACATAATGCAAAATATTGATTCAAGAGGCCAGCAGTATTGAAAATCAAATGAGTTTTTGCCATTGCTGAGAGCAGACAAGCCCAGTGTAATCAGCCTGTTCAGCTAATCATTACCGTAGTGCTGTTTGTGGCAGTCTCGTTAAAGAGCCTGTCAGTAATTCCATTATAATCCTCAAGTTTCAGGGATTTGTAACTCAGCCAGCAAAAGTTGCTCCACCCTCAAATGTGAAAAAGTATTCATGTGGACAGGGATTATGACAGCTGTCCTATCCAGCTGCTCGCAAAGGACCCGTGTGTTGTGTGAGCTGTCACTTACATTAAACAACATTTTACTATCTACCTTGGTGGGCTCATGACTGGAACCAGGACTCTTTTTCCGGTGCTGGCACTGGACCTGTAGTGGGTGCTCAGGGGATGTCATCTTGCGGACAACTACTAGGATGTAATTCTTGGTAGAAAGTCCTATTGCTTTCAGGAATTAAGTAGCAGCCCATGACCAAGGTTTCAAATTAAAGGCCAAAATATAAGCATTGAGTCTTTATGACCTACTTGGTCAAAGTAACTGACACTCCACCAAAGTGCTTATTATAGTTAAGGCTTAAACAAGCAGACGTCATTCACATAGGCTGGGACTTGTGTTCACTGCGTTTTGCCCACTGGTGACAATGGGGAAAACACCCATCGTCTCAACCTACAGCTATCATTTCCAACATTACTAATAAACTAAAAGACTACACTAAATAGTGTGGGCTCTCTCAACATTCTTTTAGAATAGTAACACACACATTCGGAGAGTTGTGTAAAATCCTTACCACTTCCTTTGCTCTTTGATGATCCCTTGTTCTCTGCCCCTAGATGCAAGGGGTGGGTCATTAAAATTTACAGTAATCAACAGTTGTGTGAATACTTTGCCATAGTACAAGGTGAATGCAGAAACTTATGAGCTTACAAGAAGCAAGAGTGTCGTGTAAATGAGGCTTTTGGAATGGCTATTAAAGTGGCTCAGTAAATATGGATTGCTAATTAAGATAAAAGTTATAGAGCCATGGGATCAACACTATAGTTAAGGCGTCTTGCACTCTCTGCTAAAACCATAAAAATACTACTCATTATAAAATCAGGATGATTTCTCCTATCACTATGAAATTCTGTAGGAAGGGTAGCTTTGGTGAGGGGTAGAACCTGTCCAATTCTTGTACAGATCCATTGAGAAGTGACTGAGTTATATGAGTTTTAAAAGTGGCAGCAAAAGTGTGTTTTCCTGTTTTTTGTGACCGCCTCCTGTTGACAGAGAAAAGTGTGTTCATAAGTTATAGGTCTGAAGATGAAGCAGTGTCAGAAAATTCAAGTGTGCATTCTAGTCATTTTCCGAGTTTGGATTTTTAAACTCTGTCATGAAGTTTTAAATTTAGGACGTTTTGCAGTTCCCATGTTGTCCAATGGAGAGAATGAACTTGCAAAGTTATGTTACTTATGTGCAGAACGCTGGCTCAGGTTCAGCAGGTGGGCTGGTCCCACTGTCAAAGAGCACCACAAGGATATTTGCTTCTATTGGAGGCTTGAGGCAGTCACTGTTAGAAACCCAGCTGCTACATGAAGGAGAAGGGTGCTTGCTAAATACAGATACAGCCCCTTTAAGGCACATCGTTGATGGTAGTTGTCAGGGCAACCTGAATTCCTCTCCGCAACTGTGTAGTGTTCGGACCTTCTCTGTTTAAACATTGCCTGGACCATTGGCACACAGCTGGTTAACTGTGCTGTTAGTTTGTAAACCAGATGCTTCCTGTTGCTCTTCCTCTGTCTCTGCTGCTATCTGTTGTGACCTGCCTGCCTGGTCAAGTTACTACTTGTCCATGAGTTGTATTGGTCCTAGCGTTTGTTTATCTTGTTATTTGTATTATAATTCCTTGGTTGCCCTCCCATTGTATGAATGTGAATGCCTGACTCCCTGCACCTTCTTCCCCCTTGGTTGCTCTGTGCTTGTTATCTGTTCAAAACTACATACCAAGTTTTTCCCATCATGTAATTCCCCTCTCCCTTTATCCTTCTAGAGTTTCAACCCCTTCCACCGTCAATTATGCCCATAACCCCTCATATACTTAAGAGCCACCAGTCCTCCTGTGAAGCTTAGGAGCAGGTTGATGGGGGAGGAGGGGCATTTTAAAAAGTCCTAAAAAGTCCCAGACAGTCCTGAAAAGTCTTGGAAAGCCCCAGAAAGTCCTGCCTAAGTCAGGCTATTTCCCCCCACATTGGTCCTATTGTAGGAGGCAAAATTTAGTGTATTCCCATGAAAGTCACCAGGGAAATTTTGGAACCAGTGTTGGCGGGGGGTCATCAACACCTCCCTTTGGGAGGGGAGGGTACCAGACTGCCTTAAAGAGGCAGTGTTCCGGCTGCTTCTCAAGAAACCATTGCTTGACGTTGGTGCCCCGGCGAGCTACTGATCTGTCTCTAACCTTCCCTTTTTAGGGAAGGTTACTGAATGGGTAGTGGCCCGTCAGCTGGAGGCGCATCTGTACCGTACCAATTTCCTTGATCCCATGCAGTCTGGCTTTCATCCAGGTTATGGTACGGAGACTGCACTTGTGACTTTGGTCAATGACCTCCTCGTAGACTTGGACGGAGTGTGTGTGTGTGGGGGGGTCATATGACCCTGCTGGTCCTACTGGATCTATCTGCGGCTTGCCATACTGTGAATCATGAGATGCCAGTGACTCATCTGCTGGACCTGGTTGGGATGGACGGTACCATCTTGCGGTGGTTCTGTCCATACGTGGTGGATAGATCTCTGCGGGTAATATTAGGGGACTGTACATTGTCCCCTGGGGATTTTCTGTAAGGAGTTCCACAGGGTTATCAATATGCAGACAACACCCCAGCTGTATCTTTTGTTTTCAACTGACCCAGGCCCTGTGGTCTCATTATTATCCCGGTGCCTGGCTGCTGTGGGGAATTGGATGAGGTCGAGCTGATTGAAGCTTGATCCTGACAAGACAGAGGTGATGTTAGTGGGCGGAGGCACAGCTGTGCATCCAGGAGCACTCCCAGTATTGGAGGGGGGGGGGTCCATCCTCCATTAGCTCCATCTGCGCAGAGCCTGGGGATGCTTCTGGATGTACAACTGTGCTTGAACTTGCATAATATAGATATCCCATCATTCTACTTTTGTTTAGACCTTTTATCAAGACAGGGAACATTTCAAAATTTGGATCGGAGTTAAGTATTTGAACACTCCTAATGAGCATGCATTTAGTCCATTTTTAAAAACACACCAATACTAACTTCCCCCTCTAATTTGTACTAGAAGGTGAAAACAGACATAGCACTAACTCCAATTTAATACCACTTTAACCTTTCTTATGCATGTTGCAGGGCTGTAAAGAATTTATACCATTATGTTCCATTATTCAGGATACTTCAGTCAGTCAGTGAAAGATAATCTACAAAGAAAAGTGTAAAACATTAAGAAAACTGGAGATTGAACAGAACAAAGAAATGTCATAAAGTACAGTAACACTTAGTATCAAATCAGTGTTTGCAATTATACAAGTAACTCATTGGGATTTACTGCTCCCAAGGAAACACATTGCATTTATGAGAAAGCACCTATTGCTAAAGTGAAAGCAACCGGCTCCTTATGTGGAATGTACTCAGTGGAAATGAGGGGGGAGGAGAGAATAAATACAATGAGAAGAAACGTGTAGTAGAAATTTTATTTGCTAAAGATTATGGGAATTTAACTTGATTTCCCTTGATAAGATCCAACTGAAAGCCTGCATTTAGGTTATGAAAAATGTTGCAAATCCTACTAAAAGAAAGAGAAAATAATAGTAATCCCTCTATGGAATGACATCTATAATGTAACAGAATATTGAGTTTATACTGTTAAAGTATTAATAAAGACTGTCTTAGGATGACGGATCAGATCTTTCTAGATCTGATTAACTTTCTGCTACTTCAGCCATAAGATTTATTGCATACACATGAATATGTAACACTCGGATCCTTGACAAGCCCTTTCCACATACGTCCCATTCATTCCTACTGTTCAAGTGTTGTCAGGTCTATAAACCAAGCACTATTTCCTTCACAGAAAAGTCTGGGTTTGGCCCTATAGTAATTGATTAGCTTCTAAGGATCTTTACCTGAGCAAGCTTTGAAAAGGTAGTTTGCTGTTCTAGTTTCAGGATATTGATATGGTCGGTGGACTTGTTCAATAAAATTTGATTGATTGATCTAGTTTCAGCAAGCATTGTGACATTTTCCTTTGAATTTGATGCTATCTTCTCTAGTAAATCTTGATGTCATTTGATTTCAAGTCTTTGGGAGAGGGTTTGCTTATAATTCAAACAACGTTAGTTTGTTTTTTTAAACAAACAGCTGTCTCCAATACTTATCCACTTTGCAATCCCCCACTTTATTCCTGAGTCAGCAACTCTGCCTGTTTGCTCCATCATTATCCTGGCTAAAAAGTGTCAGAGTGATGGAGTACCAAACAGCAGCTACCCTGAGGGGGAAAAGGGGGGATTCACTGAGTGAGCACAAGATGTGTATCCCTCCCACAGAAAACCCTAAGATCTAATGGTAAACAGGAGAGAAGGCATCGCTCTCATAATGACTCTAAATACAGATGGAAATGTCCTTGTGAGGGAGGAGGGAGAAGCTAGGGAAAAGAACTGCCTTGTAGGGTCATTACTTCCTCGTAGTTCTTAGAGATGGAGACAAAGTAGTTAAAATCTTATCTTTTATGGCACCAACTTCTGTTTGTGAGAATGTGAAAGCTTTCGGGCCATGCAGAGCTGAAACAGGTAGCGGATTTATTTCTTGTGGGTGGTATTTGCATTTTTGAGTGCTCAAATAATATTATCCACAGCTGAAATAGGTACTTGCATATCCATGGGGGGAGGGTAACCAGTTTTTCTGTTTGCTTTTCTGTCTGGTTATTAAAGAGAGGTAATGCCAGCCAGAGTTTGCGGTATTACAGGAAGGGGTCTTAATGGGCTACAGCTGGGTTAGCTATCTGGCTAGGCTAACTAAGGGGTGTGGCAAGGCCAGCCGTGAGAGCGAGCAGACTGAGCTGGGAGTTCAGTGACAGAGACAAATAGGAAAAACAGGAGCTTAGGGGGAGCTTGGCTTAAGTCCTAAGCAGCCATGAGTGGGGCTGGACATTATTTATTTATTTATAAGGGAGAGGCAGAAGCCAGGACAGACTCCACCCAGAGAGACTGGGAATGGAGCTTAATGGTAACTCTAGAGGAGAGACTGGGAACAGCTACTTGGTTGTGGGAGGGATAGTGCACGGCCAGGGAGGCTGAGGTATGGAAGGGACATGGGGCATTTGCATGGGGCTGCCTGGCTACAGGGGGACAGTGTCTGGCCAGAGGGAAAGCCCATTGGAACTGGGTGAATAAAGGTGTTTTGTGTGGTGATTCCGTGTAGCTTGCCTCAGTTGGGCAGTAATCCTGATACTACTTAGCCCAGATCTGCATGCTCTGTCACAGAGTTGTTTAGTCATTTCAGTATTTTAGTTACATTACTTTTGGCATTTATTTATTTATTTATTTATTTTGATTTATATCCTGCCCTCTGCCCTGAGGTTCAGGGTGGCTTACAATAAATGCATAAAATACTAATATCAAACACCCCTCTCACCCCCCAATTTATCCCTGCCCATTGAATGTCTGGTCAAATAAAAATATCTTATACTGCCTCCGGAAGACATTCAAACTAGGACTCAGGTGAGCCTCCAAGGGAAGGGAGTTTCAAAGTTGTGGAGCAGCTACCGATAATACCTCTCTGCAGGCCCAAGTCATACGAAACTGGACCAATGGTGGAACCTGCAAGAGGGCACCCTCGGCAGATTTTAAGGGCTGTGAAGGGACATAAGGAGAAAGACATGTACAATAGTGCATGCACAATGCAATTATGAATGCACAATAGTGCTAATATTGCTGAAATGGCCCAACCAAAATACCAAAAATTACCAAACAACCAAACAGAAAAACCTGAAACAGAATAACCAAAGTGGATATCTTACAGAGTGTAAATGGATATTGGTTATTAAAACCTAAAGTGCAATTTTCAGCTTGGACAGGGTTTATTCATATTTTGGGTACTTGTTCAGTTCTACTTTGAAGTGCCTCTTTAGACAAGTCCACGCATTAAAGGTCAGAGTCATGAAATGTGAGATGTACTACTCATGCCATGAAAATCCCAATCCCAATTGTAAACAGGCAAGTCATGTATGGAGGCATGAAGTATGATGGGACTGGAAACTGGGCTATTTTCTCACCACCAGAGGAAACTGCTACAGGTCAAAACTGTGGTATCTCAGCAAAAGAATTTAGAAGAGTTTGATGCACCACTCACCACGCTGCATGTGTTTTCTTTCTACAGTAAGCAGAGGAATTAAGTTTCAGCTTGATTGGTGGGGCACGGTGGGTACTTCTCTTCAAACCCACTCCTCAACCCTATTACCAGTTTAGGTTCCCTATCACAGGAGTGGGAAACATTTTACCTCCCATGGGGCCACTTTGAAAATTAGTCCAAGCTCCATGGAATTGATAGGAGTTGGGAATGGGGTGCTTACAGGGTGTGCTTAGATGAAGGAAGGGATGTGTCCCTCCAAATCATGGATCCATGCCATGGTTCTACCCCCTACCCTGCAGTGTATGGCTTTCTTTCCACTCCTTTTCCCTGAGCTTGAGGGCCAGATCTGGGAATCTGAAAGAGGCCAAAAAACACTAGCTACAGGCTAGGGGTTCCTCACCCCTGACATAAAAGATAATTGGTGTTTTTCTGGAGTTACAATGTTCAAAAGTTTGAGATGGGGACAGGAGTTGCCCCATTTCATGTTTGTTTTTTTATTTATTTTCAAAAGAGGCTGCTGTCTGTCCAGTGAATGATCTGAGATAAACCGGAGGGGCAATTCTCATGTGAGCCATTTGATTTTCTGTATACCAGTTTCTCTGAAAGATGTAGCAACCAGCTCTGTTCTTAGTGACAATAAATGCTTTCCACTAATGACAAAATTTCTGTCACTGCTTGTGGAGGGTGGGGAAAGTATTATTTTTTCTCCCTAGCAGTTAAAGCATCAAAAGAAGAAATCTGACACTGCTCTGTGCATCTGTTTTTCTTTTGCAGAACTCTGGAGCATACAAAATGATACCTTTCTGCAGAGAGACACGCACTGTATTATTTTTGTAGTTCTTTGTTAGCAATGTGATTTGGGAGTGTTCTTATTACTTCCTTAGGGAAAAAGGTTGTTTCATAATGTACTATATGTTCACTATTGATGTCATCAATCAGTTGGGATGAATGTGTGAATACTTTAGACAGTCTAGAGGGAGAGTGTAGCTGCCATATTGGTCCGAAAATGAACCGACAGAGACAAAGTGGTTCAGATGATATCTTTTATTGGGCCAACTTCTGTTGCACTGATACTCTTGCCAACTGTGAGGGGCAGCCTGGAGACAACTGGGCTGCAGGGACTCTGAGGTCTAGACCCATGGGGCTGTCAAGGAGAGTGTCACCTTGTGGTGGTAAAGTGGCTGGTGGGTTTTGATGTTGGAGGGGCACTGGGGTAGTAAGGCTGGTGGGCGTAGGGGCGGAGCCTAGCCTAGGGGCGGACTCAGGGATACGGTAGGTGGAGCCAGGGATATGGTAGGCGGAGCCAGGGCATAACCCAGCCAGAAGCAAGGAGTTCCCAGGGTTAACATTGGATGGACATTACATTACTTAATCCAGCAATTTCAGTTAGGCAGATTATATTATATTCACCTGCTCTGCCAGGTTTAAAAGCAGGCAGATCACCAGACTAGCAGTTACATCTCACGATTTCAAAACCTCAATTTTATCACAAACATCACATTTCTAGGATTTTGAACACCCATAAGATCACCAGACTAACCGTTATATCTCACGATTTCAAAACCTCAATTGATTCATGGGGTATTAAATACTAATCCCCCCATACCCTCTGCTGCATATGTGTTGGGGGGGCAGGGGGAGGGGAAATAGTATTTAACACTCCACATCATCAAGTGAACAAAACCCATATAAAAACCAGAAAACCACACACAAACAAACCAAACCATTCCCACAAGCCCCCAAAGGCATCCCCAGCCAAACACCTGTGCAAGCACACAAGCCTTTTTAAAAAAATTGGCCAGTTTCAGGGATGCATTGCCACCAAATCAGACACATCCAGACCAGCATCCCTAGTAGCTTCACCAACAAACTGCCTGTTCAAGAACACCAGACCCTTTTTAAAAAAACAGTTTGGCCCCTTTCAGGGCTGCAGTCCCACCAAAGCAGGCCCTGAGTCCAACCAGCATCATCCCCAGCAGCCACACCTTATCCCCAGCAGCCAAATGCCTGTCCACACAAACTACTTTCCAACAACAGCAAGAAGCAGCAGTGAAACAGTGAAGGGACCATTTAAAATAAAAAGAGTAGCCATGGCAATGGAACCACAAATTTACAAAATGACCTCTCTACTCATGCTGGGAGAGGAGAAAGAAAGCAACAATGCATTCATTGATGCATTGCTGCTGCTTTCCTTCACCCCTCCCAAGCATGAGTAGAGGGGCCATTTTGTCATCATGCAAACACAGAGTGACACCCTCCCCCACCAATCCACCCAGTCTGTCTGTCCCCACAACACCCTCC
>QEPC01002305.1:16430-26949 GCA_003113815.1 Sphenodon punctatus | reverse complement strand
CCCTCCCTCCCTCCCTTCCATCCCAGGCCCCCAGCCTCTGCTCCCTGACCCCCCCACTCCCCCACACACATTTACTCACCGTTGTCGTGTTGGGGACTGGCTTCTGGCACTGCTGGCAGTTAGTTCTCCTCACTCACTGTTCAGTGGAGGCACTCGGCAGCGAGATATGTTGCGGAGTGCATGCTCAACTCAGTTCAAGCATGCGCGCTGCAGCACCTCCCGCCGCTGAGCACCTCCATTGAACGCCCAGGTGAGGCTTTGCATTGAGTCCATAGGGCTCAATGCAAAGCTGCTGCTCAGGGAAATTTAATTTCCCTAATGGTGCCCTTGGTCTGAATGCTGAGCTGCCCGGCTCGCGTTCAGACTAAGTTTGTCCCTTCTGGGACTCCAGACTCTGGAATCCCAGAAGGAGTCCAAGGCAGGCAGAGACTAGCGCTCACTGACTGAGCTTTCTCTGCCTCTGTCTCTGCCGGTGGCAGAGACAGACATAGGCAGAGAGTGCTCAGTCAGAGTGGCGTGCCCTGCCCCCGCTCTCCCCCGTCCCCAGTGCCACTGACAGTAGTGCTCAGGGAGCGGTACTGTCAGTGGCACCAGGGACAGGGGAGAGCGGGGCAGGGCACTACCCCAGGTGCCCTCAGCCTAGGGCCGCTTCTGCAGTGAGGAAGATCTCTAGTGCACCTCTCAGCTGAGAGGCGAATGTGGGGAGGGAGATTGCTCGTATCACTGGTGGAAGCTGCCATGAGCACGTGAAATATGGGTAGGGGCTGCCTGTTTATTAGTCTGGATGTGCTAAAGATGTGATCGGGGGCTTTATGGGTCAAAAAACAGACTCCGGTGGGCTATCGTCTCATTTGATTCCACCCAAAGTGTTATAACCCACCATTGACTCTGTGACTCTGGAGCAAAGCTGAACTGTGTGGAGGTTGGTTATTTGGTTCATATTTTTGGTGTTTCTTTGAGTATCGAAGCAATATTTGTCTCTGAAATAGGTACTTGCATATCCAATATTTCTGGTATTCCATTTTGTTCTTTTGTTTTGGTTATTTATTTATTTTAGTTATTTTGGTATTTTGGATACATCATTTTTGGCAATTGCATGCATCACGGAGACCTGGCTGGATGATCTGGCCGGTCCAACTTTGGCGGATCTGGTTCCAGCTGGGTATGCCGTGCAGCATCAGCCCCGCATGAGCGGCCGGGGAGGAGGCGTAGCTATTGTTTTTAGGGAAGACTGGCCTGTTAGGAGGTATCCAGTGCCGGAGATTGTGGGTGTAGAGGCTCTGCACGTGGTGATCGATTTGGCTGGGGGCAAGCTAGGGGTGCTGCTGGTGTACCGGGCCCCTTCATGCCCGGCGGCATCCCTTACCGCTCTAGCGGAGCTGGCCTCGGAGGTGGTGTTGGGCTCCCCCAGGACTTTGGTTCTGGGGGACTTCAACGTCCACGCCGATGCCGGCCTTGTTGGGGCGGAGCGGGAGTTCATGGCCGCCATGGCAACTATGAACTTGTCCCAGGAGGTGATCTGCCCGACCCACGTGGGGGGACATATCCTCGACCTGATCTTCGGCTCTGGCCTTGAGGCGGGGGGTCCGGTTGTGGGGGAGGTGACAGCGGTGCCCTTGTCGTGGACGGACCATTACCTCCTTCAGGCCGGTCTTTTAGCGCGCCCCCTCCAGAAGGGGAAGGGACCAGTTAGGATGGTCCGCCCTCGGAGGCTGATGGAACCCCAGCGGTTCCAGGAGGTCCTGAGGGAGCTTACCCTGGATGTGGACGGTCACTCTGTGGATGAGCTGGTCCGGCATTGGAACATCTTGCTGGAGGAGGCCATTGACAGGGTGGCTCCGAGGCGCCTTCTGCCTCGGTCTCGTCACCGCAGGACCCCTTGGTTTACTGAGGGGCTGCGGTGTATGAAGCGTGTGGGCAGGAGGCTAGAGCGACGCTGGCGTCGGACTCGGTCTGTCTCCGATCGTCTTCTCCATAGGGCCCATTTGCGGTCCTATGTGGAGGCTGTGAGGACGGCGAGGAAGGAATTCCTCGCCGTCCTCATAGCGTCTGCGAAGTCGCGTCCAGCGGAGCTGTTTCGGGTGGTGCGGGGGCTGGTGAGTCCGGCCTCCCTCCGCCTGGATGGGGACTTGTCCCGGGCCCGCTGTGAGGAGTTTGTCATCTACTTCGCAGACAAGATCGCTCGGATTCAGGCCGATTTCGACGCTGGGTTGATAGCAGTAGGGGAAGAGCGCGGGGGGGCGGAGGGTCCGTCTGGTCCATCTTTATGGGGTGAGTTTCAGGAAGTGACGCCAGCCGATGTGGTGGATGTCCTGGGGTCTGTGAGGGCCACGTGTTGTCAACTAGATCCATGCCCGTCCTGGTTAATAAAAGCTTCCGGGGAGACGTTGGGGACGGTGCTGGCGAGGGTGGTGAATGCGTCCCTTCGGCAGGGGAGGTTGTCGCCTTGCTTAAAAGAGGCTGTGGTGCGCCCCCTGCTGAAAAAACCATCGTTGGACGTAGACGCGCTCGCCAGCTACCGACCTGTCTCTAACCTTCCCTTTTTAGGGAAGGTTATTGAGCGGGCAGTGGCGCTCCAGCTCCAGGGTCATCTAGATAATATCGGGCTCCTTGACCCGTTTCAATCTGGGTTCCGCCCCGGCTATGGCACCGAGACGGCGTTGGTGGCCTTGGTGGACGACCTCCGCCGGGAGATGGATGCGGGATGTTCGACATTTCTCATCCTGCTCGATCTCTCGGCCGCTTTTGACACCGTGGACCATGGGCTGCTGTTGAGACGACTGCGTGACCGGGGGGGTCTGGACGGGACTGTTCTTGAATGGTTCCGTTCATTCCTCTCGGGGAGGAGCCAGCGGGTGGTGTTGGGGGAGGAAACATCGAGCCCCCGCGCCTTACCGTGTGGCGTTCCGCAGGGATCGATCTTGTCTCCATTATTATTTAACATCTATATGCAGCCCTTGGGGGAGGTCGTGAGAGGGTTCGGGGTGCGATGTCACCAGTATGCTGATGATACTCAGCTGTACCTCTCGTTTTCTACCGACCCAGACCCTGCTGTCTCGGTGCTATCCCAATGTTTGGAGGCCGTGGCGGATTGGATGCGGCGGAGCAGACTGAAGCTCAACCCAGATAAGACGGAGGTGATGGTGGTGGGGAGGGCGAAGGGGGTGGTGGCCCCCCTGATTGGGGGGGTTTGCCCCCCTGTAGCTCAGCAGGTCCGGAGTCTGGGGGTCATATTGGACGCAGACCTGCGGCTGGAGCGGCAGGTGGAGGCAGTCGCTAAGGCTGCCTTCCGCCAGCTTTATCTGGTACGTAGGCTGCGTCCGTATGTCTCTGGCCCGGACCTGGCCTCCCTCATCCATGCCTTCGTCACCTCGCGGCTCGACTACTGTAACGCGCTCTACGTGGGGCTTCCCTTGTTCTTGGCCCGGAGGCTGCAGCTGGTGCAGAATGCGGCGGCCCGTCTTCTTACGGGGACGGGTCGCCGGGAGCACATTACACCGGTGCTCCGAGCGCTGCACTGGCTGCCGATAGTGTGCCGGGCCAAGTTCAAGGTCCTAGTAATGATCTATAAAGCCCTATACGGCCTTGGCCCCTCTTACCTTAGGGACCGCCTCGCCCTTCGCGCCCCGGAACGACTCCTGCGGTCTGCCGGGGGTGCCCTCCTGGAGATCCCCCGTGTTAAGCGGGGGGCCACGATGGAGCGGGCATTCTCGGTGGTAGGGCCGCGGCTGTGGAACTCCCTTCCGGAGGAAGCTCGCCTGGCCCCAAGCCTTTTGACATTTCGGCGAAACTGTAAGACCTGGCTGTTTGCCCAGGCCTTTGGGAGGGAGGGAGGGGGGGGTGATTTTTAATCCCCCACCTTTATATTTATTTATGATCATATGTTGCCCTGTTTTATTGATATGTTTTATATTTGTATTTTAAATGTTTTAAACTGTTTTTATTGTTGTTAACCGCCCCGAGCTGCATTGCAGGATGGGGCGGTATAAAAATCTATTAAATAAATAAAAATAAATAAATAAACAATGATACAAATATTATTCAAATTATGTAATCAAAATACCAAAATGATTGTGTAGCAGGGATGTGGAATGCTGTCCGGAAAAGGCTACACCACAGCAGGTGCTAAAGAAAGGTGCAGGCACTGGTGCCATCAAAGATAGCGCCTAACATGCATTGGGCACAGAAGTCCTAAAATATCTGGTCCTTTAAGAGACTAGTAAAGGAGCTAGTTGCGAGACCAGTTGAGTAACTGAGTGAGGCTAGCTGGGCCTGGGTGTGGCCAGCCCAGCCCAGGAGCATGAGTTATATATGAGTGAGCTGAAAGCTCAGTGTGGGGGATCACCAGGGAGAGGCAAAGGCTGAGCCAGTCCACGGTCCGGAGCTGCCCCTGGGTGACTGAGCCCGGCTTCAGGAGGGACTGTGTCTGGCCAGGAGAAATGAACTGGAAAGAATTTGAGGGTCTTGCCAGGAGGGATTGTGCTGGGCCAGAGGGACCTATGTGGAAGGCACCCTGAAACCATGTAGATATGGACTGCGATGAGGTGAATTGTTGATGACGGGCTGAACCCACTGTATAATAAAGGACACTAGGGCCCCTTTTAGACATGCAAGGGGCACTCGCGGCATGAAACGATGCGGCATGTAAAAATCCCAAAGGTGGGGTTTAGACAAGACTTCTCATGCATTATAGCTGGTTGCGCATTTTTTAAAAACAGCGGACTATTTAGTCTTGTCTTGTCTAAATCCTGCCTGTGGGATTTTTACACTCCGCGCGATTTCACGCCATGAGTGGCCTGTGCATGTCTAAAAGTGGCCGAGGAGAAGATCCTGTGTGGATTGGGTCATTGGGATGTGGCAGATGCTGCCAAGAAGCACCCCTCAGGACCAGACCCTTTTACAGGCTGAAATAACCAAAGTGAAAGAGAATCATTGAAACAGATAGTTGATGGATATTGGTTATTACCCAAGCCGCTATTTTTGACTTGGGTGTTGTAGATTTCATAGGTTTACCCTCTCTTTTTTCCTACACATTTCAGCTCTACTCTCGAGTAAAATTGCAGTGGAGAGAAAATTTTATTTTAGGTGACAAACCAAAGTCAGCATCATAGTTTCATCTAGGTTTTATCTTCACTTGAGATTTTGAGGTAAAAACTACTTGTCTCTTTACTCCAGTTTGAATTAGGCAACCTAGGTTATGGAGTGAAATTGCAGTCCTTCTTAGTTGAATGATATGGGGGAACGCGTGGAATGGTTTTTATTGAGGGCTTGCGTAAATGGCTGTGCTCACCTTGATTTTAATGGTGTAGTCATGACCTGAATCTCTGCATAGTCATTTTTCAGAGCCATTTTTTTTTCTCAAGAGGGCAGATCTGTGCCATGAGATGTCTGTTATGGAAGCTGGCTCCTGGATATGTTAAGGCAATTCCTGACATTGCTTCTAGAGGAATGTGATATCTGTAATATGAATTAGGCCACTTTCACAGTTACCAGGGAGGCGGGGAAACTTCTGCGAATGCAATCGTGACACTATTCCTCACGGGAATTAGTGCATGTGGGAACACGCTATTCCACTTTTATCCTGTGAGAACACTCGCACATGACTGGGTTCGCCATTGTAGCTTTATACAATGACAGGTGTCCTCACGTAAAGGCAGAATAGCGTGTTCCCACGTGCACTCATTCCTGTGAGAATCGAACCGTGATTGCATTCACGAAGGTTTCCCTGCCTCCCCAGTAGCATGTGAAAGTGGCTTTATTTTGGTCATGGTCTAAAATCCCAATGAAAATAGCAAACTATGCTTAAAAATGTGATTAAAAGAATGACTGTACTGATGGCCTCCTGCTTGTGTTTAAATAGGAGAATGAATTAGTTTCTTTAGAGAAAGCTGAGCCACGAGGAGATCAAATGGAGTAACAAATCTGCTATTCTGTGGCCCATAATATTTCTCCTTTTTCAGTCCAATCTCTGCCCTGCTTTTTATTTTATACCTCACTGCTCTGAATTTTAGTTCTGCTGAGAACGGTGGGAAATGTACTGCAGCTGTCCAGCTGAAGAGAGGTTTTACCACTCAGTAGTTAGCAGGGATGTGGCTTTTGCCTTGTAGCTCTGTCACATTGTTGTTGCACATTGTAATGACCTGGATGGCTCAATGAGGAAAACCCATCTCACCGTTGAAAATGCAAAGTCGTAGAGCTAAATCAATATTTAGCTTTTTCCCTCCGATGTACCAGCATCCACACTTTCCCCTTCTGATGAACCAGCATCAAAAATTAAAAATATAATTTGCAGACTTTCATATTATGTTGGATAGTTTTAACATCGTTCAAGCTTTTTTTCCCTTAGGAAAGTGGTCTTTAAAATATCCGTTAATAATGTAAGCTTGTGGGAATTTTATTTGAAAATATTTTTCCTTCTGTTGCAATAATAATGCATCCTACTGCACTATGCAGAGACCAGCATGCCTGTCACAGGCTACTACCAGATCAGTGATATGAACTGATTATGCACAAGTTTATTTTATTTTTTTTAAATCAGAAAAATTGTATACTCCCAATATCTTATTCATGTCCTCTTTCAATGAGAGAGTCTTCCACTTGTTTCGGATGGTAGTAGCATGATGTAGTCGTTAACTATAGTAGCAGCAGTAAGTTAGGCAAATGCTTTTGTTCGTACCACATGCATGAAATCGTCCCACATGCTGATTTAAAGGTACCATTGCTTGTTCCCTGGTAACTCTGCTGGAATACAAAGAGGGCATGTCCTGCTTCCCTCTGGGGATAAGGGGGGAATACATGGCGGGGTGCAGTTGAGTGGAACAGTTAGGGGACTGAAAAGGAGGTGTTGATGGGGATGAGGGCTGCTTCAATATTCGGGGGGGGGGGTTGCAACCATAATTAATTATGATAAGATGTTGAGTTTTGACAATATTGCCCTTAAGATCATTGTAGCCATAATCTTCCATCTATTGGAATCAATGATTTCAGCTTTGAATGGCTTTAATAGATAGAAGATTGCAACCTGGGTTTGCTTTTGAGGATAAGGGACTGAAACACTACACACATTGCTCTCTTCTAGAGAAGAGGAGAAAGTCTAGATCCTTTCATAGGATTCCTAATTTTTCAGAGGAAAATGAAAGGGTGGTATCAGATTTCTGTCAGAGTTTGGTGCAAGAGATGACTATGACAGTTCAATGTGGGAGAGGTAAACTTGGTAAAACTTATCCTGGAAGAAGAGAAAAGGAATAAGAAAAGAACTGCAATTGACTTCTGCTGTAAACGTGCTGCTGATATGAAATGCAGTGGTTTGGCCGTCCATGGATGGAGTTTAATATCCCATATAACTTTAACAACAAAGGTTCCAAACGTATTGTTCAGAATTCACAGTTTCAATAAAATCCCCAGTGAACAAATGATATGAATATGGAGAAAATTACTTTCACTGCATGCATATAAAAGTGACAGACTGGTTGGCTCTCTGACAGTGAAAAAGAAATCAATGGTTTTTCTTTACAGCAAATACGAGTACTCTTGAGGATATGGGGGAGGAGAGTCTGAATAACTTCTGGTAGTTTGTGCATTAGCATCAGAATTCACTTTAAACCCACCCCATACAAACAAGGCAGGGATGCAGTGTCATGTAGTGTTGTTTATTCCATCCCAGTTATGCCCTGCTAACATGGCATAATTTTCTAATATTTCTGGAGAGATTAAGGAATTATGACCTTTTGGGTGCAGGACTGCAATGAAGAAGTCCTAAATTGATTTCCCAGCTCTACCAAAGTTTTCCTGTCCCATAATATGTGTGTATGATAGATAGATATTTTTAATTGTCACAACCCATTGGGTCCTTTGACAATGAAAACAACAATTATAAAACTCTCAATGCAACAGCCACAAGATTTAAAACAAACTACAATAACTACAATAAACGGTTTCAAAAGCCAAATAAATAAAAAGCAAACAGTAGCAATAAGGCTTTGCAATTTGCAGTGTTACAGATTTATAATTACACTATAATGGCAAACTACCCATAAGTTGGAACAAATCAACACACAACAGCATCATTTAGATTTAGGCAAGCATTTTTATACCACAGGACCTCTTTGCAGAAGCCAGCCACTTGTCTAGATAGGTCAGAGTCCCCCCTCCCCTCCTTCAGCAATTTTACAAGACTAGCATTGCGTTTCCGTCAAGGCCAACCTTGCATAGAAGTACCCAAATATCTTAGGCCCTTTTTACACAGACGCTCTAACACCCATAAAATGGGTGTTACATTTGATTATACATGGGTATTTCCAGACATTATGAGATCACGCTCAACCACAGTCAATTCCCTGTGGTGGGGAATGCCCTCGTAACATCTGTTGGGGAACCGGAAATTCCCCCCCCAATGTTACCCATGCTCAATGCCCGCTGGGAATCACATTCACCACGCGATCGGCTGAACCCGCGGGGCCGGCGCCGATCGCGTGGTGAATGAGATTCCCGGCGGGGATGAAGGGGTCCGTCACGTCTGGACTGCGATCATGGCCCATAATCCGCGCCGGGATTCCGGGCCATGGTCATTTCGGGCGGGCGCTGCAGCTGCATTGGCCGCGGCGCCCACCCATCTCCCCAGAGGGCGGGCGGTGGGGGAGCATGGGGGTGTGGGAGCGTGCGGCCACACATTGCGCTGCGTGGCCCTGCCCCCCCGATTTCCCGCCGGGATCCCCCGGCACATCTGTTGGCCATGCCGGAGTGATCCCGGTGGGGAATCCAAGGGTTGTTTCCGTGATGGGGCGAATGCCGCCCCGTCACGTCCGAAAATACCCCATGCTGCAGGGCACCACTGCAGTCAATCACCATGGGCCCTGTACACACATGATGCTTCCACCCAGTACCTCTGGGTGGAGATGGGTGTTGACCGGTGGGTGAGGAGCATGTCCCTGAATGGAGATAGCTGGGAGCATCTGTGTAAACACCACTTTTGGTGAGTGTTGGTGAGTGTTTGCTCCCGGCCAACACCCATCTCAACCCACACCCACCCACGGAGCAACAGACACCATCTCTACCCAGAGGAACTGGGTGGAGGCGTCGTGTGCACAGGGCCCATGGTGATTGGCTGCAGTGGTGCCCTGCAACATGTATAATAAAATATGACACCCATTTTATGGGTGTTAGAGTTTCTGTATAAAAAGGGCCTTAGTCTCCATCTTTTGTAAGTTTCACAGTCAAATATGATATGTGAGAGAGTTTCTATCTCACCACTCCTGCAAGTTTGGCACACACGAGAACTGTAGGGCATTCCTCTGTGTCTCCCCTCAAGCATAGTCGGTGGGAAAACATTGAGGCGACACAGAGTAAGAGCGTGTCTGGCCTCCCAATCCGACTAATTAAGTAAATAATTAGACACATTGCTTTGGAGCTTCATTTTAGGATAATCTGGAGCCACTTTCTGGGCTGATTCGTTCTGGCCCTCTTGGTCTAAAACTTTTTTTTTAATCAGGGTCCGGGGCCACTTTAGGCCCATACTGGGACAAATAGTTTTTTGAAAATCCCAACTTTTGGAGCTCCTTTTCCACGAGTGCATCCCACACAGCAAACGACTCATTTCTCCAAATTTCCTTGACTAAGGTTTTGTTTTCTGCTTGATCCAAGAAACCTTCACCCAGAAATTCAGAATCACAATTAGGGCCTGTGCCTTCAGTGACTTAGAGAAGGTTCCAGCCCTTAGCAAAACTTGCGGAGTACCTTTGGGGGCCCCCAGGATTGAACGGAGAAATTTGTTCTGAAATTTTTCCAACTGGTCCAGAAAATTGATCCTCCATATTGGTATGGCATAAAAGATTTTGGGCACTATTTTGGCCCTAAATAGATGTAGGGCTGGAACATCCAGCTTACCCCCTTCAGAAAAATAGTAACTTACAATAGCCCGCTCAGTGCCCGCCACTTGGTTGGCAACTACGTCATAGTGATGGCTCCAGCTCATAGATGCAGCTACAGTCACCCCCAAATATTTGAAGGTGTTGACCTGCTCTATTTCATGTTGGTTCATTAACCAGCAGAATTTTTTCCTTTTTGACCCAACAACCAAGATTTTGGTCTTCGAATAATTTATTAAAAGCACAAAAGTGGGCAAAAGCATCCATCCTCCTCCTCAGGCCTATTTGCGTTGTAGAAATCAGCACTGTGTCATCCGCAAATAGGAGTATTGGTATTTGTCTACCCCCCAGCTTAGGGGGGTGGTAGCAATCCTTTTTCATATTCTGGACGACATCATTTAAAATATATTAAATAGGGCCAGGGCAAGAATACAACCCTGTCTTACACCTACATCTACCCCTATTTTCCTTGTTAACTACTGATCAAATGAATAACGAACTTGAAGAGAGTTATTCGAGTATATTATTATTATTAACAAACATTTATATAGCACCAGCAGTGTACCTGGCACTTTACAAAGTAATAAAATAGACACGGTCCCTGCCCCTAGGGCTTACAATCTGAGAGACAGGAGCTGGGGGAGAGACTTAGGAAG
>QEPC01002304.1:3186300-3198191 GCA_003113815.1 Sphenodon punctatus | reverse complement strand
CCCTAGTGTCCTCTGCAGGGGCCCCAGCTCCCTGGGCTATCATATGCACTATCAAGGCCACATGGTCGCTTTCTGGTTGTATTTTCAACTCTATCCCCTTATAATACCCCAGGGCCTCTGCCTGAACCAGAATCAAATTGACCTTACTTTTCCCTTGTGTGCCTAAAAAAGTATAACCCCCCGAAGAATCACACAAGGCATCCTCATTGAAGATTCTCAAGTCAAAGCGTTGGATTAGCTGCAACAGATGATAGACCGGTTGCCACTCATAGGGTACCACCCTAGTCCCCCCATCATCTGATTCGAGGGTTCCATCAACACCCTTTACCAGATGGACATTCCAATCACCTACCAATAGCAATAAAGCCTGAGGGTATAACCCCTCAGCCAACAAAATATCCTCCTGTAGCATCTGCCAAACCTCTATCCGATAGTATTTGGATGAAGACAGGGGGATATAGACATTAAAAATTAAAAATTGCTCAAATCTGTTCTCTCCCCATTGTAATAACCCTGCTTGGTATTCAGGCCGTAGGGTACACAATGGGACCAAACTTCCTCTGCTAGATGTATTCTTTAAAAATGCCAAACCCCCTGCCCCGAGACCCAACCTCTTGTCCCCACTTTGACATGCAGGAAGGAGTCAAACCCCCTCAGGTCAAAAGCCCCCTCACCCCTAAGCCATGTCTCCTGGAGACATGCAAGGCCAAAACTCCCAATAAAGTCCAGCCAATATTGGTCGGGGATCTTAGACCTAAGGATCCGATTCACCACTAGCGAGCTCTAGAAGTATCCCAATGCCAGATGGTACTCAAAATTCTAAAGCCTCCTGTCACTTGGTAACAGGGTCCATTCCAAGAGGGGGAGTATCATCATTGTTAATTGCACCATTACTATCTCTTCTATGGATGACCACTTCTACCTCGGTCCTCGATACACAGCTGTCCTGGCAGGAATCACCAAGGAGTCCACCTCCCCCACCTAGCCCAGGTGAACCCTGCTCACTGGGCTCGAGAGCCCGTGCTGTCGTCCAATCAAAATCGCATCCTCCTTACTCCCTCTTACTCCGTTGTTAGTCCCCAAGGGCAGGAGGGGGACTTGATAAATTAACTCCATTGCCCATGTGTAATTCCAAATCTGTTCCAATCTAACTAGGAATTGATCCTGGTCTAGTACCGATAGGTGCTGGAGCATACTACACATGACAGAGGGATCTCCAATAGTCCCCTCCCCTAGGAGGAACTGGCCTACCTTGGTAGCTAAACTACCATTTGGGTTGTTTAACTCATGGCCCTCCCCCTGTTCCCCAGCGCCCGGCCCTAGTTGAATTAGATAGAGAAGGCTTGCTGGTTGTTCAAAGGACTAGCTATCCTGTTCCCCCATAGGTGCCCTCTGGCATTCCTCCCTCTGCTGTACTTTCATAGGCTGGTGGTGGGGGGAAACCAGCGTCTTAGGCTGCTTTTAAATGAGGGCGCGCTGAAGCACCTCCCAAACGCCGCATAAAAGCAAAGCCGCTGGAGTGGCTTTCTCCCCGTTGCCAGCGGCGGCGGCGGCTGGAGACACGGGGCTTTGGAGCGGCTCGTTCTTAAGCTTAATAATTGAAGTCTTAAGAACGCGGCGCTGCAAAGCCCCGTGTCTCCAGCCGCCACTGCTGCCGGCAACGGGAAGAACGTCACTTCCGACGACTTTGCTTTAATGCGGCGTTTGGGAGGCGCTTCAGCGTGCCCTCGTTTAAAAGCAGTGTTAGTTTCTAAGGCCAGGAGCACATCCTGATCTCCCATAGTCCCCTGAAGGGCCAACTGGTCCCTATCAGTCCCATCCTTTCCTGGCCTACCAATACCAGAATTGCCCCCACCACCTAAACCCAGGGGAACCTGATTGGGTGAGGAAATAAAGTCAATCAGCTTGGGACCCACCGAGCCCCCCTCGGGGTCCTCCACCCTATTCCACACCCTGCCAATCGAGATACCCCTCCGTAAGAGGGATTTCCTGGCCTTAAAAATGGCCAGTACAAGTGTAGGACTAAGGAAGCTAATCTTAAGCCTAAAACTTCGAGATTGCCTTGGCATATATATAACTTGTGCTATCTCTTCCTCCGCAACTGATTTAACCAGCAAATGAGATAAGTGGCATGCAGCCCAACCTGGGCTATCCCACACATAGAATTCCCCATCAAAGTCTCTCCCTATATATAGATAAATTTCCTTGGGCATAACCACCTGCTTTCTCCAGGGTACCTCATGAAGGTGACTAATAAAAGTTAATTTGACAGGGACCTGGATTCTTAAGGTTTTAAATTCTATGACCCCGTCCTCAAAGGCAACCCCACAGTGCATTAACTTGTCAGTAATCCCACCCAATTGCTGCTTAACCGCAGCCAGGGAAGATATCAAATCACTAATGCCTGAGAAGAGTGCCTCAACTGTTCTTGAAATGAGGCCCGTTTGATGTAGAAGATAATAATCCTTTATCGAGGCATCACACAGAGTCCAGTCCTGGTTACTTCCCTCTAGTCCAATGCGAGAGTCCTGAGACAAACTAACTTCCCCTGAAAGCCCCAATGCATTCTCTGGAGCCACAGGTCTGCTCAGGGGCAAAAAATTTCCACTCACTGTGTCCTGAACAAAATTCCTTTTAAATTTTTGCTGGTAAGTCCTCGTCCGAAGAAACCGAAGGCGGCTCCCAGGGTCTTTTCTTCTCCTTTACAGCTTCCCAAGCCCCTGAAAGGGACACACTCACCAACACCTAAGCAGGGATTCCTGGCCTCCTGGCCGGTGCCAAAAGCCGCACGCACAAGGGCACGTCCTTGCGCGCGCACACCCCCGTGGCGCGCACGCCGAGGGTTCCCACTGGCAATATTCTCCCCTAAGGGCTACGAGCCCAATCAGGAGCTCTGTCTTCCTCTGGGTCTGGGCAGGGCAACATGCAACAGGTGTGGATAGCTGCCGCGGCTCCTACTCACTCAGGCTCCAGATCCAACGTGCTCCCAGGAGCAGCTTACTTTCATGGGTCCCAGCCCTTGATACAGTTCTCCCCGCAGGCCACTCATGTCCAGGCAAATTATCGGTTACCGGCTTTATCGGTATCAGATTAATACGATATCAGATTTATCGGCACATCGGGTTTTTAACATTGCAGATTTTTCGGATGTTTAACATTGTGACCATTGTTAAAATGGCTGCAATGTTAAAGATCTGAAAAATCGGCAATGTTAAAAAACCGATATGCCAATACAGATACTTTCGGTATTATGGGATTAATCAGATATCCCATTTATCGGCATTATTGGATTAATCTGATATTGATAGTCCCATCCCTACCAGTTACCAATATGGAGAAATTTCATATGAGCAGCAATTTAGCTGCTCATTTCAGCCTTAAACACTACCCATTTGCTCTGGTTGGTCTGACCAATGCTAGCAAATTTTCAGACCGGGGGGGGGGGGGAAGGAGCAGCATTCTGACCTGCCCACTCTGAAAATGATCCAGCAGTGGTCAGGGTCCTGTAGGGATGCTTCTGATCTGTTGGGGGTGGGAGGCTCCTTGGGAGTCAACACAGAGCCACCGCCTTTCAAAAGTATAGTTTATTTTTAAAACTGTTTCTGAAATATAAGTTTTTAACAAAAATGACACTGCTTTTTTTGGCCCACTCATTGAAATCTATCTAGATCTTCCCAGCAGATGTGTTATGCTATCAATGTGTTTTGCAGATTCTCTCATCTTTCAAGAAAAGAAAAACAGATGTGGATAACTAGAAGGTTACATTATAGAGTGAAAGTCAGAAGCAACCACTAGGGTGCACTAGACCATGAGCCACTTTGAAAAATTATACAAGCTCCACAGGATGGTTAGAGAGATGCACTGGGCGGGGGAAGGGGCGGTGCTTAAGGTGTGGGCTGAGGCTGTGAGGGGGGGAGGCGGGGGGGAGAAAGTGCTATGCTATGGATTTGTCATAGGATTGGGGCTCACTACCCCACTCTAAGATGTCATGACTCAGTTTCCCTGGCTTGCAGCTTTCACTGGATCACCTCTCTCTCTAGAACTGATTGAGCCTGCAACGGGCGAACCTTCTTGTCACCTTTTCAGCCACAGAGTTTCCCAGCACAGACTCTTTCTCTCTAGGTTCATCTGTGTTTGTAAACACAGAATTAACCCAAAACTGTGTCCCACTAATGTTAGGATTAGCAATTCCACTGGACCATATGAAGTAAAAAGAAGTTTAATGGATAAATCATGAATAAGCATGCAGTACAAGATTATACTTGAGAGTGCAGAAATAAAAACAACATAACCAATAATGCATTCCTATCTGTACTTGGACTCTCCTGATTTAGGCTTACCCTAATCAAAGGTCGAAAGGTATTTCAGTTCACAGCCAGCGATGGAAAGCTTGGCCGGGTACCAGTCTTGGTTTCCAAAAGGCCTTATTTCATAGTTCCTTTGGTACAGCCCTTCTCTGGCTGGTAAGATGATGCTGATGCTGATGCTCAACAAGCTGATCTCAACCAACTGAGAGAGATCGATCTTCTTTGTCTTGTCTCTCTCCCTCCCACCTTAAGTACCTTTCCAGGGTCCTTTGTTTGATTTTCCCACCAGGTGACTCTGTGCTTTCAGTCATGTCCACAGGAAGAAATCCATTTTCAACTCAATGGTCTATGCTAGTGTCTGCAGAGGTGTTGTTTAGGCTTTTTCTGAATTTGGCATGACTTTGCATTTCTCCATTGCATGAAGTGAGTTTCCAGTTCTCGGCTTTCACATTACATACATGTTTAACCTTTACCTTTACATATTTGTTAGACCTGTAGTCTACATGTAGCCCAGTGTCTCCTTAGGACAGGATTCATGAATTCATTCCCATCCTCAAGCGCATGCCCTCATCTGTACACTTTTGTGCTCAGTATTTGAGGGTAGGAACTAGAAAGGGGCCAAATAGAGAACCATGAGCTAGATTTAGCCCACGAGCTGGAGGTGCCCATCCCTGATCTAGGCTGAACCTTCTGCATGACAGGCCATCAAATTCCACCCACCCCCCATCCTGAATGCTACAATTTAGAAAAAACGATACAGCCCTCAGAAACCTTAATTATAGTGTACTACAGGCAGAGAGCAGGAGAGACCAAGATGCACGGATTCCAGATGTGTTTATTATCGCTGATGCCCCATTTATAATTGAAATGTTTCCTTTGAACAAAAAGTTTGATATCTGATAGGCTCATTCAAGTCCAGTATTGTCTAGGGCAGTGGTTCACAAACATTTTGTGGCTGTGTACCACTTTTCAACTTTAGTGAAGAGCAAGGCACCCTCAACTAATTTACATACAGTTCCACAACCATGCAACTTGCAGCAGCTGGGTTATGCTGCAGACCCCCAAGGAATGCTTCATGGACCCTCAGGGCTCTGTGGACCCCAGTTTGGGAACCACTGGTCTAGGGACCATCTCCTGGCCACGAGTCAGACATAAGAGTGATAAAGGAGACCATTTCCTTGCTACAGCCATATATTAGTAATACATTTTCACTTTCTGTTTGGCAAAGGCCATGTACTACCCCCTTCATTGCAGGAAAGTCTCTGGTATCCTAGAATTAGAAGTATGATCATATTTCCTGGTTATATACAATGGGAAACTGTCACTCTACCAGTTACATGCTTCTGCCTTTCTGAATATACCCCACATACCCAATAGGGGTGTGCATTCATTTTTGTTATTTTGAACAACAAAAATTTCGGGGTGGGGGTGGAATAAAATTGGTGGGGATTAAAACTTTGAAACAAATATCAGGCTGTAACTTGTTTTTGATCCAATTTGACATTGCATTAACTTTGTACAGGTTGTATCACCCAAAGTATAATTCCTGCCAAATTTCAGAAAGATTGCATAATGGGTCCCAATTTTATAAGCAATTGAACATTTGTAATTGTATTAATTGTGCAAATATTAGTCCTGATAATTTTGGAACAAAAACAAAAATTTCAGGACATAACTGGAACTTCAGACAGCAAGGCAGAGGGGAGTAGAGGAACAGCTCAGCAATCAAGAGACATGATTGACACATCCAGGCTGGCTAATTGGCATCCCAAACACATTCCCAGCACTGTGACAGAGGACATAAGAGAATCAGATATTGGTTCCTTCCTAAACAGATGCTTCCAACTTCCCATTAACAAGTCCCTTAATTTTTATCCCTTCCTCAGTCTTAACTCTAAATCCCCTAAGTTAACATCCTCCTGCATAGATGCCACAGTCCAAACTGTGCACTCCACAGTGCCTGTTGGCTTTTCTCCAGGTTCTAGTTTAAAAATTAGAACCTGGGGTAGCAGAGCACAGATGAGGATACCTGATTGACATTTCTGCTGGCCAATTGGCATCATAAACTCTTCTTGTACCACTGTGACAAACATCAAACAATCCCTAATATAGGCTCATTTTCTGGAGATGCTGTCCAGGCTTCCAACTTGCCAGTACCCAATCACTGCAATCAGGGAGACTTGGGGGTGGGAAATGGATAGCAAATATAAGCTTCTGCCAAGCTGCACAGCCCCCACCATGGCTAGATCTTGTGTGGCTCATAGGCTGACTCAGTGTTCTGTGTGTGTGACTTTGTGTGCTTCAGTCTTCACCCTCACTGCAAGTGCTTATAAAAGCAGAACTCTGCATCTACTGTCCCCCCATGATGCCCCCACAGACTTTGGGCTGCCAGTAACTGAAGCCTGTGCCAATGCCTCTGGTACCTGCTCCTCCTGTCTTCTTCACCATTTGTACAAGTGCTCCAAAAAGTAGCTCTCCGCATCTAGTAAAACCTTTATTATTTAAACAGAGGCAACAACTGCAAGTGATTTAAGAAAATTTTCAACTTCTGTTAAAAATAACAAAAAACTTATATTGCTTATAAAAATCAGAACCCTTTGTCAGTCTCTCTGTAAATTGGCAGGGATGATCCCTTGGGGAGGGGAGCAATCTGTCCAAATGGGATGGAAAACAAAGATGTTACACCTGGAAATATGTGTGCAAACCATGAAAATTAGATTGCTTATGAAACTGTGACCCTTTATCCAATCTTTCTGTAATTTAGTAGGGATGATTCCTTGTATGAGGGGTATCTGTCCAAAAGTCATGCAAATTGGATGAAAAGAAAAGACGTTACAGCCAGAAATCCATTTCCCATTTAAACCAAAACAGAAAACAAAATTAAAACCTAAAAACTAAAATGAAAATAAACTGAGACATGCAGTTTTAACAAAAACTAAAGTAAAATTGAAAGCTAAAAAATTGTGCACACCCCTAGTGCCCAAATGAAATGAAACTAACTGTGCCATATTGTTAGTTCATTAATTTCATTGCTGTACAGTAGTTAAGTGAAGTACAGCTGTGCCTTAAAAGTTAATGTATTTGTCAAGTTGCATTTCAAAAATACTTCTTCCGGAATAAAGAAGTTACCCATCTTGATTGATAGAATATGCTATTGGCTTAGCTAGCAGAGCTACTGCTTTTAGTTCCACTTCATCTGCAGTATTTTCACCACCTCGAACAACTGACAAGATTTATGTCCTTGGAGATCTCATTAAATATACAATTTGCAATAGATCAAGTTAAACTTTACATCAAATTTACAGCCAACAGTAGCACCTTTAAAAAGTACATGTTATAACAATGGGGGTGTGGGGGGAGATTTGGGAGTCACTAACTTAGATCAATCTAGTAATCACACTTTCCCTTTATTCCTCTGAGATGTTTTCTGTGGACACGTAATGATTTAGGAGATGCAGACAAGGCCTCTGTAATGCAGGCTGATTGAGACCTTTCAAATTCTCATTGGCGTTCAGTCCAACTACTTTAATAATGTGATAAAATGCAGGGAAAAGTGCAGGAAAGAGTGACATTCTAATAAAACAAGGTAGTAGGAAACTACAAATTTTCAAGTGCCTTTAGCATATTGTTTTGCAACGTATGATGGTTGAAAATAATTTAATCCTTGCCTTGTTACAGCATAGACTAATTTGGAAGCTCATTATTTATTTGACACAAATTTAGCCTAACAAATCTATTTAACAGGGCACAGGAGGCTAGCTAATTCACAAAGTAAAAGTCAAAATCAAGATGAAAGAGAAGAGCAGACCTTTTTATTTCTATTAGCAGCACACAATACTAAAGATTTGGAGGGCCTCAAAGGCATTCTAAATACACACAGGTAGGCTTTTAATACAACATTTTTATTAAAATTACCACCATGAAACTTTCCAATATGGTCATTCACCTTTTGGGATGCTGCCAAGCAATCCCCATCAGAAATGATGCATCATTGGGTATTTTTACACATACCTTTCTCCTGCAGGTTTGCTGCTGCAACCCCAACTTTATGTGTGTCTAAATCACTCACCCAGATCTTAAAACACCCAGCTCTTTGAACATCCAGATATTCTCATGGATTTAAGTTGTCCTTGATCTCTGTTGTTTTACAATTCTGGATCCTGTAACATCCGGGTCTCTCCGAGAACTTCTCTGTGTAAAAAGTTCTCCAGGTAAACTGCTTTTCTCCAGGCAGCCATGGTCACGTAATTTCCATGGCAAACCCTCTTCTCTAACATGGAACGCTCTCCGGTGCCACTATTGCAGACTGCCTCAGGGCAGCATGCGTGTGTGTGTATAATGCATCCAGGACCTGATATGTGGACTTATAAACCTGAAGGATTTAAAGATCAGCACTTTAAGGTGCGTAAAAATAACCATTAACGTGCAGAGTTATTTTAACAAATTCAAATCCTTTGTAACAGGCTACACTGTACCAAATGATCAATAATTTTTAAAAGGTATTTCTGAAAGATAATTCCTTTTAATCACAGAGTCTTCATTCCCCTATTCAGTTATAGCAGAGTTTGGGTCATTGGTAAATAAACTCAGTAGGTTTTACATTTCGTGCAAAGCACCATTTAATGCAAATTTGTCTACCATGATCATTTCTCAGTAGTTTTCGTTTATTAAAGTGAATTAATTCATTCTGCCTTCTAGGGGTGAAGCAGAAAGTCTGCCCAGATTCATGAGAACAGGAAGGTTCAATCATTCTGTTTGGAAATCGGAATGGACACGATTCCATTCCAGGTGGATCAAAATACTTTTAGCCATTTTACACATTCACAAAATGGCCACTGCTGTAAAACAGAATGGTGGTCACCATGCTGCACATGCAAAACGGTTAAATCGGAATTCTGACAGAAATTTTGCCAGCCATTCCATAGCAACGAAACGGCTGCTTTGAAACCAGCCCTACTTCAGTTCCTCACAATTGCAGACTGTGAGCATATGGACCTTTTATTATAACATTCCTTCCAGGAAACATAAATAAGTCCAGATGGCAAGAAATACATGAGAGTCTATCAACTATCAGTCAAAGATTGTGACCCTCACCCCATAGAAGGCTTGACCCCGCTTGCAGCCCCCCAAGCCAAACCCATAGTTCTGGGAACTTCTGCTTTAACTAGCTTCCATTAGCATGCAGAGTTTGTCTGAATCCAAGATTTGGTCGATCTCTCTCTTTCAGGACTGTGATCTTACAAATCAATAGTATGTGTGTGGCAGAATGATTCAGAACTGGGAAAAACCATCTCACTCCAGGAAGCTGTAAAGAAGACTAAATAGTTGGCTCTGGAACAGAAGCAAAGTGAAGGCAATGTTATTCTCACAAGACTGCACCAGCGAAGTCCTTAAAGCTAGCTGACAGTCCTGGCATATAATTCATTGTCTTTGCATACTTGTGGAATGTGACACAGTTTGGGGATCTTAAAACATTTCCTTGATGTGAACAGCAGCCCTTCAAACATATTAGTAAGTGTCAAAACAAAATTAGACAGGTCTATGAATAAGATGGATGCCTGCAGATAAACTAGCTAGGAACAAAGGAAAAGGACAACTAGGGGTGTGCATGTCATTTTCATTATTGCAATAATGAAAACGACAATTGAGAATAATGGCAATAACAGAAATGACAATGTCGTTATCGTTATTATTAGTGACAGTTGCGGTTTTGTTTTTGGATGGAAATGGAGAGGAGAGGAGGGAGGAGACATCTCGGATCCCTAAACAGACTTGAACTCTTGAACCATGCCTGTGTTGGAAGGGGCAAGCAACTCAGCAGTATCTGATGGATGTATCCCTGGCCAATGAGCAGTGCAAGCAGGCCCCAGCAGTCTCATGGCACTCTGTGATTGCTCAATGCCTGCTGCCTCCCACAACCAACCAGAGGGCTCTGGGGCAGGACACTGCAACACTTTATAATGGGAGGGCCTTTCCCCCCCTCTCTGTTCTGTGAGAGCTCTCTGCTTGTCAGGTTGTGTTTTACGGAACTGGTGCTTGCACACAAAAAATCCTCTAGTCCTCATTGTATTACTAATTCCTTTCCTTCCTCATATACCCTACCTTTTACCTTCCCTTGCCCTTCTCCCCCCTGTACATTATAGATATAGATATATTAGATAGATATTAGTTGTGTACATATATAGAGATTAGATATTATATAGGTATTTAAGCAAGTCTGTTCTATTTTATATAGAGATGAGAGAGAGGAGATAGAGAGATACGGATTATAAGATAGGTTAGGTTTTGTGTATATATAATTAGATCATACAGTACTTCAGAGCCTGGCCCCAGCAGTACCTTCCACCAGAGGGATTTGTGGATTTTCCTGCCTGATTGGTTGAGGGGCAGTTCAGGTGTGTGAGGGGTGGGGTTATATCCTCAATAGACTTAATAAGCTGCCACCATGCCCGGCAGTGTCAGAAGCATGCGTCAGGGCAGCTCGCCTAAGGGCTGCGCGCGCAAGGGCGCGTGACCTTAGGCGAGCGCCAGGCATAGGGCGCCAGTTTTGCCTCGATTACTCAGGCCCTTCGGTGGTGAATTTTTGCAGCCCTTCCTCTGACCAGCCTTTTATTGTTGTCCTGGGGAATTTGTGGAGCAGTACCATCGGGTAAGCTGATTGCTCTAGGCTGGTAAGCCTTACATTCTAGTCAAAATGACCAAGAAGGGGAAACAAACAATCATTACAATGGCTCGTGGGAGGCAACTAAAACTTACTGATCTAGTTGCAAATGGTCAGACCATCGACTCCGATGCAGGGAATGGACCCCTGCAGACCCCTTTGGATTGTGACACCAGATGAGCCAGCTATAATGGATGCCCATTTCGTTACTCCCTGGCAGTCTGCTTCTCCTCCCCACCCTGTGCCACCGGCTGCCCCAATAGTTTCCTCTGTTCATTTGGCACCTTTATGTGGGTACCGGGAGGCAAATACTTTACCGTTGGGTTATGAGAGGGGGAAATGTATGTATTGTACCTTGGACGTAGTACCTCCGAGTTTGAAGGGTTCAATATCATCGCTTGCAGTTTGGGTGAAGGGCCTGGAATCAGAGCTTCTAGTATTTCAAGCCCAGCTGCAGGAGATGTCAAAACTTTATGATACATTGGAGGCCACTCTGGGTGAGATGGTAGGCAGGCACTCTACCCAGGGGTTAGTTGGCTCCGTGCAAACTTTAGATCCCCTAGAACCTTTTTCCACTTTGCCCCCTCTACTGGGATGTAGGGATAGAAAGGCTCCCTCTCTGGCCATTCGCCCTAAGCTATAGTTAATTCATGAAGCCCTGGCACTTAGGATTTTGACATTACCTAATGGTTATGCACCCCCTTGGGACACTAAGTTTAGGATACTTCATCATCTGAGTGCCATTTTGGGGTATATGGTCCCAGTCCAGCATGTGGTACGGTTTGTATACCTACCTTTTCTGGGTTGGGAACAGAAAGTTGTTCTTTACTTTCGCACTCAGTCTATTGCTGATAGTTTACGTTTCCAATCCTCTCTTTTGGCCTCATGGGGGATTATTACATCTAGGGTCTTTCTGAAACCTG
>QEPC01002304.1:3153828-3186200 GCA_003113815.1 Sphenodon punctatus | reverse complement strand
AAGTATTATTGCCCTGTTCCCCTTTTGTAATTTTATACTAGAGATAATGGGCTTATTTATGTATTATTTTGCCAATCAGCCAATTGCTTTATGAACATGTGTACTTCCTATTTATTGGGCATTGTTAAGGACTTTCCTTCTGTTATAGGTTTGTTTATTTAAATGTTAAGATTCTTGCTTACTCCATAGGCTGATAGCTTTGTAGAATCAGCATATAGAATTGTGGTTTGTAGGTATTCTAAGGCTCCTTTATGCTTCTATGTCCTTTATGAAATTGCTCTTTTGTGGTTACATATTTGGCCTGTTTTTACCTTTATGTATATGGAATGTTTTCTTCTCCTTAAAAATACCACCAATTTGTAGGCGGTAAAGGATGTGGTCCTTATTCCCTTCTAGATCCAGGGCTATCCATTGTGCTGAAAGTTTTCTGGATCTAAGCATTAGAAGGGAAGTCCTGATTTATTGTAGGCTTTCTAGTTTGAACTCCTGGAGAATACCTATTTATATTAGGAGCTGGGAAGCAGGGTTATCCATGAACAGTTTTTAGGGAATGGATTATGTATGTATTTGTTTGTGTATGTTTGTTTGTCAAGCAATGGCCTACAGCTACGCTTTTAATAAACTATTGATTGATACAGTACTTCAACTGTGTGTGCTTTGTGTGCACAATGAGAAAGGGAACGACTACTAGTTCAGCATCTCCGGCAGGTGGCCCTGGTAGAGGGTGAGGCCATGGGCGTGCATGTGGCAAGCCTGCTGCCACTTCTGCCAGCCCACTGCCCAAGCTGAAGAGACCTGATTTCCCCCCTCCCCTCCCTCAAGGCGGCAGGTCTAATCAGGGGAACAGGCTGCAGCAGAGATCTCTGGACTGGCATCTAGTGTGGAAGGCAAGGAGCCCCAGCCTTCTACTAGTAGCAGTGACACTGGAGAAGGGAGACAAGGGCAAGGTGTGTGTGCACGTGCACCCCAGCAGGCCTACACCCCACCCCTCTCCTGAAGCACTAGATGGCATTGCCAGCAGTGATTTTTCCACTGGGAGCAGCAGATATTCGTATGGGGAGCTGCAACAATTGATGATGATGTGGGTGCTGTATCTGGGAGTGGTGCAGCGGCAACAACCTCTCCTGGGCAGGCTTCTCCCCCTGGCACCCACCCAGGGATTTTGAGGGAGGATGTATTTATGGGTGTAAATGTTTTTATTATGATAACGATACTGAAAACTGTCATTTTCATTATTGTTATTGCTATAACAAAAATGACAAATATGAAAATAGAAACAAAAACAACATTTTGTTTTTGAAATAAAGGGAAAAAACTGGAAAACATATTTCCATCTATAATTTTTTTTCTTTCTTATTCAATGATGATGATGTTTGGAGAGTTTATACCCACAAGGGAGGGCACTATGTGTTCCAATTTTCAAAAGGATTAGATAAAGGAAACTGATTTTTAGAAGCAGTCAAATGTTGTGATTTAATTTTAAGAAGAGCTCCATACACATTCACGGCTACAATTTCTTTATCGTCCATCCCATTTGCATCAAACCAGTGAATATTATATTGACAGACACATTCACTGGCCAATTACTCCATGCTTCTAGCTTTACATGACCAATTGATAGTGGCTTCGAGGCAGGCATAGGGGACAGCCCTCAGGTGGACATAGAAGGGGCATAGAAGGGCTGCACAGGCGGCCGGGGAGGGGATGTAGTGATTATTTTTAGAGAAGACTGGCCTGTCAGTCCATGAGATCCAGTCCATGAGATTGCAGGTATTGAGGCCCTCCATGTGGGGTTTGATTTGGCTAGGGGCAAGTTAGGGGTGCTGCTGCTATACCAGACCCCTTCATGTGCAGCAGCATCCCTTGCCGCTCTAGCAGAGTTGGCCTCGGAGGTGGCACTGGGCTCCTCCAGATATTTGGTCCTAGGGGACTCCAACATCCATGCCGATACCAGCCTTGTAGGAACGGAGCGAGAATTCATGGCCGCCATGGCAACCATGGATCTGTCCCACGTGGTCAACTTCCCGACCCATGTGGGGGGGGCATACCCTTAACCAGATGTTTATTTCTGGCCTTGAGGCGGGTGGTCCAGTAGTGTGGGAGGTTAGGGCTATGCCTTTATCATGGACGGACCATTATATTCTCCAGGCCAGTCTCTCAGCGCGTCACCTCCATAAGGGAATGGAACCAGTTAGATTGGTCTGTCCTCAGAGGCTGATGGAACCCCAGCAGTTCCAAGAGGTCCCGAGGGAATTAACCTTGGACCTGAACGACCGCTCTGTTGATGAGCTGGGCCAGCATTGGAACAGCTTGCGGGGGGAGGCCTATGACAGGGTGGCTCTGAGACACCCCCTGCCTTGTCACCGCAGGGCCCCTTGGTTTACTGAGGGGCTGCAGTGTATGAAACGAGTAGGCAGGAGGCTAGAGCGATGCTGGCGTTGGACTTGCTCTGACTCAGACTGACTTCTCCATAGAGCCCATTTGCGGTCCTATGTTGAGACTGTGAGGACAGCAAAGAAGGAGTTCTTTGCTGCCCTCATAGAATCTTCAAAGTCACGCCCGGAAGAGCTGTTTCGGGTGGTGCAGGGGCTGGTTAGTCCAGCCTCACTCCGCCTGGACGGACTTGTCCCAGGCCCGCTGTGAGGAGTTAGTCATTCTGAATCCGAGCAATCTTGTCTGCAAAGTAGGTGACAGACACCGGGTTGGGGGCAGTAGGTGGAGAGCATGAGGTTACGGAGGCCTTGTCTGGTCCAACTTTGGGGGGGGGGGAAGTTTCAGGAAGTGATGCCTGTCAATGCGGTGGAGGTCCTGGGGTCTGTGAGAGCCACCAGTTGTGAACTTGATCCTTGCCCATTCTGATTGGTGAAAGCCTCCAAGGAGACATTAGGGACAGTGCTGGCGAGAGTGGTAAATGCATCCCTGTGGCAGGGGAGGTTGTCACCCAGCCTCAAGGAGACTTCTGCTGAAGAAACCATAATTAGATGTGGACACACTCACCAGTTACTGACCTGTCTCTAACCTTCCCTTTTTAGGGAAGGTTACTGAGCAGGTGGTGGAAATCCAACTCCAGGAGCATCTGGATAGCATCAGTTTCCTAAACCCTTTTCAATCTGGGTTCCATCCTGGCTATGGCACCAAGACAGCATTGGTGGCCTTGGTTGACGATATCCGTCAGGAGATGGATGCAGGATGCTCTACATTTGTTATCCTGCTAGATCTCTCAGCCTCTGTTGATAGCATGGACCAGGGCTGCTGTTGAGACAGCTGTGAGACCTGGGGGGGACTGTTCTTGAATGGTTCCACTCATTCCTCTTGGGGAGAGGCCAGCGGGTGGTGTTGGGAGCTGAAGCATCTTGCCCCCACGCCTTGTTCTGCAGCGTTCCACAGGGTTCCATCCTGTCTCCTTTATTATTTAATGTATATATGCAGCCCTTGGGGAAGCCCATGAGAGGGTTCAGGGTGCAAGGTCACCATTATGTTGATGATACTCAGCTGTACCTCTCTTTTTCAGCTGACCCAGACCCTGCTGTCTCATTGCTATCCCAGTGTTTGGAGGCCGTGGCAGAGCAGATGTGGCAGAGCAGCCTGAAGCTCAACCCCGATAAGACAGAGATGATGGTGGTGGGGAGGGCGACGGAGGTGTCGGCCTCCCTGATTGGGGGGATTCGCCCTCCGATAGCTCAACAGGTTCGGAGTCTGGTTGTGATATTAGACTCGCATCTCTGCCTGGATCGACAGGTGGAGGTGGTGGCAAAGGCCATCTTCCGCCAGTTGTATCTAGAGCAGAGGCTGTCTCCCTACATCTCCGGGCTGGACCTGGCCTCCCTCATCCATACCTTCATCACCTCGAGGCTGGACAACTGTAATTCACTCTACATGGGGCTGCCTTTGTTCCTGGTCCAGAGACTGCAGCTAGTGTGGAATGCGGCGACCCGGCTCCTGACGGTATTGGGTCATCGGGAGCATATAACACCTGTGCTCCAGACTCTGCACTGGGTGCCAATAGCATGCCGAGCCAGGTTCAAGGTATTGGTGTTTATCTATAAGGCCCTTCACGGTCTGGGCGCCTCGTACATCAGGGACCGCCTCATCCTCCGTGTCACAGACCGGCTCCTTCGGTCTGTCGGGGTGCCTTCTTGGAGGTCCCCCGTGTTAAGCAGGGGGGTCACAATGGACAGGGCATTCTCAGTAGCCGGGCCGCGTCTTTGGAATTCCCTCCTGGAGGAATCTCACATGGCCCCAAGCATTTTGATATTCCATCTGGTTTGTAAAACCTGGCTGTTCACCCAGGCCTTTGGGGAGGATGGGGAGGGGAAGGTGGGTTAGGGTTTTAGCTCTTCCCTACCTTTTATTTGTATATTTTTTAATTAGTTTTGTTTTCCAACCCTGTTTTAGTTTTAAAGTATTGCATTTTTAAAAAATGTTTTTATGAAATGTTTTTATTAAATTGTACGTCGGCCCGGGCTACCATAGGCATGGGGGGTGACTCATAAATGCATACAAATAAATAAATAAAAGTGGGACTTTGGGGATAAAATCCCAGAAATCAGGATACAGTTTACACAACCAGGCTGTCCAATTATCATCACAATCACATCCCGCAGCACTGTGACAGAGGACATTAGAGAATCTCTGTTGGCTCTTTCCTAAACAGATGCTTCAGACTTCCCAGTAACAAGTGGGGGAGAGATGTTGGAATGATTACAGCACAGAATGAGGATATTTGGTTGACATTTCTGCTGGCCAATTGGCATCACAAATCAATCTTATACCACAGTGACACGTAAGATAATCCCTGGCATAGGCTCCCTCTCTGCATATGCTGTGCAGGCTTATAAAATTGTGACCCATCGTCACATCTTTTTGATATTTGTAAGAGGATACTGAAGGTAAGAGATACAGCTCTGCCAGCTTTCATGTACACTGGTTGCACTACAAAGATGTTACAGTCAGACTTATTTATAAGTTAATTGCTTATACCACCAGAACCCTTTAACCAATAGTTCTGAAAGTTGGCAGAAATAGTAAATATGGGAAGTATAAGCTTGCAAAGTTTCATCTACGTTAAATGTGAGGCTAAGAATGTACACCTAAGAATGTATATAAAGATTTTTGCAGAATAAATGAATTCAACTGCTTCTAAAATTGGATTCCTTTATCTAATCATTTTGGAATTTGGTACACATAATGCCTTCCATTGGAAGTATATTCCCTGCACATTACAGCCATATCTTGTAGGGGGGGGGGAAGTTACAGCCAAAAACGTTTTACACATTGAAACCAATGGAAAACTAAAACGAAAGGAAAAACAAAAACTTGATATTTATGAAAACAAAAAGGATAGAATAATGAAAACAAAACCCAAAAATGACGTGGGCCCCTGGTGCACACCTCTATTGAGGGCATCCTTCCCCCACCTTGGGAGCAGCAGCCCAGCATGTAGGAGCAGAGCATCCTCTCCTCCCCATGCTGCAAAGTGGTAGCAGCAGCAGCTTCAGCATGGATGGTGTCATGGAGCTGGGCAGCAATGAGGGGAGCAAGGAGGTGGTGAAGACGCCTTTTGTTGCTGATCCCCCCGTAGGGACATTGGGGACAAGGGCAGCAGCCCCCCAGCAGTGGAACGGGGGTTCAGAAGAGTGCCCCAGGGGGCCTGTGTGGGACAGCAGCCAGGTGGCCTGCCTTCACTGTGGGAAGGTAATATGCCGTAGGAATAAGAGGGGGAATTTAAGTAATAATGGCATGAATTCCCACATGAGGACCTGGCATAGGGCTTTGCTGCTGCAAGAGACATTAGAGAGAGTGTGGACATGTTTGGGTTCGCTGATGAAGCAAGCACGAAAAGCAGCAGATCTTCCTCCTCTTCTCATGGCAAGGGGAAGGAGGAACAGCAGGTGTCATCTCGAACCCCCTGTCAGTAGCAGACTCCGGTCACAATGGAGGATCTCGAATTTGAGCAGTTGCAGCATGGCGGAGTGCATCATCCAGTGGCAATCAAGATCACAAGGCAGGTGGGGGAAGATGATTATTCTGGATGACCAGACATTTATTTTATTTTATTTTTAATAATAGTTTATTGTTTAGCCAAAGCCATAACAAAATAACTACAAAAGATTATTTAAGCATATATAACTTCAACACCGAAAAACCCAGACATTTAGCATTGTTGAGGACCAGGGATTCTGCTGGCATGATTGGCACCCCAGTACCAGCTTCCCTCACACACCACCTTCAGCAGGCAGGTGGTGCCCTCCCTGTACCAGGCATCCAGGGAGTGGGTGAGGGAGCAACTGGCCAGGGTAGGTGGGGCAGTTGTGCATTTCACCACAAACACTTGGAGCAGCCAAAATGCACAACATGCCTATCTGGCTCTAACCACTCACTGGTGGCAGGAGGCTCAGAAGCAGGGGGCAGGGTACAGGTGGGCCCTGCTTCACACCCAGGTCTTTGACAAGAGCCACACTTCCGTCAACATAAAAGACACCACAGTGAAGGGGTGGCTAGGGGAGGAAGCCCCATTTGCCAGGGGCTTCATTGTCACAGATAATGCTGCTAACATGAAGACGGCAGTGCTGGAGGATGGGTTCCAGCATATCTCCCACACCCTGCCCACACCCTTCACCTGGTGGTGAGGGATGCCCTGGGCCTGGGGGAGAAGGCAGCAGAGCACAGCAGCCGCCCCATTTACCCTGTTAATCGAGAAGAGCAGGAAGATTACAGGGTAGTTTAACAAGAGCGTGAAGGGTGGTCACCTCTTGAGGGACAAGCAGGTAGAGCTGGGGGTGCAGGAGCACTGCCTCATGCATGTTACCACCAGGTGGAACTCCACCATGCTGGACCCCAGGGTGAAGGCGAGCATGGAAGCTCGTATGGCAAACTTCACCCTGAGGAAACATGCTCTGGTGGAGAGGGTGTAAGCAGTTGAGAGGGTCATATAGCAGCAGGGCAGCCAGGAGGGGCAAAGCAGCAGCAAGAGGGCAGAGATGCAGAGCGATGTCTGTGTGGCCTGAAGATGACACCCTGCTGCTTGGGGGGCTTCCAATGACTACTAGTTTGTTTGTTTATTCCTTGTACTGGCCCTTGGCCTTATTGTTATAATTTATAGTCTGTTATTTCTATTATAGAAATAACAGACTATAAATTATAACAATAAAAATAAGTACAAAACTCAAATAAAAACAACAATAACCACCAGTGCTGCCAGAGCGTCTCTCTCTCTCTCTCTGCACTCTCTCACAGAAACATATCCTGTTGCTGCTGCCGCCCCCTCTCATGCCAAGCTGCCACCTATCCACTCCTCTGATGCCACCTGCTGCTGCCAGAGACTCCCTCCCTCCCTCTCTGGCACCCCCTCACAGAAACATGCCCTGCTACTGCTGCCCCTACTTCTGCCAAGCTGCCACCCACTGCCAGAGGAAGACTCTCTCTGGCTGGCTGGCTGGCTGGCACGCACACACACACACACACGAGCTGCTGCCACCACTGCTCCTGCCACCTGCTATGTCTGCTCCACCAATGCCACCCACTGCCAGAAAGCCACTCTCTCTGGCACCCCCTCACAGAAACATGCCCTGCTGCTGCCGCCTTCACTGCTGCTCCTGCAAAACTGCCACTTGCCTGCCTAGTGCCCACTCCTCCAATGCCACCTGCTGCCAGTCTCTCTATCTCTGGCACCCCCATACAGTTCCATCTAACCCTCTCTAGGACTATGAGGCAATTCCATGCAGGGATGGAAGTGTGGGCGACATGGCAAGAATGATGGGAGTCAGGGCGAAGAACCTTGTTTACGTGGGAGCAACCTGCTGACTTGTGCCCAACTGTCCACCATGTCATGCCTGATTGCCTCGAGCTCCTCCCTAGGATAAAAATCACTCTACCGTTCAGAATGACAGTTCCTTCCAACCCTCTCTAGGACTATGAGCCATCCCCACATGGGGATGGAAGTGGGCAACATGGCAAGAGTGATCAGAACCAGCTTGAAGAACCTTGTTTATGAGGGAGCAACCTCATTGAGACCCTGGCATGTCTCCTCAGATGCCACCCACCATCACCTGATGCCCGCTGCTAGAGAGCCCCCACTCTCTCTGCCACACCCACACAGAAAGAAATCAAAATTGGCGGGTAAAACGTAGCAAAAACGTTTACTAAACAATTATAACTATGAAAACACAAAACAATATAAAATTATGTACAAAATTTAGTCCTCTTCTGCATCCATCCCTGGGACATGAGGAGGAGATTGGGAGGACCGTCCACCACCTACAAGAGGTGGGACATCAGGGACCTCTGCCCCATGCCTCCTTGCCACCTCAAGGGCCATCTCCATCATGCCCTTCTACCCCACCATTGCCTTTTGAAATGACCCCAAAGACTCCTTTTTCGGTTGACACATCTTTGGCAGCTTCCCATGCCTGTTTCTCATTTTCTTCCACTGCCCACTGACAGGTAATGATGGAGTCCTCTGCTGTTCTGAGGAGGTCAGAGAATTCCTCCTTCACCTACTGCCTCTGTGGCCTGAAGGAGTGGCACAATTCCCTCAATGCAGGGGACTCCACCGCCTCCACTTGCACTGCTGTCTCAGGGTTTGGGGACTCAGGAGACTCAGTAGAAAACCTGGAGGGGGAAGGACGGTGAGGCCCCACACTTCCAAGCCTTCATCGCCAGGGCCACACGGTGAAGGTCCCTTATGTGAGCAATCAGCCCCAATATGGTCCCCTGGGCACCTCTTTTTATCTCTGTCACAGATCTAAAAATAAAGAAGATTGGAACATAAGGAGTGCCATACTGGGTCAGACCAATGGTCTATCAAGCCCTGCCAGCATCCTGTCTCCTCTAACTCTCCACAAGTGGCTGGCCAGTGGCCAATCTCTGCCAATCCATTCCCAGTTGAATTTCTCAAATGCTCTAAAATATGGTGGGTCCCTATGTTATCTGCACTTTTCTCTGCAATTAACCAATCGGGAATTATTCCATCTATATGGAAACTTGCTCTGGTAGCCCCCATCCACAAGATGGGGGCGTTAACTGATCCTGCCAATTACAGGCCCATCAGTTTGCTATGTGTAATTGGCAAAATTTATGCCAAGTACCTATTGAGCAGATTGAGGTTGTGGATGAGGACTTGCAAGATAATACATCCAGAGCAGGCAGGCTTTCAGGAGACGAGGGCAGTCACAGATCACTGTATAGTGCTTACTCATATAATTGAGAAGTACAGACAATTTAATAAATTGTTTTTTGTGGCCTTCCTCGACTTCTGAATGGCCTTTGATACAGTCAATAGGGCTATCCTATGGAGTAAGTTGGCAAAATCTTTGCTAGACCATCGATTGTTGTTCCTAATTCTGTCACTCTAGTTGGATTCTTCACTTGTAGTGAAATTGGATCCGTGCAGCCATGTTTCGGAGAAGGTGGAGGTCCATAGGGGAGTGAGGCAGGGTAGTGTGCTGGCACCTGCTCTTTTTAATCTTTTTTTTTTAATGATGTAATTTTACAAATGGCTCAGCTTTCATTCTTCCCCCCTCATCTTGGTCATTGCCATATTGGGTGTCTGCTATTTGTGGACGATCTGGTTTTAATGTCCCAGATTTGGGTGGGGCTAAAAAGGCAGCTAGAGGCAATGGGTGATTTCAGATGTGACACGGTGAGATTCACCACAGTGAATCCCACCCCAGTGTCAAGTGCTTCACCGCGGGCCATGGTGAGCCGTGCGGCCCCAACAGATGTGACAGGGGTGGCACCACCACCTGGGGCCAACCAGAGTGAACCTGGATGGGGGAATCCTACAAACATGATGTGGTGGCGAGAACCGCAGTGGGAGCCCCACAAGGCACCGGGGTCATGCAGACTCAAACATGGTGGCCGGAGGGCAAACGAAGCCAGAGACAGCAGAGGGCACCACCCAGGGGAAGGGAAACATGAAGGGAGCTGCAGAGCAGGAAGCACTCACAATCAGCGGCCACACGGAAGGCGCGTGCACTTCAAAATAAGCACACACACAAAAACCACACACACATGAAGCAGCACACCCACACAACACAGAGGAGCTGAGCAGGGGGACAGAGGGAGGCACACACCGGGGGGTGCAGGGAACCCCATGGCCGGTCAGAAGCACAGGAGAGGGGGGGTGGCGAGGGACCGGCACGGTCAGCCAGCAGGAGGGGGAGGGGGCAGGTGCCCAGTGAGCAAGTGAAGGGGGACCCAGCAGCCCAAGGATACAGGAGGCAACACAAGGCACAGTGAAGCACAACAGGCATTTATTGAGGGCACAAGCTGCAACAGCCTGGCCGAGAGGCACACAGCTTGGGAGCTCTAGGATAAATAGCATGGGAGAAGGAGCAGCAGCAAGGGAGGTGCGGGGCCCAGTTCGGGAGGGGGGGAAGCCAGCACAACATCCAGTCACGGAACAAGCGTCCAGAGGAGAAGCACACCCAGTGCGTGAGGGAAAGCACCAGACAAGGGCATGGACACCAACTCCTCACCTCCCCCCACCCGCCTGCATGGAGGAGGAAGGGCAAGGTGGCCATCCAGACACACACCCCAAGGCAAACAGGGGGCTGGTGGAAGGCTGGTCCACAGCCATGGGCCACCAAGGCGAGGGAGTGACCCCAGACCCAAGGAACAGGGGCCACCAGGCCAGGTGCAGGAGAGCAGGGCGCAAGGGTGGGGGACGCAGTTCACAGAGACAGAGGGCTGTCAGCTACATGTCAGCAGGAGGCCACCCGGAGGGTTTCGGGCCAGCCCCCGCAAGTCCCAGGCGAGAGGGCAACAGGTGGGTAGAGGCAGGTCACAGGTGGTCGAGCAGTCCCACGGAGGCAGAAGACAGTGGCGATAGCACCCAGGCCACAGGTGGAAGGAAGGTGCTGAGGAGGCAACCAGATGTCAAATGAGGCCAGTGTGCCCTAGACCCAGCTGCTGGGGCTACCATCAGGTGGAGGGGATGGTAATGACAGCAGGTGCACATAGCAGGGCCGTTGCCACAGAAGCCACGGGTGGTCATGTGGAAGCAGATCAGGGAGAAAGCCTCAAAAGGGATCCTCACAGCTCATTCCGAGTTGTGCATCAGAGCGGCAGCACACCTCCGACAGGGCCGCCAGCTCAGGTTGGGGGTGGGGGCATGACATAATCAGCCGCAGGAGACCAGGGCAGATGGGACAGCTCCATCAGATGACAGTAGGCAGTCCCGTGGAAAGCCACATGCACCATGCATGCTGATAAAGTAGGACACGGCCACGGAAGGGTCACCCTCACCCAGGCAGATCGCATATCCCGAGAAGGCATGCGCACACGCACACGCACACACACACACAGGGCGGAGGCTGTCTCGGCAGGACTCCATGCCGCAAGGCCCCCCATAGTTGATGGTAGGCACCCCTCAGGGAAGGGGGCGAGCCCCAGCTCCTCACAGTGCACACAGCAGGTCGCCAGTGGTTGCGACATAGCCAAATTGCAGCATACCAAAGCTCAGGCAATGATAGGCACCCAGCCGGGTGGGCAAAGAGTGCAGGCAGTGCTGAACGATGGACAAATGCCACAGGTCACAAAGGGCCATGCTCTCACGGGCGGTCCAGGCACGGACAGAGCCCCCGGAGCCGCCGAGCGGGACCTCGGGCTGAGATGCAGCTGCCATGGTACAGGTCCTGGAGGGTCTGAGCTGCAGCGGCCATGGAGGCAGCATGGGACGTGGGGTAGGGGGGCTTCACAGGCAAACGGGCTGCCAAGGATGACAGATAACGGCAGGATGGGGAAAATGGGGCCACTGTGGAGGGAGGTGAAGGGAGTGGGCAGCACACAGCTGTCAGCATTCAAAGCCGGACAGCCCCATGCATATACACCTGCTAGATGGATAGGAACATTATCAAGAGCACGCACAGGGAGACACAGCGGCCCTGGGGTCGAAGTCCCGGGCCCAGAGGGGGAGGGATTCAGGACAGAGTACCCCCAATGTGGCACCACATCCACTGCCGGGGGAGCACAGCAGCACCCTGCTGTACCCCCACCCCCTTGCCACCAGCACCGGCAGACCCCTCCATGCAGGGGGCTGAGCTCCCGGGCCACTATCCCTTCCAACATAGCCTGTGCGGCCACCGGTGCGCACCCAATGGCCCTGGGGGTGCGTGGGGGGGTGGAGGCATACACATATGCAGCACAGGTGCGTGGTCAGGGGTGGTAGCGAGCACACGTTCCTCTACTGCTGCCTGCCCTTTAAATCTCCCTCCGTGTGCTGCTTGTTGTTGGTTGCCTAGCAGCGATGCTGCATGCCGCCACCACGACCCATGGTTTACTGTCGGGATAATAACCTTGAACTGAATTATTCAAAGGCCAAGGTTATGGTTTGTGCCAAGTCTCTGAAGAAAAATCACCACTCCTGGTTTATAGGGGGAAATTCGATCGAGCAAGTAGAGTAGTTTAGATATTTGGGTATTTTATTCCATCACTCAGGAAGTTGGAAACCCTAAATAGAGGGGGCATGTTTAAAAGCTAGAAATTCAGCATTGGCAATTGGAAATTATTATTTTTTTAAAAAAAAAAACTGTTCTAGCACTACGAACTTTTAATAGCAAGTTCTCGGCCCAGTTCCTTTTGGCGGCTGAGGTATGGGCTCCTTTCACTACATCTAGTGTGGATAGAGTCCAAGGGAAATTCTTGAGGACCTTGCTCAGAGTGCCTGGGGGTACCCCAGGAGCAGCTATATGTATAGAGATGGGGACAACGGAAATGGACATTTAGAGCTTGGGCTGCGGCCCATAGAGAATAGCTTAAAGTATATTGACTGGACCCAAAGGGTCTTTTTTCTTTCCTCTTGGAGGATTAATTTCAATGTAAATGGCTGCAAGCTGTTAAGTCCCACATGAACTCTTTAGATCTATCTAAAATCTACCTTCTGTCTAGGGGTCCGCTTCAAGCTTTGGCTGAGGTTAGGGTGCGATGGCAGGACATAGACCGACAGGCAGAGTGGGAAAGAGTGGGCTCATCAAACCATTTGAGCCACTATTCTAGCTTGGCTCCTGAATTAGATACTCTGTCCTGTTATCTTTCAGCCGATATACTCCCAAGAGGAAAGTGGTTAATAATGGCAGCCAGGTTAAATGCTCTTCCAACGAAGCTTCTAGAGGGCCGCTTTAAGAAGCTACCTATAGCCCGAAGGTTGTGTCCCTATGACCAACAGGAGGTTGAATCAACTAGACATGTGCTATTTAGGTGCCATTTAAATGACGATTTGCACACTGAAACTTTGCAGCCTTTTTTGGTGTCTTATTCGGGTTGGATGGATGACTTTATGAGAGAGAAGCTCCTGGGTGATGGAAATCAAGAGAAAATTTGTGCTGTTGCTAGGTTCCTTACCTCTGCTTTTGTTAGGCGGAAACATTTTCTGGAGTTTATTTCAGTTGATTCACTTATGTCGACCAAATTAAAATAATTTCTGATTGATCACAATGTAACCTGTAAGGACTGCAGCTAGTATGCTGTTTACCTATTCTATAATTTTATGTATTGTATGTTTGTGTTTGGACTATGGCCGTGAGCCTGCCCTAATAAATTTGATTACCCACCCATTCCCTGTTGTTCCCTTACCATGCAACGAACATAGTCTCCTTTGGCGGGATGAAAATGCTCCTAAACAGTAGACCTTTTTGCCCTGCTCTTCTTTGGCCTGTCTTCTTGGCTGTCATCATCGGGTGATGATTCACCCTCTCTGAAGAACACACCACATAGCACCTACATAATATTATGCGATGCATCTCCTCCAGTCCTTCCTCCCAGACCAATACCTCATTCTCCCACTCCAACTGGATGGGTGTGGTGCTTCTGCCTCCTTGTCTCTTTCCCTTGCTCCCACTCACATCCTCCACTGCACCTGGGGGGTTATGTCTGCAAGTTTAGACCCTGCAGTGTCTTGGGGTGCTGCTGCATGCTCGTGCCAGACTGCTGCCAACCCATTCACTAGGGATGAAAATTCTGGTTCTGCTGAGTTATGATATTGCCAGTATTTGGCCATACTGGATTTGAAGCAGAGATCCTCCCTGCCCCCTCCCTGTGTAACTAACTTACATTTGCCCCTTTTTTTTTTTTTTTTTCTTTTTTTTTAAACTCTGCCTGCCTTGGATTGGTTGCCTTTTTTGAATTCAAGACATCCAATCCTGAAGGTTCCCTAAGATTTTAAGAAGGGGTAGGGATGTGATTAGGGGGTTGGCAGTTGACTGAGCTGGCCAATAGTAATGTATATTTTTTGTTTTCCTTCTGGGACCATCTGGATCTTGGGCTTGAAAGCCATTTGTACAGCAAGTTTGGCATCTGGAAGAACTGTCACAGACTGCTGGAGGCGTGCATTCATGCGACTGTTGGTAAGTTTGGTTTCCTTTAGGTTTTAAGTTATTTTATTAAGGACCCCCTTGTGCCTTTACCAAGGGAAGGAATGTAATTGAATGGGGACCTAGTGGGATCCCAGGGTGGTGGTTATGGTGTAGGCAATGAGGCCAGGCCATGTTGGAGCATGCAGGTGGAGGCTTTGAACTTGAAGCTTTGCCCATGGGGGAGGGGGAAATGTGGCTGGCTCCTCCATAATGGTGGGTTAGTTGTGTGCCATCTTATGTTTGGGGGTGGGGGTGCACCAACACAGTGGTTTTGTCTGGGCCGGTTTCCTTTGGGGGGGATGTGGTAAATGAAGTATTTGTGTGGGGGGTTGGGGGTTGCCCTAAGGTGGTTGTTTTGTTGTGGACTTTGGTGGGTTCTCTCTTTTTTGGTCATTTTTTTGTGTTTTTTTGGGGGGGTCCTTTTTGGGGGATGTGGTTAATTTATTTTTTTTGGGGGGGTGCCTGCAAGCATTGCAGTCTTTGCATAAGCCAAGCCTAAGTTGCAATGCTTGCAAGTTTATTGTGCTGCTGTAAGGTCTCCGTTTGCCTGCCTGTGTCATGAGGGAATGTTAGGCAATGTGTATTGTGAAATTGGGGGGGGCACTTTTGCAGCCTGTGGAACTCCACACCACTGTGTGTCCTGCAGCAGTGTGCATGTGACGTGTGTGCTGCTCTCTTTGGTTGCTTGTTGCCAGGGTCCTGTCCCAGTGGGGGTGGGGTGCCTCAAGGCTAGATGCCTGGGGAATTGGGGGTGCCCTGAGAGTTTTGGCTGCAGCATGTCATGTCTTGTGGAGGTGCATGTTTCCAGGGGGTGCTTTTAGGTATTGCCTCTTTGGGTGCTTCTTGTCAGGTCATGCCCTGGTATGGGTGCCCCCCCCCCCCAAGACTAGATGGTGGTTGGGGCTGTGGTGCCGTTGTCCTTGTAGGCCAGAACTGACCTGTTAACCTGTGGAACTCCACACCACTGTGTGTGCTGCAGAAGTGTGCATGCGACGTGCATGCTGTTCGCTTTGGTTGTTTGGTGCCGAGGTCCTGTCTTGGTGGGGTGCCCCAAGGCTAGGTGTTTGGGGAATTAATTGGGGGTGTTCTGAGAGTTGTTGAAATAAATTTTCTTTTCTTTTCCAAACCCAAGCCACCGGAGTGCCTTTGGGTGATCGACACATTGTGCATCACGTCCGACACATTGGCAAGTAGTCGGCCACCGGGTAAGCGACACCCCTTCACCCACCCACACCAAACCCTTCTACACTCACACCCACCCAGAGCTGTAGCCACACTCCCTTCTACACCCACACCCACCCACAGCTCTAGCCCCGCACCCTGAGACTCCTGATCCCCACCCTAGTCCTCACACACTGAGCCCCCATCCCAAGAAACGTGGGTGGTGGTGGGTTGAGGAGTAGGGTGACTGACTCACCACCACCCCATCCTCCTTGGAGGAGCGTGAGAGGGTGAAGGAGGGGGGACCTGATTGTGAGGAGGAGGGTGGGGGTTTGGGCAGGCTTGGCTTTCCCACCTCCAAACTCTTGGTAGGAGCAGAACACACTGGAGTTGAAAGCCACAGCCGGACCCTTTCCACCCCATCAGCCCTCCATCCCATATGCACACACTTAAAATTTGAGCATCCCCACCCCCAGGTAGAGGTGCAGTGGACACTGGGAGGGTAGAAAGTCTTCCTGGGGGTGCCCCTCACACACAGGAGTCACCCCAGTCCCCCAGCCCATTTGTGCACACTGGAGTGGAGTGCCCCAGCAGGGCCCTTTCCATCCCATCAGCCTCCCATCGCCCTCCCGAGTCTTGAAGCGGGAGAGCAGGCGGTTAGAGTGATGGTGGCACCGGACTCGCGACCTGTATGATCGATCGCAGCATAAGAGCAGTTTAAAGGCCTATGTTGTGGTGGTGCTGGCAGCAAAGAAGCAGTTCTTTGCTGCTCTTATTGCATCTGCAAAGTCACGTCCAGCGGAGCTTTTCCGGGTGGTGAAAGGCTTGGTCAGTCCTGCCTGCCTCCGCTTGGACCTGGAGCAATCCAGTGACCGCTGTGATCAGTTTATCGAGTACGTTGTAGATAAGATCACTCACATCCATGATTTCAGCACCACAGTTACTGCAGAGGATCATCTTGGGGCTATGGATACCCCAACCTGTCTTGTTTTGTGGGATCGGTTTCAGATGGTGTCGCCTGCTGATGTGGAGTCCTTGTTGGGATCTGTTCATGCCACTACTTGTGAGCAAGATCCATGCCTGTCCTGACTGGTGAAAGCTAGCCAGGAGACGCTATGGCCGTTGCTGACTTGGGTGGTTAGTGCCTCCCTTCGGGAGGACAGGGTGCCTGATTGCCTAAAGGAGGCTGTCGTTAGACTCCTGCTCAAGGAAACATTTCTTGACGCTGATTCCCCTGCCAGTTATCAGCCGGTCTCTAACCTTCCCTTTTTAGGGAAGGTTATTGAACGAGCTGTGGTATGGCAGCTCCAGGAACATCTGGACAGCACCTGTTTCCTTGATCCCTCCCAGTCTGGGTTTCGGCCTGGGTATGGTACGGAGACGGCATTGGTGGCCTTGGTTGACGATCTCCGTCTGGCGTTGGACCAGGGTCGTCAGACCTTACTGGTCCTGCTAGACCTTTCGGCTGCATTCGACACAGTCGATCATGAGGTGTTGGTGACTCGCCTGCGGGACCGTGCTGGAATTGGCGGAACGGTCTTGGACTGGTTTCGTTCATTCCTGGCCGGGAGAACTCACCGGGTGGTCTTGGGGGAGTGTACGTCTTCCCCCCGGGACCTCACGTGTGGAGTCCCGCAGGGTGCCATTCTGTCCCCCCTCTTGTTTAACATCTATATGCAGCCGTTAGGGGAGATCGTGAGGGGGTTTCAGGGCATGCAGTGTCATCAGTATGCTGATGACACTCAGCTCTACCTCTCCTTTTCCATCGACCCAGGCCATGCAGTCTCCTTATTTTCCCAGTGCCTGTCAGCTGTGGGGGCTTGGATGAGGTTGAGCCATCTGCAACTGAATCCTGACAAGACGGAGGTGATGTTGGTGGGCGAGGGCTTGGGGAGCCTGGGGGTGGTTGAATCTCCTCTTGTTGGGGGGGTTCGCCCCCCCATGGTGTCTCAAGTGCGGAGTCTGGGTGTGCTCCTTGATTCGCGGCTCAGCTTGGAATCTCAGGTTGTGGCCGTGGCGGGGAGTGCGTTTCGGCAGTTACATCTTGTCCGGCGGCTTCGGCCGTATCTCTCAGACTCCGACCTCGCCACTGTCATCCATGCCTTCATCACCTCGAGGCTGGATTACTGCAATGCAGTCTATGTGGGGCTTCCCGAGAAGCTTGTCCGGAGGTTGCAGCTGGTGCAGAATGCCACGGCCCGTCTCCTGATGGGGGCAGGTGACAGGGAACACATGACACCAGTGCTCCAGGCTCTGCACTGGCTGCTTATAAAGCACCGGGCCAGGTTCAAGGTGCTGGTTTTAACCTTTAAAGCCCTTCACAGCCTGGGCCCTGCATATCTGCAGGATGGCCTCACTCCCCCTGTGCCCGTGCGATCCTTGACATCATCCATGGGAGCCTTTTTGGAGGTTCCCCGTGTGAGGCGGGTGGCCACTGATGTTAGATTTTTTTTGGTGGTCGCCCCTGTGCTGTGGAATTCGCTCCCGGAGGAGGCTCGGCTGGCTCCCACTCTGCTGCTGTTTCGGTGTATATGTAAGACCTGGCTGTTCTGTCAGGCTTTTCCCCCACATACTGTATTTTAAATTGTTTAAATTTTTTTATATTATTTTAATGAATGCTGTTCGCCACCCCAGACTGCCCTGTGGGCAGGAGGGGCAGGATATAAATTTTAAATAAATAATTAAAAATAAATATACATGCCCCAGCAGGGCCTTTTCCACACCAGCAACCCCCTCCCATATGCAAAACATTGCCCGCTCCCACCCCCTGGAAGAGGTGCAGTGGGCATTGGGAGAGCGGAACCTCTTTAGGGTGGCGGTGCCCCCCCCCCATGAGACACCCGAGTCTCACAGTAGAATTCCAAGCCAGGCAAGAGAGAGAACTGCAGGAGACAACGCACAACGGAGTCCCCTTTCCCCTGTTCCCCACTGGAACCCATCTTCCCCTTCCTCTTCTCATGCACCCAAACAAAAACCTTTCCCCTCCTATTTCTCCTCTGTCTTGGCCTTCTCTTACCTTTCATCTCTTCTAATTTGGCTTGTCACAGGACTGGGAGCTAACTCGGTCCTCCTAGTTCTCCAGGCCTGAAGGAAAGCTTGTGTCCTGAAGCCTACACCTTCAGAAGACTGCTGGTGGCCAAGGATGGCACAATAATCAAAGATCCAGAGGTTCAGGATAAAGGTAGGCAATGGCAACATGATCTATTTTGGAGGTCTGGTTGGGGGGGAAACAGTGCTGCAATGTAAACTCTGAACTGCACTTGCTGGGCTGCTTGTTTCGGCCCTGTCTCGGGGGAGATGGAGAGCCTCCACTACGTGTCCCCATGGGGCTATGGTCAAATGGGGAAAGAAAGGACTTATTTGTGAGGATTAATTTGGGATTGTTGTGTGGGCAATGGCATTGGAACCGTTGGTATTGCCAATTGAATATGTGGTTGTCAAGTAGGATGGTCAATTAGATTTGGAATTAATTGACACTGTTGTGTTCATTATGATGGCATTCGAACTGCTGGCATTTCTGAATATGTGGTTGTCAAGGCTGGTCAATACTGTAACATCATTGCAAGTAGTACTGTCCCCAACCCTTCCTGCCCTTGAGGGAGCCCCTCGATCACAGACAACACAGCAACTGGCCCTTCTGTACTGCTGCATGCCCTGGTGGGCTGTGAGGCAAGGGGCTCCTCTAATAGTGGAAGTGCTGGGGCTTGGAGTAGGGGCCATTGTCTCTCCAGTGGGGTTTGCTCCAGCTTTACTCCTTGGCCCTTTCCGTGGGGGGAGTAGCTGTTGGATTCCTGGGAAAGGAAGGCTGAAACTTTTGAAAAAGTGTCCCGAGCGGCAAGCCAGGGTCGCTGGAGCCAGTGGGGCCACCTCAGGAGGAGCTAGAGAGAGAAAGGTAGCTCCCTCTGCCAATGTGTTGCCGGCCAGGGTAGCCCCCTGCTTTCTTCTTGAACTTGCAGGCAAAGGCGAAGCAAGGGTCCTATGGAGCACCCCAGCAGGACATTTTCCACCCCATCCCATACACCCACTGGAGTGGAGATCCCCAGCAGGGCCCTTTCTTGGGGGCCACCCCAGCCCCCCTCCCATACGCAAGCCCATATAACAGATGTGCAAAACCTTTCCCACCCCCAACCACTAGGAAGAGGTGCAGAGGGCATTGGGAGGGTGGAACATCTTGGGGGCAGGGGCTACGGTCAAATGGGGAGAGAGGGGGTTTATTTGTGGGGATTAATTTGGGATTGTTGTGTTCATTGTGTTGGCTTGGCATTGGAACTCTTGGCATTGCTGAATATGTGGTTGGTTGTCAATTGGAATGGTCAACAACTACCTGGGATTAGTATCACAAAAAGTGTTATGACAAGAGCTGACATCCTCTCTCTATGCAGTTCTAGTAGCAAACTAAACTGCTTGCTTGACTGACATCACATGCCACTGTGCAAGTGTCCTCCACTGGCAGTTGCTGTGATATCTGACTTCTAGTGAGTGCTGTAGGAAAAAAAACCTTTTTTTAAAACAAAAGAAGGGAGTAGTATCCATGGGGGCTACTGGACACAAAGTGTAGCCTGGTGGTTAGCAGTTAAGGAAGCAAGTGAATCTGTTATTTAATCTTTATGTGTTGTCTCTTTATTACAGGTAATTTCGGTTTTTCTCCTATTGATTTCAATGCAAAAAAAAACTGGTACCGGTATACCGGTTTTAATCTGATAATCCGAAAACAGATATCTTGTAAAACTACCATTCACCCACGCACATGCACACCTGCAAGCTCGCTCTAGAGGATGGTATTCTAAGTTCTACCATCCCTCTTCAAAGTTCTATGGAACAATAATTAAATACATTTTACAAACCTGGCACTGGCACCTTCTTCAGAAGAGGAGCCCACCTCCAACGCTTCACTGGATGGTCCAGCCTCTTCAACCTCCTCCATCTCCTTCTTCATCTGTGCCTTCCTGCCTGCCATCACACACAACACAAGACCCACACACTAGCCAGTCAACTACACACCACACCAGACACAGCACTATCAAATATCACACAACACACAGAAGACCCTAGGCCACACACACTTACCAGTAGCCACACACAGCCAGTCAGTCACACACCACACCGGACACAGCACAGCCTATCAAGTATCATTACCATTATCACAAGATCTTTTGGGATCATGAGAACTTAATTTGTGCACAGGTATCGATACCAATAACGTCATCGATAATAAGGATAATAATAACAATGAAAATGACATTGTCATTAATGATGATGACATCTTTAATAAAGATAATGCAAAATGACATGGGGCCCCGATGCACACCTCTAAAGGACACTCAATGAGGCTTCAGCTGATTGGGGTTGAGGAAAAAAATGTCATGCTCCCCTCAGGTGATGGTGTCACATAATTATGTGCATTACGCAGGGGTAGATCTGGGTATGAACCAGAAGTCAGATGTAGGATACAAGACTGGAAGATGCATCGAATGACTTGAGTAACATTTAGCACTTGCTGTTCCGTAATACAGATGCTGCTCACACTTGTGCGGATTGTACACCAATTATTATTAATTATTCATTTAGTGTCAGCAATTTGCCTAGTGCTGAAAAGTTGTGTCAGGCAGGCCCTTGTCCCAACGTCTTACAATTTAGGGTGGTCAAAGGAGGGGATACATTCATTAAGCTGAAGGTACATGTGCTCTATTAGAAGGGGAGTAAACAAGGTTAGTATATTCTTCCACTCTATGAGGGTGAGGAGCTAGGGAAAGTCTGATGGAAGAGGGAGGTTTTTTAAGAGAGATTTGAAGGGAGGTTTTTTAAGAGGGATTTGAAGGAAGGGAGCAAAATGCATAGCATCACAAATAATGTCAGTGAACTGTATGTGTTATTCATGCTGGTTTAACTTTGGGGTTGTCAGTGCAGAGAGTTTCTTGTACAAGCTAAACCCTATAAAGGCATTTGTGGATTTTCTTAATTTAGGTAAGGAGTGATTTGTTCTGGTTTATCCTTTCTTGTTTGAGTTATCCCTAAACATCCAAATACTAGAAGTAAATGATCACTCAGTAAGCCCCAAGGTTTTCTTAAATAGGACTGAGATGAGAGTGAGTGTTCTACTTTTGCAGGGAAACACCAACCTGTTGGAAGCACTTGCACTCCTAAAGCCTCCCTCTTCCATCAGACTTTCCCTAACTCCTCACCCTCAATGGGAAAGTCATCAGGGTCAGGCCTCCAAAAAGGCATGGAGACAATTAAAAACCAAACAAAATCTTAAAAACACCCAGATCAAATGTATACCAAAAGGTTTGGGGGGAGGGGGGTTGGGTTTTTTTTAAAAAAAAAAGCAGGGAAAGACCCAAACAAATACCTGCATGTTTAATGGTAAAATCAGACACTTTTCCATTTTGTGTGTGTGTGTATTCCACATGAGGTAAATAGGAATGAGCACAGACATTGACAGAGAAAGTGTAAAACCATGATAGAATAAGGCCAAAAAGGAATTTGAGGATGGGAACAACTTGCCAACAATACCAAATCCAATAGCAAATAATTTTTCCAGTACATCCGAGACAGGAAGGAAACCTGACAGAGAGGAAGTTGATCCACTAGATGATCAAAGAACAAAGATGACACGGCCATGTCTGAGAAACTAAATCAGTTCTTTGTATCAGCTTTTAAGGCAGAGAATGTTGGGGCAATACCCACATCAGGATTATTTTTTGTTGAAGAATCCAAGCAATTATCTAAAGTTAGTATCACACCAAAAGAGGTTTCATAGCAAATCACCCAGGCCTGATGGTATTCATCCAAGGGTACTGAAATAACTCAATTTTGAAATTGCTGAACTACTATCAGTAATATTTAATTTATCACTAAAATTCTCCTCTGTGCCATGCATCCCTGGAGTCCCTCTGAAGGACAAGTACTCTAACCCTCAGCCCTCACTAGGCCTCAACCCCCTTAAGCACCCCATCCCTGAGCCCCCAACTAGGCCCCTGCCCCCCACTGACCTATTATCTCCCTAACCAGTGGGGGCCAGGGAAGGGTGGAGCAAGGGCCTAGCACAGGCTTCTGGTCCCCTTCCTTGCACTCAACCAAGGATTTTCTGAGTGCCGAAGTTTCAGGGGCCATTCCTTGAAACTTCAGAACTCAGAAAAATCGAGTCAAGAACTTCAGTCCTCGGTGGTTTTCGAGGAAAAAAACAATGATCGAGTTTCATCACTATTAGTCAAGTTAGTCAGAAGATTAAACCTCTGGCTGTGGGGACTGGGAGCGAATCACTCCATTATGATCTTTGGTGTAGTTCTTTGATGTAACTAGCCACTGTTGGACATAGAATGCTGGGCAAGGTGGACCAAATTCAGTATGGCACTTCTTACGATCTTGTATAGCAGTTATACTATTGTCTTAACTATGCTCCTAGTAATTACACTATCCTAGGTCCAGCCTTCGCAGGGCCAGGGTAAAGATAAAACGTGGGTGGCCCTATCCCTTCCCCATGGCTCTGCCCCTTTGAGAGTACCATCCACAGGACCCTAGAAGTTGTCCTTTGGGAGTCCCACACTGTGTCCTTGTGAAAACAGGGGCATTGCAGCCCCCCCCCCCCCCCCAATTGTCCTAAACTTTTGTATTGGATTCACTAACCCAGTTTATACCGGAGTAGTAGCTTCCCTGGTGTAAACAAGGGCTAAGACGAGACAACAGGCAGTCCAGCATACCGAAAAAGGCTTTGTAAATATCTAATTGAAAGGAGCTCCTGTGGAACAGATAAGTGTTACAAGAGTTCTTCCTTGCAAATATAGAAGAATCATAAGTTACAGAATGATTAAGTGGCAATTTAATCTAAAGTTCATTAAAGTCCATGGGGAAAACAGACTCCCATTTAGTTTAAACGGGCTTTATGCCTGGCCCTCAGACTGCCAGTCAAATTGACTAAGGCCGCTTTTAGACGAGACAAATTTGTGCATGATTGGTGGAAAATGTGCGTGTTTTAATGCTCGTTTAAACACCTAAACCATTTTAAATGCGCATTTGCCGTGATCGTGTAAAATCCCAAACAATTTTGAATATGTTTTTAAATAATGCACATTTTATAAAACTGGTTTTGAGCCCCTTTGATGATCGGGGGATGCCAAAACTGGTTTTTAAAAATGTGCATTATTTTAAAAACACATTCAAAATGGTTTTGGCTTTTACACGATCATAGCAAATGCGCATTTAAAACAGTTTAGGTGTTTAAACGAGCATTAAAACACACGCATTTCCCAATCATCATGCGCAAATTTGTCTCGTCTAAAAGCAGCCTCAAATATGGAGGTTTTGGTCATGGATGAGGTACCTTAAATCATCTTTTTGGCTACCAATGTCTCAGTGCCAGATTCGCCTTAAGCTACGATATAAACCAAGAATTAGAGCCTTGGAAGATTGTCTAAACCATTTGCAACAAAGGACGAGTTGTCCTTTACTTCCCCTTTTTCCTTTAAAAGCATAAGCCTAAATACTAATGGAAAAATCTGAAGGTGAAATACCGCTATCATTTAGCGCTCCCATTTACTCTTTAGCTACTTTTTTTTTTTTTTTTTTTTTAAAAACACACTAACCTTTTATAAAACTCTCAAGCTGTAGTTCAGACTAGAGCATAACTTAACAAAAATGCAGATCCTGCAGTTTTCAGGAACAAGAGAGTTGGACCTTCAGGTATTTGCATTTTCTTATTTTGGGGAGCATGCGGCTCTTTGCGGACTATCCTTGAATCCCCAAGGTCTCAATTCTTTGTTACACTAGGACTGCGATCCACAAAACACTGACTCCAGAGTAGTCCCATTGAAGCCCTATGGATTTCAATGGAGCTCCTATGAAGTAGTTTGTGGCGTATGGCCTGTGCTGCCTCCTATAGTGTAAAGAGAATGTGTGTGTGTGTGTGGGTGGGGGAAATCACACAGGAAGAGAAAGCAGCTCCCCAGAAAGCTGAAGTTGGGGGTAGGGCACCTTGTAGCTCAGAACAGATATAGATGGCTTAACTTCACGACACATACACCACTACCACCAATCATTTCTATAGTGCTACCAGTCATATGCAGCACTCTACAGATACACATAATATCAAATATGGTCCCTGCTCCAATGAGCTTACAATCTAGTTAAGACACAGACAGTTAAAAACAAGGGGTATTAAATGAATCGTAGACTATAGGATTAGGGCTAAAACATGAATGGAATTCATTCTTGCAAGATTCTTGAAAAATAAAAAAAGCCACTGTAAATGCACAGAATAGTTCCGGCAGCCATTTTGTGAATGCAGTTTTTTTAAAAAAAATTGAGAGTCTCGTGAGAACAGTGTTGATAACGGCCAATTCTTGGCTTGTTCTTGTCTGAGAACATCTAATTAAGAGTCCAATTCTCAACAAGATTCTTGTGAATGATGAGATCTTGTTACAGCCCTATACAGGATGCAATTTATAAAAGGTACTTTATTCCAATGAAGAAATTTTAATTAAAATCTACAAGGCTACAATATGTATATAGCCTGGATTCATGAATTAAAGGTGACCTCAAAGAGGTCAGCCTTTAGGCAGGCCTTGAATTTGGACAGGGAGAGGGGCCGACCACGGCCTCAGGGTGATTATTCCAGGCATACGGTGCAGAGAGGTGAAAAGCACAGAGAAGGCAATAAAGGGGAAGGGTACAGAAAAGGGCATCTTGCCCAATGAATGGAGATCACGAGAAGGAGTGTAGGGTGAGATAAGGAGGAGAGGTGGCAAGGGGCTGCAGAGTGAACATTTATAGGTGAGTAGAAGTTTGAACTGTATGCAGAAAAGGAGAGGGAGCCAGTGTAGTGACTTGAGGAGAAGGGTTACAGGGTCATAATGGTGTGAAAGGAAGGCGAGTTTTGCAGTTGAATTTTGAATAGACATCACTGTAGTGGAGATAGATGGCTCAGCAGGAGTCCTGCAACAAGCAGGTTACAATAGTCTAAGCTGTAGGCGATGAGAGAATGGATAAGGGGTTTGGTTAGGGATGTGCGAATGCGGTTCGGTCCAAACTCTGAACATCTGAACTCAGTCTATTCAGATGACCAAACCTCCTAACCAAACCTGAACTGAACTCAATCCGAACTCAAAAATGACCGCACAGTTTGGTACCGTTTGAGTGAGTTTGGGCAGGAAAAATGTGACTGGAAGGCTCAGGGAGGAGGAGGCAGCTGAGGAGCAGACTTCCTGGCCCCAGGGGTATAGAGGCTTGGAGTAGCAGCCAGCCTTCCCAATCACCATCCCTTTTCTCCTCAGACCATTGGCTTGGCAGTCTGCAATTGGACATGGAGGAATGGGGGGCTAGGCTGCACAGAGCCAATGGGGCTTGTGGTAAGGCAGGCACAGCAAGTAACAAAAGTCATTGCCCTCCCAACACCTTCTGAGCTAGCCACTGATCCTGTCAGCAGGCATTTTCAGAAGTCTCCCTCTCCCAGCAGTTTGTGTTCCTCCCAATTCATTGCCATCCTCCTCCTATTTCACCCATCCCATATGCTTACCTCCCAAGTATCATTTATTTAGATTAGATAGATCACAGGGATGGGTAAAAAATAAAAATAACGCCTAACTCTTTCTCCCTATCCTCCATTGAATCCTCCCCCTATATATTCCATCCCTTATTTCCTTCCCCTGTTTTTGGATTTATTTAGAGTAGCAATAGATTGATTTAGCTTTCATTTCAGTTTTTTACCCCTCCCTGTGTTGTTTGGTGTGAGCTGTCTGTATTTCCCACCTCCATCCCTGTGTATAGATAGATAGATAAGTTATAGAGATAGATAGAGAGTGTGTAGTGATTCAGTTTTATAGTGTGTTTGTAGGACTAGGTCTTTGTGTTAGATATTTCATTTAGTTCCATAAGTTTTAGAAAAGTTAATAGTTAGATTTAGTGTGTGTGTGTATATATATATATATATATATATGTGTGTGCATTCTTTGGGTTGGAAGACATCGAGAAGGGAAGTAGGAGAGGCCAGTCTGCTGCCCATAAGACGGGCAATGGGGCACGTGGCAGAGGCCATGCCAGTGGAGTGGCAGCATGCAGCAGCAGCAACAGCTTATCACCATGCCCTAAAATCCACAGGCCTGATTTTTGGAGATACGATATTCCTCCAGGGCCACCAATGTCCCCCATTATTGATGTGATCCCCAGCAGTCCTCCTGGGGGGCTGTCTACAAGCTGAGACCCTGCTGGCACATCTTGGGGCTAATAGGCTACATGTGCTGCTGCTGTCAGGTAGGGGTCTGATAAGCTGTACATACAAACATACGATGAGATTCTGCCACCTGCCAGAAGCAGCACAAAGGGGTAAAAGATTGGACAGGTCAAACTCAGCTGGTAACAGATAACTTTTATAATAACTTAAAAAAAAAATTAACATAAAATGTCTCAGGGCCAAACGATACCAATACCGAAAATAAAATCTTCAAAGTCAGTATCGATATCGTACCGATACCTATACCAATTTCTGAATGTTCAGCCGAACCGAACAACCAAACTCGGTTCCCAAACCAAATAACCGAACATCCAAACCGCGTTCTATTCGCGCATCCCTAGTTTTGGTTGCATGTTCAGAAAAAAAAGGGACGGATTTTGGCAATGTTATAAAGAAGGAAACAAGAAGTTTTGGATGCAAACAGAGAAGGATAGAGAGGAATCAAAGAGACAGGAAGGATGACCGTGTTGTCCACAGAGATGGAGGAGAGGGGAGAAGTGGGTTTACGAGTAAAGATAAGAACTTCTATCTTGGGCATATTAAGTTTAAGGTGGTTGTTAAGCTTCTAGGCAGCAATGTCAGAGAGGCAGGCTGTGATTTTAGACTGATTCTGGGTGAGTTCTGGTGCAGTGAGGTAGATCTGCAAATCATTATACTAATGAGCATAAAGATGGTACTGGTAATCATGGGAGGAGATCGGATTACCAAGGAAACGGGTGTAGAGGGAAAAGAGAAGAGGGTCCAGGTCAGAGGTCTTGGGCACAACAATGGATAGTGGAGGAGCTATCAAAGGGTACACTAAATGTGTGATGGAAGGGGTAAGAGAACCAAGATAGGATGGCATCCTGAAATCCAAAGGAAGATAGAGTGTCAAGGATCAGATGCTGTTCAGCTGTGTCAAAAGTAACACATAGGTCAGGGAACATGAGAAGAGAGTAGAATGGTCTTGGCCATGTACAGGTCCATTGGAGAATTTGACAAGGGCTGTCTCCGTGGAGTGAAGAGAGCAGGCAGAAGCCACAATGGAGAGGATCAAAAATGGCCTGAGTCACAAGGAAGTTAAGGCAGCAGACATGAACAGCAAGCTCAAGACGTTTGGAGGCAAAGGGAAGGCGGGAGATGGATGATAGCTAGAAGGGCAAGTAGAGTCCAGTGAAGGTTGGGGGGTTTTTTTAGTAGAAGTGCAACTACAGCATGTTTGAAAGCAGCAGGAATGGTTGCAGTGGAAAGTGATAGATTGAGGATGTGGCAGATGGGGGGGTATGACAGTAGAGGAAATGAAACTGAGGTCGTAGGTGGAGATTGGTTCAGAGGAATAAGTGGTAAGTTTGGAGGGGAAAAGGTGGGCAAGTTCCTTTTCTATTACTGCAGAGATAGGAGAGGATGGCACAACAGGGCCCTGCACTTAGTTGAGGACCATCTCAAAGTGGTATATAAAGTGCAGTAAAGAATATGAAGGGGAGTGCACAAATTGTGTCATCAATCCATTCTCTGCTGAAATCTGGCAACCTTCCAGCCTCCCATGATTACCATATGCTTTCCCTACTCCGCCTTTTAGGTTACACAGTACCCCAGAAACTGTACAAAAAAAGTTCATAAAACATTTTTAGCAAAACTGTACCACTTCATATTCCATGTATTCCTCAAGGATAATGGGGTAAGGTATACCACACTGGTTCACATCCACACCGCCAGTAGTATTTTTTTTTTTAATGATGCCATTACTAGAACGTTATTGGGGTACTATTGACCTTTATTGGAATGAATGGGAAAATGAAAGCACTAGGCTTATGGGGTCATATTGCCCCAAAGACGATGTAGAATTTAGTCTGTTTTCATAATAGGGCATTTTATGTATGTACAGAAAAGTTTCATTACAAGTGCGGGGTGGGGGGGAAAATCAATTATACCTCAAGTGGAAGACTCCATTTACCAACTTAAAGCTTACACAGCAGTTAACCCTTTCATAGCACGAAACTATGAAATGATTTTTTTTTTACTTGCAAGGTTGTTTTGGAAAAAAAGTATCCTGTTAGGCTGAAGGGGTTATTTCAACCCCACCATTAGTTACTATGACAGCTGGCTCTTGAAATGCAGACTCTTGCTGGCTCTTGAAATCCCAATAGCCCTGGCTCTTGGAATGCAGACAGGCTGTCTGCCTGTGAATTATCACCCACTTTATCTTTGTTTGCTTATGAATGGAGAGAACATTGGGATGTTAATACTTGTTAACAGCTAGATGTTATCTCATTTGCATATACGAATGTGCTGTCCCTAAGACTTGGGTAGGGGGTCCTAGTAATCCCACGAACATTTGTGCTGGATGCACATTTCTGTACCAAAGACAATTTTTTTTTGTTAAACTGTAGTCATATTCAAATCATATTTATATTTTTCAACTGTGATATAATTGGGGTATATCATACTCCATTAGCACATTAATAGAGAAGGTTTTTTTTAAATTGAAGCAGGATTTTAGAGATTGATTATCCTACTTATTGCTATTTGACTCAAGAAGCAGAGTGGATTCATCAAGGAACTGCTGGAGTATAACTATCATGTCCCCTCATCATTTAGGAAATTAGAGCACCAACAAGAAAAAGCATTAGTAGCCTGTCTGGAGTAATAACAAGCAAGTCTTTGCCCATCAGAGCTTCTCAGGTATATTTTTTCCAAACGGGTCCCCATTCCCTCAGCAATCACAGCTCTCCACTCTGTTTGATCAGCTGCCAGGAATTCCCAAGCATCAATTTTGCCTTCCAGAGCTGCCGAGGTGCAGGAGGGTGCGGGATAGAAGACTTTTGTAAAATAAAAAAATAATTTTAGAACTCTGCAAGCATCTTTATATTAAAGAGGCAGCCTCCAGCATTCACTTACTTTATATGCAAAGAGCTGAGCAAGTAGAAGCTATTTCTCAGATGCCCTGCTACGTTGGTGGTGTGGTCCGTATCTTCATTTGTGGAGCAAGTTTCCAATATTCTACTCCAGCAGCTGAGAAACAAAATCACCACCTGATTTGCCATCAATCACCATTTTATGATGTTATGCAATATGCTGGATGTCTGCTACATTACAAGTTTGGATGACAGGAGTATAGTCTTAAAAAGGCAGAGCAGCATCCTTTTTCCAAATGATTCATTTTTAAACGTTCATGTGCAATTTCCAGATAACCCTGTTGATTTTTTTCTCCTAGGTATTTATCACGTTGCTGGTCTGTAGCTGTTCTGTTTGAGGTGTAATATCATTCAGGGCTCATCACTGACAAAGTTCCCAAGATAATTTGAAAATGAGATCACCCCAAAGTGTTGGGTAAATGAACGTAAATGGAATCATCACTTGTATGATGTGCCCTGGACATTGGTGGCAGTGGGTAGGGCAATACATCAAGTTTCTTCCAATGATAAAGTGGGCAGCTTTCTTTTTCTTATTTAAATACAGTAAAGTAATCCATTTTGCCAAGTGGAAATTTGCATCACCATCTATCATCTTATCCTTCAAGATCCTCTGGCCTCCACCTTTTGTAGCTAACTAAGCACATACACCTGCATTCTGTCAACTTTCACAAATGTTCCCCATGTTCTCCTCCCCTTTATCCATCCTAGATTGGAAGCCCTTTGGGGCAGGGAGTGGGACCTGTATCTAATCACATATGTTCAGCAACAGGCACATTATTGGCTTATTCCTTAATAATTCATAAAATAACTAATTGTAGAAGTACACAAAACCCATACGAATTAATGTTTTTTTTAAAAAAAGTTCCATACTTCAATCATGTTAAGTTGCCATTAGGTCATGCCACAATATTTGCATTGGGATCTCAGGAGCCAGGGATCAGCACTGCCTTCTTAGGAGCTTGTCTGTCATCAGTAACCGTTATTCTTACTGGTAGTGGCCAGAGGGGGGGGAAGAGATTGCATCACTTGTTGCACACACGTTACTGACTGGATGACCTATTTTCTGAATCCCATTGTAAAGATAGAAAGACCTTCAAGGCCATACTATGGGGACCAGGATTCAAGCACAAGACTCCTTGTTTGAAAGTCAGCATGCTTTCCACTGGTCCACACTCTCCCCCACCCCTTAAGAGTATAGGCTTGTAAAGCTGAAGTTGCTTAGCTTTTCATCGGGTTTTCTCTAGTTCAGCATGAAGAGGAAATTTCCCCTTCTTCCTTTACTCACTCAGAATCCTTCTCTTCCCTTTAAGTTAAGCACACAAGCCTGCAACTTCTCAACTTTGTGAATGTATCCCTGTCTCTCCATGTTCCTCTCTCCCTTGTCTCTCAGATTGTAAGCCCCTTAAGGGTAGGAATCGGTCTATAACTATTAAGTGTACAGTGCCAGGTACATTACTGGCACTATATACATACTAGACAATGTTCATTCTATTTCTAATTTATATTCTTCAATTTTCATTTGGGAATCAAGATTTCAAATGAAATGCCAAACTCTACCTGAATTTCAAGTGGAGAACTATGCAAAACTACCAAATGTTACATTGTTCCCACAGTCTGTCACATATTTGGGCTATTTTCACAGAGGGAAGATTTTTTTAGTGTGATTAAGTGCATAACTCTCGCTGAAATCTTAAGAGCATCAGGTACAAAATGCCATTTGTGCTTTAGAAAAGTTTACTCCCAAAGGGTTTTGGCCACCCTCCAGAAACCTCTCAGAAGGCTTCTGCCATTTCCCATGATTTCAGAATGCATCTCCTAGCTGGCAGGATAATTGTCCCTCTCTGGAAAGGATTGTCCAACTGGGCACTGACTGATAACTATCCACCGTTAAAAAGATTGGATACTTCCAAGGACACAAAAGTGATACTGTATTAGGATAAGTGCAGCAAAAGGAATTAAATTAAGTCCTTTATTTCTTCTTTCTGATGAACAGCCTAGAAAAGTAATACAGTCAAGCTTCACAGCCCTACATACAGCTCTCATTCCAGATTGAAATAAGAATGTGTATGCATGCTTGCTAAGGACACATTTTAAAACTGTGTATAAAACATTAACAAACAAGTCTCAAATGTTATGATAGTATATCAATTAATTTCATTCCAATCTATAGGAACCTATAAAAGGTTGTTTACAATCACCTATATCACTTTCTGCAGATGCGAATTTCTGATCTAGGTCTGTAATATGCTTAAAGCAGACCATGCAAAACTCTTTACTAGCTCTTAGCGTGGGTCCTAATCAGTTTAATAGGACTCATGCCAGTACTAAGGCCACTTGCTGATATTACAGCGGCCAGCGATTCTCCTGGCCGGGATTGGATGCAGCGGAGCAGACTGAGGCTCAACCCAGATAAGACGGAGGTGATGGTGGTAGGGAGAGCGAAGGGGGTGGTGGCCCCCCTGGTTGGGGGGGTTCGCCCTCCTGTAGCTCAGCAGGCCCGGAGTCTGGGGGTGTTATTGGACGCAGACCTGCGCCTGGAGTGGCAGGTGGAGGCAGTCGCTAAGGCTGCCTTCCGCCAGCTATATCTGGTGCGTAGGCTGCGTCCGTACGTCTCTGGACCGGACCTGGCCTCCCTCATCCATGCCTTTGTCACCTCGAGGCTCGACTACTGCAACGCGCTCTACGTGGGGCTTCCCTTGTTCTTGGCCCGGAGGCTGCAGCTGGTGCAGAATGCGGCGGCTC
>QEPC01002304.1:3134416-3151190 GCA_003113815.1 Sphenodon punctatus | reverse complement strand
CCCCCCAGAGTCCCCGCCTGTTCCCCCAGCCCTCTTCTTCTCCCTCCTCCTGCTCCTTTGGCCCCTTCCCCTCATAGACCCCCCCCACCCCCACCACCTCATCCAGCTCCTCTTTGCTCCTGCTTCCTCAGAAAGCGCAAGTGTTTTTTAAATGCCAGGGACATCTTGTCACCTCATCTAACATGAAATATTGGACCAAAGCACATACTTAATATACTCAATATCTGTCCTATGCAGCCATCTGAGACTATAAGTGTATGCTCACAGAGAAAACCCTGTCAACTTCAGGGTTGCAAGCCAGAGGAAATTGCCCCAGGGAACTTCATTGAAGTCAATGGAACCCTCAATACAGAACATTAGCTCCGCCTTAACTAATGGAACCACTAGCATGGCTCCATAACGCCCTGCCCACCATGTCTTATGGCTAGCCCTGCTCATATTCAAATAGGCATTCACGTGTGGTACAAAGGAAGAACTGCATCTTTCCAAAGTCACAATCTAAAAAATTCATCTCACAACCTGGAGGAAGATGAGAATCAGAGAGGAATCATGCATCCCTAGTTCATAACACATGGGGTGACAAAGTGCTTAAGGGCTGATCATTGGCATACAGCTGCAGCCCTGAACTATTTCAGCATTTAAGTTGCTTCCACAGAGTAATTAACACCCAAAGTATTGCTACACATTAGGAGCACAGTGCTCTCCTCCTCAAAAGAGAGCATGTCCCTAGACAATGCTAATCATCCCATTGCCCTTATACAGGGCCAGAGGCTTCTGTGACCATCCCAAACAACCCCTTGCCATCAGTACAGACTTCCCACCACCTAGGGTTACCACCTTTTGCAATATGATCCCCGAGACTCCCATTTAGGAGTCTCAGGGTCAAATTGCAAAAGGTGCCATCCCCGTCAGCATTGAAATTCAGGGTAGTGAACATGAACAATGAGGTAGTACATACTAAGCAAGTAATTTGCCTTCCAACAGAACATGGTATCTATTCAGAGGGTCATATTCTTAATCCCCGCCTCCCCTCTTGCCTATGTAACACACCCATTCCCAGTTATGGTCCCCTTTCTTCTCTCTATATTAGTTAGACTGTAGGAGATGGACAAACCTACCTACGGCTTACCTACCTATGTTAGCCCCTGCCTGGAACTCCCTCCCTGAACACATTCGCTCTGCTTACTGCCAATCTTTGAATCCCTCAAAACCATAAAGAACCAACAACAAAAAACTACTTCTGTCTTTCCCTACCCCCTCATAGATTTCACACAGGTGCTCCTTCTGCTGCTTTATAATTTTAAATCTCCCAGAGATTAGAATGAAATCTGCATGAGGAGAGGGAGATAGAGTCTCTGACATCTGACTAGACTACTATGGAGGTTATTAGACATTCCTCTGAAGCATTAGAGACTGCATTCACTCAAGACACGAAGTCTACAAATCAAGGTTTAATCACAATGCTTATTCCATCACATTTCTTAATGTGCAAAGGGATAAATCCTGTTGTCAGTCAGTCAAAATACATTGCAAGGAAAGAAAAAAAAACACCCTCCAAAAAAGCAAAAAAAACCACCCTTCATGGCATATGCAATGGTGGTGACCACAGCAATACAGCTGGTAACTTTAAAACCAAGGAGAGAACTTAGGAATAGATAAAATACACCATTACAAATCACATGCAAGAAGTTAGAAAAAGAAGAGGCTCAAATCCAAACTGAGGAGGAAAAATGGATGCATTAACAGAAAAAGAAAAGCCCTACATAAGCAGTTACCCTCATAATTGCCTTACCTGGGTGACTAGAACAGCAATTTGTAAGTAATCCACAACTCTTAAGTACTAAACCCCTACTGTGCATTTCTCATAGAAAGGATGGTAAGGAAATTTAGTAACCTCCCACAGGAAGTTAAACAAGCAGAAGAGGAGACTTGAGTGAATGCACCCAAAGTATAAGTCACTGCCAGGTAGGATACTTACTAAAGTAAGCCACATGTGTAATAGTACATCAGTTCCTACAGATACACAATTCACATTTGCATGCAAGAGCACTTAAAACAATTCATTTTTTAAGCCCACAGAATGTTCACACCAAGGCACCTAAAAGGGAATTGGAAGAGGACCTCAAGAATAATCTAGTCTGTCCTCCTACTTGAGGAAGGACTGAGAGAACATTACTTGAGTTGTACTGAAAAAGTACTGACCTTAGTAACAGTAAGCACAGCACACATCTCATGGACAGGTTCTTATCCTCAAAAACTAAATACCATTCTATTCTGAAGATTATCAGCATGTGAAAAGATATTACAGAATTCCATTGGACATATATCACTCTTATCCCCCTATCAAAAGAACTCAGATTATAAGAAAAAAAGTGATTTTTACCTTCCTGCCAAACCAGTGATGGGTAAACAGCACCCGTTTCTTTACACGTTATGCTTTTTCACCAGCATTGCCAAAGCTTCTGGAAGTAGATTGTCCTATCAGTGACACCCATGTGGCCCCAGTTCACACAATGGGCTTGCACAGGTGTAACTCATTCAAAGCAATCCCTGTGGATAATGCACAGGAAGAAGTCATCCAGCCCACTCTCTGTCTCTTACAGCTGTGCTGGTTCCGCAAATTAACACAAGTGACAAATCAGCACAAAACTACATCCCAATCTGCAAATCAGTGTGCTCCAGTACAAGCCCCATTCATGGGGCTTGAGCCAACACTACATTCTGAGAATGGGCACCTTAGTATTGTCACCAGGATACGTCTTTATCAGTAGAACCACAATTTAAGTGTGATCCACTGAGCATACAATGGTGCTGCTAGTACTTACTAGTGCAGGCATGAATGCCATTGAAGTGAATAGGATTTGTATCAGTGCTTCATGCTGGCACCATCTGTGATGATCATTGGGTTCATTAAGTGCAGATACTGAAGAATGAGAAAGGAATGATATCTGTAATCTAGAGACATTCTGCCAGTGTTCCGGCATTACAGTACAGCTCACAACCCTCTGAACAGGGACCATCTTCCAGTTTCCATCTTCTGAACACTCTCCCATGAAAGGAAGTGTCTCTAAGTAATAACCTCTCTACACCTTCCACTTAGAGGATTGTATTCCCTGTCTCTCTCTTGTCCCATGTAGCACGTTCACTCCATGTTGAGGTTTCATGTCTAATGTCCCCTCGCTCTTCTGAGGGGACTTGGACTTTGGCAACTCATTACTGAGCTGCACAGAAGCATAGGTGCCGGCTACCAGCATGTACAGTATTGTTGTTAATAATGGTTTAAGCCCATTCTTTTATTTAGGGGTGTGTTAGTGGTTACCTTGCCTGATTTATTTATTTTTTAAACCCTCCATTTTAGGAGTTCTTTGAGCCTAAAATCATGAGATTCACTGAAATCATGATGTCAGGCTTTCCTTTAAGGCATGAACTTGTAGCGGTTTGTGGCTCTTTGTTGCTGCTGCTAGTTCTTTGAATCAGTGTGAGTTCTAGTCACTTCAATGGCACTCATGTCAGTACAAATGGCAAGCACTGTTATGTTATGGTTTAAGAATTGTGCTGTTAATAAAACGTATTAGGGCACCATCCTCTGTCTAATGGTGTCAACACTAGCACTTAGTACTAATGCAAGTCCCACATTCACCTCAGGGGAACTCATGCTGGTGCTAAGTGAGAATTCCTGCACTATCTACTTGAGGATCATGCCGCAAGTCTCTGATCCTAAACGTGCCACACAGTACTTCAAGAAGCATAGACTAAATTTCCAGATATCATGGTTGCAACTGAGAACTTGAAATGTGACTGCAATGTGATCCTAAAAAGATGAAAAACAAAAGACAGCTTAGAAGTAAACTTTTAAAAACCCCAAACTATTATTTTTAAACTAGTCTCATTTGTAAAAGCTGTAGTTGATTGCCCTAGATTACAGACATGACAAAAAGATTCTACTGTAGAAAAAGGAAAGAGTTAAATGGCTACGTGGCTCCAGCAAGAAATCCCAGTTAGCATCTTTCAATACTCCTCCTAGTTTCAGATACTCAGAGGACTCCATCAGTGTATACCCTATCTACCTCAATGGGGTTTTAACCAGTGAAACACTTTAAGGATGAGAACCATCATTTTTCCCCCCAAAAAAAGAAAACTGGAAAGTGTGAATTTGCCAAAAATAGACATGGTGAGTCTGGGCTGTAGTAGCATTTGTTGCAGCCTCTAATTCTTTTTAATTTTTTCATTTGACTAGATATTTAAGGTTGATCATGTCTCTTTAAGTTTCAGCCCCACACTTTGTAGGTGAAAACTTGCTCAAGATGTCAATATTTGCTACCGTTCTAAGGTAATTGAAATCTTGTCTAAGCAAGCCACATAGATATGAGTTTATTGTCTCACTTGAAAAAGTGAAAATTAAAGACAAAATCCAGTTTTTATCTCTACCTGCTAATCTATTCACAGAAATATTATCTCAGGCATGAATGTGTATTTATTATAGCTATGTCGATAGGCTAATAGTTTAATTTTGTTTGAGTTTTTAGCTCATTGATGTTTTTTCAGATTTGTATGTGCGTGTATGCGTGTGTGTGATTTGCTAAGTTGGGTTAAAATACCCAACAAGATGGCAAAAAAATATTTTCTTTTTAATTGGGCAAGTTAACCTTGCACAAAGTGAGGAGGCTTTATTTATTTTTCTAAGAAAGAAAAACACATTTGCAACATAATGGGTAGATTCATCCTAATTCTTATGCTGCTATTATTTTGCTGACTTAAAGAGTTTCTTCTCCTTTATTCCACTAGAACGTGATCAGCAGAACCAGATCTGCCATACTCTATAATAAGAAAACAAGCTCTTTCCCATCTCCATTGAATGTTGCTGAGCATAAGGATTATGTTAGTAATTCCTTGAACTAATTACAATAGAACTTTCCATTTCTATACACTTGGATGTAATGAGCAGTTGTGACAGGCGGGAAGTGATAGGGACTAGGGCTCCAAACTTTGGAGTCAGGAAAATGTGTGTCCTAGGACTGGATGAATTGTTAATGTAGGATACGCTGGCCATCTGTACCAAAGGGTAAAGCCAAGGAACATGGTTAGAAACAAAGCAGGATCAAGGCTCCAAAAATCAATCTATAAATTGGGAAGGGTAGATAGCAAGCTGTAGGTAACATGGTGTTTTTAGGCGAGTACCTCCCCCCCCATCATGCATGTTGCAGGGCTGCACAGCATGCCAAGGGTGTAGGTGTGGCAGACATAGGGTGGCCAGCTATGCAAATTTTAGTGGACACTTATGAGAAATACAGGTTGCAGGGCTGCATTGGAGCCAATGCAGCCCTGCAACCTGTATTTCTCATGTGTCCTAAAATTTGCATAGCTGGTCACCCTAGGCTGACAACTCAAGCTTCCAGTAGCAATAGGCCTGGTGAGTGCCAGGGGCAGCCAGGGTGTGGTTAGCTTTGGTGGTAAATCACAATCCAGGCCCAAGTTGGGTGAGTCCCTGAAGGATTGGTGCCCAGCTGGGTGAGTTCTTGCAGAACCAGGGCAAGTAGGAGCAGTATCTTGGAGTCCAGAGCACACAGAAGGCAAGCCAGGAAATTGGTCCAATAGGACAGCATCATGTAAGCATGAAGCACACCAAGGACCAAAACAAAGCAGGAGTCAAGCCAAGAAATACATCTGAGGGGTAAAGGGGGAGGAAATACATAGGTAGGGGCTAAGGAGTAACAGACTTGACTAGCGTTGCTGAGAGCACAACTCAAAACAAGTGATGCAATCACCTAGAGGCATTGAGCTGCTCTAAAAAGCCAACTGCATGAGCTGGCTTTTAAAGCCAGCTGGTTGTCCCCAGATCTAATGGGAGAGCAGCTTAGATACTGGTACCTCAGCTAGGCCCAGGTGATAGTGATAATTAGTTTCAGCTAGTGTGGTGAGATGAGAGCTTGTGATCAGTGTGGGGAGAAGCCCTAACAGATACATGGAGAGGCTAACAAGCAGACAAGCCAAGAGGTGGCACAGGAGGAAAACCTGCCACTCACCTTAATATACAAGGGTTTGAGGCCTGGTCCTGACAGCAAATTCAGTTTCTCAGACAATGGCTCAAACAAGAACTTGATGGAATCTGTCCTATGCTGACTTCCCAGGTACGGAACCTGGGGGCGCTCCTTGATGCGCAGCTCCGCCTGGATGTCCAGGTGGAGGCTGGGGTGAGGAGTACCTTCTGTCAGTTACATCTGGTGCGGCTCCTTCGGTCGTTAGTTTTGGGACCTAGCCATGATCATCCGTGCCTTTTATCACCTCTTGACTAGACTACTGTAACGCAGTCTACGAGGGGCTACCTTTTAGGGATGTGTGAATGTGGTTTGGATGTTCGGACCGAACATCTGAACCAAACTCAAAAACGGCCAAACAGTTCGGTCATGTTCGGGTGAGTTCGGAGGCGGGAAAAACGTGATTTTGGGAGGGAAAAATGTGACTGGAAGAGGGAGGCAGCTGAGGAGCAGACTTCCTGGCACCAGGGGTGGAGACCAGGGGTTGTTTCAGGGCCAAATGATACCGATATCGAAAAAAATCTTCGAATTCGGTATTGGTATTGGTATTGAAAGCGCTATTTTGACTGTTTGGCCAAGTTTGGCTGAACCAAACTCCACCGAACCGAACCCGAACTCAGGTTTTGAACTGAATGACAGAACATCTGAACATCTGAACAGCATTGTCTTCGTACATCCCTACTACCTATGGTGACGTTTTGGAAGCTGCAGCTGGTGCAGAATGTGGCTCTTAGTGGGACTGGGCCGCCAAGAGCTCTGGTCTCTGCACTGGTTGCCAATAGTCTTCCGGGCTCAATTCAAAGTGTTGGTTTTGACCTATAAAGCCTTACACGCTCTGGGCCCTGTCTACTTGCGAGATTGCCTCACTCCCTGGGTCCTATACCGGCCCCTGTGGTTGTCCAGGGGTGCCACACTGGAGGTCCCCTGGGTTTTCCGGGGGGCCACGTAAATAAGGCAGTCTCGGTGGTCGTGCCCAGTGGGGTCCCATATGGCCCAGGATCTCTCGGATTTTCAAAGGAGTTGTAAGATCTGGCTGTTCTGTCGGGCATTTGGCAAGGGAGAGGGGTGAGGGAGGGGGTTGGTTTTTATTCTCTCTTTTTATTGATGTTTTATTATGTTTTATGCTAATTTATTGCGTATTCTGATGTTGTTGGCCACCCCAGGTTGTATGTGGCAAGAGGGGTGGGGTATAAAATTTTAAATAAATAAATAAAATAAATATAAACAGTGTGTCAGCACTTTGCTGCTAGTCAACTGACCATCTTTGCTGCAAGGTAGATCATGACCAGGGGGTGAAAGGGGTGCTTAGGGAGGAAAAGGACATTGCAGAGAAGCTGAATGTGTTCTTTGCTTTGATCTTCACTGCAGATAGCCACACCGGAACCTTACTTTGTAAGTGATGAATTGGAAGAGTTGTCACAAATCAATGTGACTCTGGAGGAGGTTTTAGAGCAAACTGACAAACTAAATACTAACAAATCACGAGGACCAGATGGTATTCACCCCAGAGTTCTGAGGGAACTCAAATATGAAATTGCAGACCTACTGTTAGTAATTTGTAACCTATTGCTGAAATCTGCCACCGTACCTGAGAACTGGAGAATGGCAAACGTAACCCTGATATTTAAAAAGGGATCCAGAGGTGGTCCTGGAGACTACAGACCAGTAAGCTTGACTCCTGTTGTTAAGAACAGAATCGCTTGGCATGTTGATAAACATGGCATAATGGGGAAGAGTCAATATGGATTTAGCAAAGGTAAGTCATGCCTCTCTAATATGTTGGAATTTTTTGAGGGTAAGCATGTCTACATCCTAAATAAACATATGGCCAAGGGAGACACAGTAGATATAGTGTACCTGGATTTCCAGAAAGCATTTGATAAGGTCCCATATAAAAGATTCTTGAGAAAATTAAAAAGTCATGGGATAGGAGGTAGTGTCTTACTATGGAACAGTAACTGGTTAAAGAATAGGAAGCAGAGAGTAGGACTGAATGGTCAGTTTTCACAATGGAGAAATGTAAAAAGTGGTGTGCCACAGGGATCTGTATTGGGACCGGTGCTGTTTAATGTATTCATTAATGATCTGGAAAAGGGCATTAAGAGTGAGGTGATGAAATTTGCAGATGACACAAAGTTATTCAAGGTAGTTAAAACACAAGCAGACTGTGAAAAACTGCAACAGGATCTTATGAGACTGGGTGCCTGGGCATCTAAATGGCAGATGAGATTTAATGTGAACAAGTGCAAAATGATGCACATAGGGACAAATAGCCCGAACTATGAGTACACAATGCTGGGTACTAAGCTAGGACTTAGCATTCGGGAAAAGGATCTGGGAGTGAATGTAGACAATACACTGAAATCCTCAGCACAGTTTTTAGCAGCTGTCAAAAAAACAAACAGAATGTTAGGAGTTATTCACAAAAGGATAGAGAATAAAATTCATGAGGTCATAATGCCTCTATACAAATCAATGGTGCGACCACACCTGGAATATTGTGTGCAGTTATTTATTATTTATTATTTATTTACATTTATTGGCTGCCCCCTCATGCCTACGGCATCTTGGGGCGGCTCACAACAACTAAAACAATAATAAAATACATAAAACAACAATATAAATAATTTAAAACCTATCCCCCCCGAACATTCCCTCTCCCTTCCCTACCCTCCCACCCTCCCCTCTGAAGGCCTGGGCGAACAGCCAGGTCTTACAGGCTCGACGAAAAGTCATCAGACCCGGGCCCAGGCAAGCTTCCTCCGGGAGGGAGTTCCAAAGCTGTGGCCCAGCCACTGAGAATGTCCTCTCCATTGTGGCCCCCCGTTTAACACGGGGGACCTCCAGGAAGGTGCCCCTGGCAGACCAGAGGGGCCGCCCTGGCGTGCGGAAGGCGAAGCAGTCCCAAGATATGAGGGGCCCAGACCATATAGGGCTTTATAAACCAACACCAACACCCCAAGTTCTGGTCACCCCATGCTCATATTCATGCTTTCGGATTCCTGGACCCATTTCAGTTAGGTTTTTGTCCAGGGTATAGCACAGAGACTGCGCTTGTGACCTTGGTCGATGATCTGTCCCTGGAGATTGACAGCGAGAATTGTTCCCTGTTGATCATGTTAGAACTTTCAACAGCTTTTGATACAGTTGATCATGAGGTGTTGTTGACATGTCTATAGGACCTGGCAGGGGTAAACGTGACTGCTCTTGAGTGGTTCCATTTATTCTTGTCAGGGAGGTCCCAGGAGGTAGTGATGGGAGATTACTAGGGGTGGGACTTGGTTGAAAATATAGGATACCATTTTTTCTGGATATCAGTTCTCGGATTACTGGATTATCAGATTAAAACCGGTATACCAGTACTGGGTTTTTCCCCATTGAAATTAATAGGGAAGTCTTCCCATTTAAATCAATGGGAGAAAAAAGTAAAAACCGAAATTACCTGTAATAAAGAGACAACACAAAGATTAAATGACAGATTCACTTGTTTCCTTAACTGCTAACCACCAGACTACACTTTGTGCCCAGTAGCCCCCACGGCCCCCAGTAGCCCCCACGGCCACTACTCCTTTTTTTTGTTTAGAAAAATAGGGGTTTTTTTCCACAGCACTCACTAGAAGTCAGATCTCACAGTATCACAGCAACTGCCAGTGAAGGACATTTGCACAGTGGCATGTGATGTCAGTCAAGCACGCAGTTTAGTTTGCTACTAGAACTGCATAGACAGAGGATGTCAGCTCTTGTCATAACACTTTTTGATACTAATCCCAGGATAGTTGTTGACCATTCCAATTGACAACCAACCACATATTCAGCAATGCCAAGAGTTCCAATGCCAAGCCAACACAATGAACACAACAATCCCAAATTAATCCCCATGAATAAACCCTCTCTCTCTCCCCATTTGACCATAGCCCCCACCCTCAAGAAGAGGTTCCACCCTCCCAATGTCCTCTGCATCTCTTCCTAGGGGTTGGGGGTGAGCAAAGTTTTGCGCACATGTTTTTATCAGGTGTGCGTGCATGTGGGAGGGGGGATGAGGTGACTCGTGTGTGGGGCGCTCCCACCCCCAGAAAGATGTTCCACCCTCCCAAAGCCCTTTGCACCTCTTCCTGGGGGTGGGGGCGGGCAAAGCTTTGTACATCTGTGTGTCATGTGGGCATATGTGTGGGAGGGGGACTGGGGTGACTCATGTGGGGGGGCGCCCCCACCCCCAGGAAGATATTCCACCCTCCCAATGCCCTCTGCACCTCTTCCTGGGTGTGGGAGCAGGCAAGGTTTTGCACATCTGTGTGTCATGTGTGCATGCATGTGGGAGGGGGGCTGAGGTGACTCATGTGGTGGGGCATCCCCACCCCCAGGAAAAGGCCCTGCTGGGGCGGTCCATAGGGTCCTTGCTTTGCCTGCAAGTTCGTGTTTGGGGAGGAAGCAGGGGGCATCCCTGACCAGCAACACATTGGCAGAGGGAACTACCTTTCTCTCTCCAGCTTCTCCTTGGGCAGTCCCGCTGACTCCAGCAGCCCTGGCTCACCATTCGGGACACTTTTTCAAAAGTTTCAACATGAGGTACTTTCCTTCCCAGGAATTTGACAACTACCCCCCTCCCCATGGAGCAAAACCCTGGAAGAGGGCCAGGGAGCAAAGCCTCACTGTCAGGTCTCGGGGCCTGAGGAGATGGGGGATGAGGCAGCACCAGGGGAGGGGTACCCCAGGAAGAGGGCAGATGAAGGACCACACCCCTGACAGCACAGGGGATATGGGGAGTGCCCGGCCCAGCGCTCCAGCACTCCCGCCCACAGGAACCCCAGCACAGACAAACCCAGAATCCCCTCTCTCTCCGGGATCTCCGGGACTCCCCCTTTTACCAGCCTCCCCGTCCCAGCTACAAATGGGGCAGCCACACCCAGCACCGCCGACACTAGCGCTGCTGCACTTACCCACGCCCCTTGGATTGCCGCAACGCTGTGACAAGGAAGCCACGGGGCCGGCCCTGCCTCCCTCCGTTGCACGGCAGCAAGCCACGCCCCCAAGAACGCTGCTGCACCGCTCTGCGTGCCTGCAGAGTAAGACGCAGGTGCAGCCTTTATAAGGAGGAGTCAAACAGAACTTCCCCGCAGGTGAACAGAGCCTCACCCTGTAAGACTGGCCTTCTTCTGATCCTTGCGACTGCTGTGCTTTTCAATTGCCTGAATCCCAAGCGTGACTGTGTGTGAGCGAGTGCGGAAGTAAGAGTCCGTGTGTAACTGTGAGTACGTGTATCCCCCTTCCCTGCTGTCACGTGGTGTCCTTAAGGTCTCTGCTTGTGAGTTTGCCCTATCCCGCTCCCTTCCGTCCCAGTCTCTGTGCACTGTGACCCTCGCTGTGTCCCGGTATGCCCCTCCCTGGTCCAGGGTCCGGAGTGCATGGGAATATTCATTCGTGTGGCATTCCCTGGTTGGGAAACGGCTTGTCCTGCACCCCTATGATGATCTTGGTGGGGAGAGGTTTATCCCTTCAGACCACCGCATAAAGAACCTGAGGGGTCCTTTTTCAGGCAATACCCTTCACGCCCCGGGAATAGTCCCTGGACTGAGATTGTATACACTATCCATCCCTTCCCTTTTCCCTTCTTTCCCGTGGGGTTCTTGTGCCTCCCCAAAAAACCCACACTCCTGGGGCGGCCCTGCTGGGTCCAGTGACCCTGGCTCACTGCTCAGGACACTTTTTCAAAAGTTTCAACATGAGGTACTCCCCTTCCCAGGAATCTGACAACTACCCCCAATGGAGAGGCAAGGGAACAAAGCCCTGGCAGAGTGCTGTCGAGCAAAGCCTCCTGGGGTGGCCCCTGGCAGAGGGCAAGGGAGAAAACCCTGCCGGAGAGACAATGGTCCCTACTCCCAGCCCCAGCACTTCCACTATTAGGGGAGATGACCCCTGGCTTCACAGCCCACCGGGGCATGCAGCACTACAGAGGGGCCAGTTGCCGTGTTGTCTGTGATTGAGGGGCTCCCTTGAGGGCAGGGAGAGTTGGGGACAGTGCTACTTGCAATGATGTTACAGGATTGACCAGCCTTGGAAACCACATATTCAGCAATGCCAACAGTTCGAATGCCAACACAATGAACACAACAGTGTCAATTAATCCCAAATCTAGTTGGCCATCCTAGTTGACAATCACATATTCAATTGGCAATGGCAACAGTTCTAATGTCATTGCCCACACAACAATCCCAAATTAATCACTACAAATAAACCCCTTCTCTCCCCATTTGAGCATAGCCCCATGGGGACAGGTAGTGGAGGCTCTCCATCTCCCCTGAGGCAGGGCCAAAACCAGCAGCCCAGCAAGTGCAGTTCAGAGTTTACATTGCAGCACTGTTTTCCCCCCAACCAGACCCCAAAAATAGATCATGCTGCCATCACCTACATTTATCCTGAACCTCCAAATCCTCAATTTTTGTGCCGTCATTGGCAACTAGTAGTCTTCTGAAGGCGTACGCTTCGGGACACAAGCCTTCCTTCAGGCCTGGAGAACTCGGAGGACAGAGTTAGCTCCCAGTCCTGCAACAAGCTGAATCAGAAGAGATGAAAGGGAAGAGAAGGACAGGACAGAGGAGAAATAGGAGGGGAAAGGTTTTCGTTTGGGTGCACGAGAAGAGGAAGGGGAAGGTGGGTTCCAGTGGAGAACAGGGGAAAGGGGACTCTGTTGTGTGTTGTCTGCTCCGTTGTCTCCATTGTCCGCTGCAGCTCTCTCTTCTGCCCAGCTTGGAATTCCACTGTGAGGCTGGGGTGTCTTGGGGGGGGGTATGCCCCTGCGCCAAAGAAGAGGTTCTGCCCTCCCAATTCCCACTGCACCTCTTCCTGGGGGTGGGGGCGGGCTATGTTTTTCATATGGGAGGGGGGTTTCCAGGATGAAAAAGTCCCTGCTGGGATGTGTATATGATGAGATCAGGGGCTGATGGGGTGGAAAGTGCCCTGCTGGGATGCTCCACTCCAGTGTGTGTGTGACTGTGTATATGGTATGGGGGGCTGAGGTGACTCATGTGGGGGTGGGGCGACCCCATCCCCAGAAAGACGTTATGCCCTCACAGTGCCCACTGCACCTCTTCCTGGGGCCGCTGGGGGTGGGGGGTGGACAAATTTTAAGTGTGTGCATATGGGATGGGGGGCTGGTGGGGTGGAAAGGGCCTGCTGGGGAGCTCCACTCCAGTGTGTGGATCGAGGGCTGATGGGGTGGAAAGTGTCCAGCTGTGGCTTTCCACTCCACTGTGTGGATGGTGGGCTGATGGTGGGTGGTGGTGTGTGAGGAGTAGGGTGGGGATTGGGAGTCTCAGGGTGACTGACTCACCACCACCCCATCCTACTTGGAAGAGCATGAGAGAGTGAAGGAGGGAGGCCTGAGTGTGAGGAGGAGGGTGGGGGTCTGGGGAGGCTCGGGGTCAAAACCACCACAGCCTCCTTGGAGGAGCACGAGAGGGTGAAGGAGGATGCCCCTGAGTGTGAGGAGGAGAGTGGGGCTCAGGGGAGACTAGGGGTTTCTACCTCAGACTCTTGGGAGGAGCATGAGAGGGTGAAGGGCTGTGTGGGTGTGTGCGTGCGTGCACACATGCACTGTGATTGCCACGCAGCCCACAGGAAAATGATGGGGCTCAAGCAGAGGAACCTGAGTGAATCTCTGAAACAGCTCATAAAAGAGCTCTGAATAAAAAATTACCTCCTTGCCCTTCATGGTGGAATGGGGTTGAAGGAGGGAATAAAAATGCAATCCTCGGGGGGCCGGCCAGCAGGCACCCAAGTGGCAGACGAATATCATTCATCTGTAAATGTGAATGGGAAGGAAGTAGTACTAATCCTGTACTACGTTTCCCTGGTGGTGTGGTCGGACTGGGAATGCTGCCATGATGCAGTTTAAGCGCAAACCAAGGGCTGCTGCTGCAAGCTCATCGATGCCACCACTGACCGATTTTCTGGCTGATGGAATTGCCTGAATCTTGTCAGGATGGACACAGGTTCAGGGGAGTGAAGGTAGCAGGAGATGATATCCACTGTGCTGGGCAATCAGACATTGTCAGGCCCCACATCTAGGGTATCACCCTCCATGAACCCAAGAAGGGGAAGGTTGGTCTTGAGAAAGACCAACTGTTCCATAGTCTTCAGGTCCATCTTGGAACGATGTGGGCTGATGATGTCTTCAGCCACACTGAATACTCGCTCTGATGATACACTTGTTGGAGGACACAAGATATACCGCAATGCTACCTTTGCAAGTGGGCGGCACACCTGCATTTTCTGGGACCAGTAGTCCAACGGGTCGGTGTCAACAGGGCAGGAGGGCTCGGCAAGATACTGAAACACAAATGTGTCTGCCATATCCTGTTGCTCCACCTGAACCGCACAATACTGTCACACCTCATCAACAAGCTGGACCCTGAAGCTTTTGAAGGATTTGACGTAAGAGGTCATGTTCTTCCTCACCCGTGGGTCGAGTAGCGTGGCTAGAAAATGCAGTCAACTCACTTTCAAGGTGTTGAAATGCCGATTCAGCTCATCGACCAATTTCTTCGCCAGCACCCTCACAGACCCATGTAGGTCAGTGCCAGAGAGCATGACTTGCATATGTCGAAGCAAGTTAAGGAAGAGCAGTATCACCTGGCTCAGAGTGGCGACCTCCATGCTAATCTCGCCAGTGGCCTGGTGAAACGACTCCAGAACCTGCATCAGCTGCCCCACCACCGTCCAGTCCTCCCCGGTCAGTGGTGTTTCTCCAATGCTCCACATCAAGCAAAGGGTATGCAACAACTCCTTCTGCTCCAAGAGACGTTCCAGCATCAAAAAGGTGGAGGTCCACCTTGTGGCTACATCCTGTACCAGGTGAGGCTAACTCCTCCTGCTTCTCTCGCAGCGCCCAGCTGGCTGAAACTGACCAATGGAAGAAGCCGGTAATCTTCCTGGCATTTTCAAGGAGCACCTCAAAGCCCTTGGTTCCATTCAAGGCATCCTGAATGGATCCAACATGAGTATAGCCACCATGAGTAATGGCTGCAACCATGTTCTTGGCATGATCGGTTACAAAGTAACTGACCTCGATGGTTGCACCTTAGCAGCAGACCCACCCATCCAGCATGCCATTCACCACATCAAGACTATTGTCCACCATGTTCTGGCTGTCAAGCAACAATGCCCACCAATGCTTTCCAGCTGACACCACTCCCCCAATGCTGCTGCATGCTGCTATGCCAGTGACAAGCACTGGTGATGACTGCTACCAGTGTGTGGTCAATGACAAATAGGCATGGACCATACTCTGGCTAGTCCACAGGTCTGTGGTAAAATGTACCACTGACCCCTCCACACGGGAGAACTCTGCACGGAGCTGGGACCTAACCCTCTCAAACAGAGATGGGATAACATTCAAATAGAAGGTTTTCTGGTGGGGACACTGTAACAGGGCTCCAGCAACTGAAGCAGCTGTTTGAAACCGACACCCTCAACCAGGTTGAACAACCTCTCATCCAGAGCAATCACTTCCCCAATTGCCTTGGTGATGGCCACAGCCTGAAGGTGCCTAGATGCAAATGGCATCTTCCTTTCCCAGAGCTCAGTTAAGTGGGCTGTGACAAGGGACGGGAACATAAAGGGGTGAGCTGGGTGGAGTGGCTAGCGCTCCTCCTCTTCGGGGGCTGGGTGGTGGGGGTAGAACTGTCAGCAGACGGCCCAGCCGTAGCAGTTGCAGTGGGAGTACAAGAGGTTTCTTCTGAACGCTCATCCACACCTCTGCAACTGGAACCTCCCCACATTGTTGCTTGGAACAGCACTCCGTAGGATCATGAACGTTCCTGTGGTGCCGTCTCAAGTGAAGTCCAGAGGTGCCATATCTGTTGGGATCTGTGCCACCACAACTGATCTTGGCCTTGCAGTGCACACACACTACCTTGGAGGTATCTTCCACCTAGATATCAAAATGAGACCACACCCAGCATGTGATCTTCTTCATGCTGGTTCCTGGAAGGGCAGGAGTAGCATGAGTGGTGGTCAACCTCTCCAAGGTAGTGGGCATAACACTTGCAGAAGGGGTGGTAGTAGCTGGTGAAGCAAAGTGTGTGGGTGTGGTGGGCGGGGCCTGATCTGGCACATTAGGCTGCATGTCAGCAAGGGGAGAGGGCAAGGAAAAGGGGATGCTAGAATGTGTGATGGAAGGGGGCAAGCGTTGGGAAGCAGGTGTCTGAATGAGGGAAAGTGCCTGCGCAAAGGAGAGCTGCGCGCTAGGAGCAGCAGCTATAGCAGTGGAGGTAGCTGGTGGATGGACCACTGCACTAGCAGAGGAAGAAGTAGCCACCTTCTTCTTACTGATAGGCAGTGCCAGGGGAGGAAGCACACTCCCCCCTATCCCAGCCTCTTTGGAGTCTTCAAGACACATCCAGAGCCCGTAACATTGGATACGCGTGAAGCTGGTGTGCGGGAGGTGGGGGCCACAGGTGGCCCTACCTCAGATGTCTCCATTCCAGAATAAGTGGGCTGCCTAGGAAGAGGCTGGCCTCTTCCAGCACTCCCACTCTTGGTAGGTCTCTTCATTCCTTGACCACTCATATCAGCCATAAAAAAGAAGAGAGTACCACTGGCAACAGAGGATGAAGTGTGTTGATGTGGGTGTGCATGTGGTAGCTACAGGTGAGGAGCTACCTTGGTGTGTGGGGGCAACTAGCTACTGTGGGGGGGAGGCAACTAACAACCATGGGGGGTGGAGGCAACTAACAACTGTG
>QEPC01002304.1:3103961-3126539 GCA_003113815.1 Sphenodon punctatus | reverse complement strand
CGACCCAGGCCATGCAGTCTCCTTATTTTCCCAGTGCCTGTCAGCTGTGGGGGCTTGGATGAGGTTGAGCCATCTGCAATTGAATCCTGACAAGACGGAGGTGATGTTGGTGGGCGAGGGCTTCGGGGACCTGGGGGTGGCTTAATCTCCTTTTGTTGGGGGGGTTCGTCCCCCCATGGTGTCTCAAGTGCGGAGTCTGGGTGTGCTCCTCGATTCGCGGCTCAGCTTGGAATCTCAGGTTGTGGCCGTGGCGGGGAATGCGTTTCAGCAGTTACATCTTGTCTGGCGGCTTCGGACGTATCTCTCAGACTCCGACCTCACCACTGTCATCCATGCCTTCATCACCTTGAGGTTGGATTACTGCAATGCGCTCTACATGGGGCTGCCCGAGAAGCTCGTCTGGAGGCTGCAGCTGGTGCAGAATGCTGCAGCCCGTCTCCTGACGGGGGCAGGTCGCAGGGCGCACATGACACCAGTGCTCCGGGCTCTGCACTGGCTGCCTATAAAGAACCGGGACAGGTTCAAGGTGCTGGTTTTAACCTTCATGGCCTAGGCCCTGCTTATCTGCGGGACCGCCTCACTCCCCATGTGCCCGTGCGACCCTTGAGATCGTCCATAGGAGCTTTTTTGGAGGTTCCCCGGGCGAGGTCACCATTGTTAGATCTTTTTCGGTGATCACCCCTGTGTTGTGGAATTTGCTCCTGGAGGAGGCTCTGCTGGCTCCCTCTCTCCTGCTGTTTCAGCGTATATGTAAGACCTGGCTGTTCCATCAGGCTTTTGGTGAGGGGTAGGGGTGGGTTGGGGGTGGGGATGGGGGCTTTCCCCACATATTGGGGTATTTTTTAAATTGTAATTGTAAATTGCTTTAAAATTTTATATTGTTTTAATATTTTAATGAATGTTGTTTGCCGCCCCGGGCTTCCCTGTGGGCAGGAGGGATGGTATATAAATTTTAAATAAATAAATAAAACTGCCAAACAAAAAACCCGTGCACAACTGCCAAAGGCCAAAAAAGTCCTTTTTTAAAAAACCGAGATCCGAGACCAATACAAAAAAACCGGTAGTCTGTATTATCAGATCTCCATTTTAAATCCAGTACACCCAAATACTGGCAATATCGGATCTCAGCAGAACTGGAATTCCCAGCCCTAGAGATTACCTTTCATCACCTTGGGACCTCCCTCATGGTCTCCCGCAGGGTTCTATTATGTCTCCGCTCTTGTTCAGTGTGTATGTGAAGCCATTGGGCAAAATCATTCTGAGGTATGGAGGGAGATGCCATCAATATTCTGATGGCACCAAGCTTTACCTCTCTTTTTCATCCAGCCCAGGTTCCACAGTTTTGGTGTTTTCCCAGTGCCTGGCTGCTGTTGGGGACTGGATGACGGTTAGCCAATTGAAGCTGAATCCACACAAAACTGAAGCGATTGTGGTTGGCAGATCTTGTGACATGGAGGGGATTGGGGCCCCCCTGTTATTGGGGGGGATCCAGCTTCCTCTAGTCACTCGGTTTCACAGCCTTGAGGTGCGTCTGGATCCTCTGCTGTGCCAGGATTGTCAGGTTGTGGCAGTGGCCAGGAGCACCTGGCATCAGTTCCATATGGTGAGAAGGTTTCGGCTAGCCTACTGCAATGTGCTCTGCATGGAGCTGCCCTTCATTACTGTTTGAAAACTTGAAGCTCTTGCAGAATGTGGTGGCCTAGCTCCTTTTGAGGATGGGTTGCTGTTTCCTATAACTTTCTGGGCACAATTCAAGGTGCTGGTTTCCTGTGCACAATTCAAGGTGCCTGAATGCTGCCCTGAGCTGCTTTGGCAGGAGGGGGCGGGATAGCAAATTTTTTAATAAATAAATAAAATAATTAAACAACTTGGGTCCCATATATACCTGAAATACCACCTTTCCTTCCATGGTCCACAGCAGCCATGTGGTCGGCTGGGATTGCCCTCTTGTGGGCACCACCAGCTAATCTTGTCCATATGACAAGGGCCCACAGAGAGGCATTCTTGGTTGCTGCCCCAGTACTATGGAACTTCCTTCCCCCAGAGGTCCACCAGAGCCCAAACTTGAGCATATCCCAGAAGAGGTATAAAACTTTTATTTTTGGCAGAACCTTTGGCAGGCGGAGATAGAGGTTAGGTGGGTGGGTTTTGGGGGTGTGGGTATGGATTTTTCGGGGGGTTTATTGTATTGCTTTGTATTTAACTTTGTGTGTGTGTGTTGTGTGTTGTTGTAAGCTGCCCTGAGCCTTTTGGGAACAGCAGGGTTTAAATTTTAATTTAAACAAAACAATTTTTAAAAAAAACAGAAACATTTGGTGGTTTTTTACTGTCTTTCATGAAATCTTCCATGGTTCATTTGTAGCTTATTTTGGCTTCCTGGAACCACATACTGGTTAGCTGCAAATTTGAGGTTTTTCTCCCCTTTGAGATTTAGGTTCGAAATTTGAACTAAAAAAACCACCAAACAAAGCAACACAAGTCATAGTGTATGTCTTTGACTGAGCTATATGGATTAAGGGAGTGCTTAGTCTTTGTAATTGCTAGTTAGTTAAATTGGGAATAAATACTTTTGGTATCCCTAAAACAGGAGGGGGGGGGGAGCATATCCAGCTTGCAGGTAGGGTGGCCATACCTCCCCTTTAAAAGAGGACACTTATGAAAAATACATGTTGCAGGGCTGCATTGGTTCCAGTGCAGCCCTGTGCCATGTATTTTTCATAAGCATCTTTTAAAGGGGAGGTATGGCCACCCTACTTGCAGGCCAACTTCTGGAATGCAGCCACAGATTCAGTCCCCGCACACATACGTGGAACGAGTATGCTCAGGGGGAAGGGAGCAGAGTGTGAGCATAAAGGTCTGAAGCTGTGGGCTGCTTTCATGATCCAGACCCTCCCTTCCCCCATCTTGAGTGTGCTCTCTTCATTTCTCCTTCCTCCCATGACATGCATGCTCATTTCCAAAATGGCCAACAGCAGGGGAAAGATTACCCCTGTCTCTTCTCAATGCACTATCAGGTGGTTCCGCCACTGTAACAGGAGCATCTCCTGCAGCACGATTCCACACTGCTCTGTACACCATTTACTGCAGTTTGAGAGGCGCTGCAGTGTAACCACGTAATTCAAAACTTCTGTGCAAACAGGGTTGCTATTCCAAACGAGCAATCGCTTATTCCACACAGCATCCCTGTGGGGGCTTAGCAACGCCAGGCTGTGTATATATATTTTAATTAGCCGAGAAGTGAAACCGTTTGCTAATTAGTGTCATTATTAGTAACAAAAGCAAACTAATTGACTCAAACAAACACAAAAAGAAAACTATGTGTATTTAGTGGGATTTTTGTTTTATTTCAATGTTTGAAGAAACATTTCTGATTAAGGCAATGTTTGTCATTGTGTTGAACACAGACTTGGTAGGAAGTTGAAACTCGGGCACGAGGCAAAAACTTTTGTTATTCAAATCCAGGAGTCCTCAGAGCTGAAGAAGTGGGATTCTGGAGTTGATTGGCATGAGAAGGGTGCAGCTTCCAAACCTTTTTCTTGCTCTGCCTTAGCTAACTAGGTCAAGGTTCCAAAATGGTGGTGGCCCCAACTGTTTCCGTACCATGATTGGTAGTGTAGTGCCCAATCAAAATCTATCTATGTTCCAGAAGTGAGCAACTCAGTGCTACTTGGGAAATAACCCCAGCTTCAATCAATCTGATCTTTGGAAGTTACCATACCAGTAGCAATAAACATGGACATGGCAGCAAGGTAGCAAAAGAGAGAAAGATGGGCCAAGAGGGAGTAAAGGATGGAAGAGAGGAGTAAGATGTATGCATGTAATTGCAAAACTTCAAATACCATAGACATGTGGAAGGGATGCCCAGTTTGAAACCAGTGGTCTAGTCTAATCCCACTACCTTTTGAGCCTTTTACCTAATGCATCTGTCTCAGAGGTGTCTCTTGACACTGGGCAAGTGAGAAAAGGGAAGTTGGAACTATAGTTAAGATGAATTAAGGGTTGCTTAGCAAAAACTATTGTACATCTTCAAAGGGAACTAGTGACCAAACTAGCATATATTACATAGACAAAAACCCTTGGGTTTAAGAAGCTTGTTAAGATGGCATTACAAATTATACTCGGTTAACATGACAGTAAATTAATTGTATGTTAAGGCAACTTTATTAAATATCAGACCAATCTATACATTTTTCTTTTCTTATTCATTAAAAAAAATATTATGACAACTGAAATTAAGCTGCATATGTGTGGTATGGTGACTGAACAACACTTATACGTGATGAGGAATGTATACAGTTTAATTTCACTTAAGTCAGTTTTTTTAAATTAATGAATAAGAAAAGAAAAATGTATAGATTGGTCTGATATTTAATAAAGTTGACTTAACATACAATTTACTGTCATGTTAATGTTTGAGTATAATTTGTAATGCCGCCTTAATGAGCTTCTGAAACCGAAGGGTTTTTATCTAGGTAATTTGCCCTTCTTTTGAAACTTAATAGATTTGTTAATGCATAAGCTGGCCCCAGACACAAGAACGCTGCAGGTGCACACAAGCACTCACTCATCCCCCCACATGCAGCAATCTGTTTTTTCACAGGTTTCTCCATGCAGGGGTGATGGGTGGAGGTGCGTGTTACCCAGGAGCGCACAAGTGACTTTTCATATGAGACGCACCCACCCATGCCACTGCTTGGGTGTATCTTGTGTAAAAGAGGTCACACACTCATTCACACATGTGCTCTTACCTCTCACACATACTCATTCTAACTTATCACACACACAATCATTCAGGCACAATACACACATGCTCTCATCTCGCACATTCATTCAAATTGATCACACACACACACTCATCCATGCACACTACATACATGCTCTCACCTCACACACACATTCAAATTGATCAGTCACACACACAAGACATGGGGTGCAGCTAGGGTGCAATGGGCCCCTAGCCAAGAAGTCAAGATGGGCCCCCCTCTTTGTGTCCCACCGGTGGGCCTAGGTGTGCCACCAGACTCAGCAGGCCTGGGGGTGCTGCTATCAAACACACAAGAAACCCAAAATGCAACCAGCCTATTAAGTGCATTATGCCATGAAAAGAGACATATAACCAGTTCAGTTGTGCCCCCATAATCAATTCATGTTGTCCCCATCCCCCATATAATCAATTCACACTGTCCCCCACCCATCACCATTTCATTTGTACCCCCAGGGCAGCATGAATTGATTATATGGGGGGCACAAATGAACTGGTTATGGGCTATGGGTTTAAAGACAGTATTCCTCTTAGCAATAACTTAATTAAGAAGAGCTAGTGAAATAGCAGCCATAATAATCTCAGAACCATATTTGCATATTTTCCAAGGTAGAATGGATATTGCTTTACATCCTAAATTCCTACCTAAGATAGTATAAGTAAGACAGTTGTGAGAATGTGGCCCTTTTTACACGGGCCTCTTCCACCCATGAACACACCGATTTCTGTCTGTTCATGGGTGGGGGAGCCCTGTGTGAACACCACGGAGCACGTGCCCGCACTGAGTTGGGGTGCATGCACATGCCCACCTAACACGCATCCCCACTCACCCCCATCTTGTCCCCATGCACAGAGCAACCGGGGAAAATGGTGGTTGCTCCATGGGTATGGATGAGTGGGGGGTGAGTAGGGATGCATGTGTGGCTGTGGGCATGCCCGCCGATGTACCGGCGCACCCACGGATCCACCACCTGGCGGAGCCATGTAAAAACAGCCTGTGAGGAGCCACTCAAAGACGAACATAAGGTTGCTGCCTTGTTCTTGAACAAGGTTCTTCAAGAAGGCTCCTAACATTCTCACAACACTCACCCTTCCAGCCCTGCATGGAATTTTCTTATATTCCTAGTTAGGTTTGGAAGGAACAGTCATTCTAAGGGGGAGAGTGCTTTTTATACTAGAACTCAAGATCATCATGTGGTCTATTATTTGAATATGGTGAGCATGCACAACCCAGTTATGAGAATGTTAGGAGTCCTCTCGAAGAACCTTCTTTACAAGGCAACAACTTTCTGATCACTTATATGGGGAGGAGTTGTTTGTAAACAAAAAGCTTTATCTCCCAGTCCGATCAGTGTCCCACTACTGCTGCAGCACTACTAGCAGGCAGAGGCAGGTGAGGGATGGAGACTCCACCCCACCCTCATTCCCCACCCCGCCCCTGGACTCCCCTTCATTGTTTATAATCACAGAACACATGTGTTGCTAGAGGAAAGCTAGAATGGTCACCAACCGGAGGTTTTTGCTCTACTGACTCCCATTGAATAGCATAGGCGCTGTTCAATGAGAGTTTGCTACCACCTTAACTATAGGGCCATGACTGTGGCCCTATAATTAGAGCTGAAAGTTGAAACGGATATCCACAGCAAACACTGTATCAGAGATGCTATTGACCAGATATCTGCTTCAGCTATTTCAGTTCATATATCGCGGTTCAATCATTTATGTTCCTTTATTTCAGTGCTATAGCATATATACAGTCACTGAACTGGGATACTGAAATAAACAAAATATCCAAACCAAAATAACCAAATAAATGGACATGCAAATAACTGGTTTAGTTTCAGATATCATTTGGATATTTGGAGAGCAACCTGAAAATGCAAATAGCGGCCACAAATACAAAATCTACTGTTTCAGAGTTTATATGACTATCATAGGGGTTCCCTCCAGGTACTGCTGAAATCAATATGTAAGGGATCCATACAAATCTCGGTTGCCATATAATCCTGTGTCTCTTGCTTTTGCTCATCATCCGATGTCTTTCACAACCCTTATCACAATGCATGGAAAACGTAAGGACATGAAATGAAAAGGCAGTAGAAGGATTCCTACTGATGTCAGTTGGATTTGGATCCTACCTTTGAGAAGAAACAGAGGGAAAACAAAATCTTTAGAAGGGCTTCATATTCAGCACCCAAACCTTCCCTTCTCTGTGTCATAGAGATTTTTCTCAGTCCAAACAATGATAAAAAATTGTCTAGTACATCACAGAATACAATTACTTTCTCGGGATGTTTTTAAACGAGATGTGTCCACGCATGGCCCCCCACTGTCCAAGCATCCAACTGCTTGTGGGATAGTGAGATAGTGGGGCTCCTGTGACCTGTGGCTACTGCTCATGACCACCTATGGAGCTCTCCAGAAAAATCCGGAGTGACAGTGAGCTGGGGTGGCTGCCTCCATGAATGGGGCAGACATGCTTGGAAATGTTTGTTTAAAATGTTCCCCATGCATGTTGCATGTGTGGGCACTCTGCAGCCATGCAACTGAGCAGCCATGGACCCCTGTCCGGTGACACTCATTTAAAAGCACTCTTGGACTGAATTTCTTAACACTGGCTAGCAGTGGCTGTCCTGCATGGTTGTGTAGCCCACTCTGTGGCAGATCTGTGAGTATTTCCAAATTGGATTTAGATGACAAACTGATGCTGCCTATTTATCCCAGTCCTGGAATAGCATTCAATATAGCAAACTATTCTTCCACAGGGCCTGGGTGAATGGAGGAGACTATAGAGCTACCAGATGGGCCTGCTAAGTTTATATGTACATGGAAGGGAGATGGGGTTTTGCAGTTGAATTCCTTTATGTAGCCACTCCTTCTTCCCTTCACTCTCTCACTCTGTGTGTGTGTGTGTGTGTGTGTGTCTCAGTCTCCATTTTGTCTTCATGCTAGTTAGATGTAACTAAAGAACCTGTGCCTGAAAAGCTTGAGTAAAGTTCTTGTTTAAAGCTTCAGCTGCATTTGTCTTTAAGGATTGTGACTCAGATATTACTCTGTAACAAGTTATGGGCTCAGACCTCTTCAAAACATCCCATAATAGGGATGTAAGAACGTGGTCCTTGAGTTCAGAGTTCAGACCGAATTCAGCCCGTGTGGACGACCGAACCAAACGACTGAACCAAACGTTCGAACCCCCGAACAGTTTGGCCACGTTTGGCCGTGTTCAGATAAGTTCAGGCGGGAAAAATGGGGTAAACAAGCCCAGGGAGGAGGGGGGGCACCTGAGGAGCAGACTTCCTGGTGCCAGGGTGGAGCGGCTTGAAATAGCAACCTGCCTCCCCAATCACAATCCCTCTTTTCTTCAGACCACTGGCATCGCAGTCTGCAATTGGCATGGGACTAGACTGCACGGAGCCATTGGGGCTTGTGGAAAGGTGGGTGCAGCAAGTAATAAAAGTAATTGCCCTTTACCAATCCTTCTAAGCTAGCCACTGATCCTTTCAGCAGCGTTTCCAGAAGTGTCCGTCTCCCAGCAGTTTGCTTTCCTAACAATCCATTCCCATCCTCCTCCTATTTCACCCATTCCCACACATTTACCTCCCTAGCTTCATTTATTTACCTTAGATTAGATAGATTTATTTATTTCGTAGATTTCTATACCGCCCCATCCTGCAATGCAGCTCGGGGCTGTTAACAACAATAAAAATAGTTTTAAAACATTTAAAATACAAATATAAAATATATCAATAAAACAGGGCAGTGTGCAGTCATAAATAAATATATAAGTGGGGGATTAAAAATCACCCCCCCTCCCTCCCAAAGGCCTGGGCAAACAGCCAGGTCTTACAGTTCCGCCGAAATGTCAAAAGGCTTGGGGCCAGGCGAGCTTCCTCCAGAAGGGAGTTCCACAGCCGCGGCCCTACCACCGAGAATGCTCGCTCCATCGTGGCCCCCCGCTTAACACGGGGGACCTCCAGGAGGGCACCCCCGGCAGACCGCAGGAGCCGTTCCGGGGCGCGAAGGGCGAGGCGGTCCCTAAGGTAAGAGGGGCCAAGGCCGTATAGGGCTTTATAGATCATTACTAGGACCTTGAACTTGGCCCGGCACACTATCGGCAGCCAGTGCAGCGCTCGGAGCACCGGTGTAATGTGCTCCCGGCGACCCGTCCCCGTAAGAAGACGGGCCGCCGCATTCTGCACCAGCTGCAGCCTCCGGGCCAAGAACAAGGGAAGCCCCACGTAGAGCGCGTTACAGTAGTCGAGCCGCGAGGTGACGAAGGCATGGATGAGGGAGGCCAGGTCCGGGCCAGAGACATACGGACGCAGCCTACGTACCAGATAAAGCTGGCGGAAGGCAGCCTTAGCGACTGCCTCCACCTGCCGCTCCAGCCGCAGGTCTGCGTCCAATATGACCCCCAGACTCCGGACCTGCTGAGCTACAGGGGGGCAAACCCCCCCAACCAGGGGGGCCACCACCCCCTTCGCCCTCCCCACCACCATCACCTCCGTCTTATCTGGGTTGAGCTTCAGTCTGCTCCGCCGCATCCAATCCGCCACGGCCTCCAAACATTGGGATAGCACCGAGACAGCAGGGTCTGGGTCGGTAGAAAACGAGAGGTACAGCTGAGTATCATCAGCATACTGGTGACATCGCACCCCGAACCCTCTCACGACCTCCCCCAAGGGCTGCATATAGATGTTAAATAATAATGGAGACAAGATCGATCCCTGCGGAACGCCACACGGTAAGGCGCGGGGGCTCGATGTTTCTTCCCCCAACACCACCCGTTGGCTCCTCCCCGAGAGGAATGAACGGAACCATTCAAGAACAGTCCCGTCCAGACCCCCCCGGTCACGCAGTCGTCTCAACAGCAGCCCATGGTCCACGGTGTCAAAAGCGGCCGAGAGATCGAGCAGGATGAGAAATGTCGAACATCCCGCATCCATCTCCCGGCGGAGGTCGTCCACCAAGGCCACCAACGCCGTCTCGGTGCCATAGCCGGGGCGGAACCCAGATTGAAAAGGGTCAAGGAGCCCGATATTATCTAGATGACCCTGGAGCTGGAGCGCCACTGCCCGCTCAATAACCTTCCCTAAAAAGGGAAGGTTAGAGACAGGTCGGTAGCTGGCGAGCGCGTCTACGTCCAACGATGGTTTTTTCAGCAGGGGGCGCACCACAGCCTCTTTTAAGCAAGGCGACAACCTCCCCTGCCGAAGGGACGCATTCACCACCCTCGCCAGCACCGTCCCCAACGTCTCCCCGGAAGCTTTTATTAACCAGGACGGGCATGGATCTAGTTGACAACACGTGGCCCTCACAGACCCCAGGACATCCACCACATCGGCCGGCGTCACTTCCTGAAACTCACCCCATAAAGATGGACCAGACGGACCCTCCGCCCCCCCGCGCTCTTCCCCTACTGCTATCAACCCAGCGTCGAAATCGGCCTGAATCCGAGCAATCTTGTCTGCGAAGTAGATGACAAACTCCTCACAGCGGGCCCGGGACAAGTCCCCATCCAGGCGGAGGGAGGCCGGACTAACCAGCCCCCGCACCACCCGAAACAGCTCCGCTGGACGCGACTTCGCAGACGCTATGAGGACGGCGAGGAATTCCTTCCTCGCCGTCCTCACAGCCTCCACATAGGACCGCAAATGGGCCCTATGGAGAAGACGATCGGAGACAGACCGAGTCCGACGCCAGCGTCGCTCTAGCCTCCTGCCCACACGCTTCATACACCGCAGCCCCTCAGTAAACCAAGGGGTCCTGCGGTGACGAGACCGAGGCAGAAGGCGCCTCGGAGCCACCCTGTCAATGGCCTCCTCCAGCAAGATGTTCCAATGCCGGACCAGCTCATCCACAGAGTGACCGTCCACATCCAGGGTAAGCTCCCTCAGGACCTCCTGAGGGAGTTATTTTTATTTTTTACCCGTCCCTGTGTTTTTCCTCCCTCCCCCCTCCATTGAATCATTTCCCTCTCCCTCTATATATTCCATCCCTGAGTCCCTTCCCCTGTTTTTTTTATTTATTTAGAGTAGGATTAGATTGATTTAGGTTTCATTTCAGTTTTGTACCCATCCCTGTGTTCTTTGTGTCCCCCCCATCCCAAATATATATAGATATAGATATTAGATTAGATAGTAGATAGTTGTAGGAGTTAGCTTAGTTAGAGATAGAGATAGTGTTTAGTGATTTAGTTTTAATATTTAGTGTGTTTGTAGGACTAGGCCTTTGTATAGATATTCATATTAGAAAGTATTAAATTTAGTTGCATAGGTTTTAGAATAGTTAATAAGCAGTTAGAGTTAGTGTAGTGTGTGTGTCTGTATGTATGTATGTGTGTATGTATATATAATATATATATATATATATAATTTGTGAGGAAAAATGGAGAAGGAAAGCTGGAGAGGCTATACTGCTGCCCGTAAGGCAGACAATGGGGCACGTGGCAGAGGTGGCAGGGGTAGGGGCCATGCCAACGGAGTGGCAGCAGGCATAAGCAGCAGCCCAAGTCCATCACCACACCCCAAGCTTCGCAGGCCTGATTTTGGGCAACAGGCTTCCAAGGATCCCAGCACTAGTGGCACTAGGGGTGGTGGTTAGGCATCACCTCCTGGCAGCGTCCTCCACTGCCACGCAGGGCACATGAACACTTGCAGTGGAGGAGGCTCTGGCTGTCTCATCTGCAGCTGCAGGTGCAGGTGATTCAGGGGCCGAAGTTCTTCAGGGGCCACTAATGTCCCCCATTGTAGAGGTGATCCCCCCCGCCCCTGCAGTCCAGGGCTGGTGGATCCCACTCCAGCTGCTAGAGGAAGGACCCAATCTCTGAGCAATGGCAGCAGGGAATGGAGCAACAGCAGCAGCTATAGGGGGCAGAGGGAGAGTGCTGCTCAGAGTGGCAGCAGCATGGTGGTCAGTCCATCAGCAATTGGGGACAGTGAGGTAAACAGCAGTTCTGTGGAGGAGGTACCTGGTGCTGAGGCAATGGCTGTCCCTCCACGAGCTGTGTCACCAGTGCCACCATGTTCTGAATGGTTCCCAGCAGTGCGTCAACCGGTGCAGGCCAGAAGGCAGAAGGGGGCAAAAAATCCTGTCTGGGCACATTTTAGGTTGGTGCGGGCGGATGATCCCAGGGAGGTGCAGTGCAGTTTGTGCCAGAAGATGGTGAAATATGAGCAGATGCTCACCAACTTTGGCACAACTGCCACGGCGAGGCACCTCAAGACATGCCACAGTGTTGTACTGCTAAGCAGGCAGGCAGGGGAAGTGGACACCAGTGGGTTCCCGACCACAGTGGCTAGTTGTCCGCCTGCATCAGCAAGCAAGTGTCCTGCTCCAACAGCTGCCTCTTGCAGCAGAGCAGTATTTCTGCTAGGGGGAAAGAACAGCAGAAGCAGCCTCGCCAACAGCGTCAGAGGACCATGGAGGAGCTGGGGTGGGAGCAGCTGCCAAGTCTGTTGGCATCTGCAGGACATGGAGGGCGGCATAGCTTTAAGCTGAAAGTCACGTGTCTATTGGGGGAAATGAGAGCTGTCGATGGGCATCCCTTTTCCGGAGTGGGGTATATGGGGTTTAGGTGCCTAATTGGCTTCCTGGCCCCCCAGTTTCAGCTGCCGTCCCGCACCACCCTGAGTCGGCAGGTGGTGTCAGCCTTGTACCGGGCTTTAAAGGCATGGGTAAGGAAGCAGCTGGCAGGGGCTGGGGGTGCCACTGTCCACTTCACCACGGACCTGTGGTCCACCAGGAATGCCCAGCACACCTACCTGGTGGTAACGCACAGTGGTGGCAGGACCCGGAGGCAGCTTTCAGGAGTGGCAGGAAGGGTCCCAAATCAGGGTAAAGGTGGGCCCTGCTTCAGACCGAAGTTATGGATGTCCCTCACACCACTGTAAACATTGAGGCAGCCCTGACCGCCATGTCGAGGGAGTGGGTCACACCAGGTGCGCCCTTCACCAAGGGATGCGTGGTGACAGACAACACGGCAAACATACTGAGGGCAGTCCGCAAGGGTGGATTCACCAGCATCCCTTGCGCTGTGCACTCCCTTCACCTGGTGGTCAGGGACGCTCTGGGCTTGGGGGAGAAGGGGATTGAGTCAGGCACCCTTAGCTCCCTGGTCGAGTGGGGGAGAAAGGGGCCAGTTTTTTTTAACCAGATTGTGAAGGGCAGTGAGCTCCTCTGGGCCAAGCAGGAAGAGCAAGGCTCCCTAGTGCACCAGCTTCTGCAGGATGTATCCACCAGGTGGAACTCTACATTCCTGATGCTCCAGTGGCTTGTGGAGCAGAAAGCCGCTTTGCATCAGGTGAAAATGGTGACAGACAGCGGAGCACCTCCAGGTACAATGTGGTGGAATGGGACATCCTATCGCAAACGGTCTTTGTCCTGAAACTGTTCCTGCCCATGATGGAGACCATCAGCTCCTCCATAGCCAGCATCAGCCAGGTGACCCCTCTGGTCCAGAGTCTCCTCAGGAGGCTGGAGGAGATTCTCCAGGGGCAGGATGGTGGTCCTGAGGGAAAGAATCTGGGGGTTGAGGTGTTTGCCCTGGTGCGGCAGCTGAAGTCAAGGCTGAAGTGGTGGTTTGATGAGCTGCTGAAGTGCGAGTAATACATGATGGAAACCATGCTGGACCCCAGGGTCAAGGGCAGCATGGCACATCAGACAGAAGTAATCTATGGCTCCTGGAAGGCTGAGCTGGTGGAGAGGATCCAGCATGCAGAGGGGGGTCTCGAGTGTGCAGCGGCGGCGGCAGCAGCAGGATGCCCTTGGAGATGGTGGGAGTGGGAGCAGCCACCCCTTACAGCCAGCGGGGTCTGTCCCTGCACCCAGCCTGAGCAGTAGCAGCACCAGCAGAAGTACCCCTAATGAGAGCAGCAGCAGCAGCTCGTATGTGCAGGGCACTCTGGTGAGCACAGGTCTGTGCACAGCAGAGCAGGCAGCGTGACTGAGGACAGTGGTGGAGGTGGTGCCTGTGGTGAAACGACAGTAGGGGGTGCAATACAGCTTAACCACCCACCTCACTATGTTTCTCCAAATCTCTGACCAGGGACTCCCACAGCTGGCAAACCCCCCAAAACCTTGATATTCCGCTGCCACCACCCAAGTGTTTCCCAGCGGGCATTCACACCACTCAGGAAATTTGAACCCCAAAATGGCATAGGCCTTACAGATTACCCAAAGTGCTCCCCTTTTCTGGCACTCTGTTCCTGGGATTTCCTCCACAGCGTTGGAGGCAGATCCCCAGAGCTACCCAGAAACAGCTTCCGTTGGTTCCAAAGCTGTTGTCTTCTAGCCCAGTAGGTAGATTTCCCCCTCTTTAGTAGCTTAGCCTAGGAAGACGTATAATGGCCAATAATGCACACACACACTCAGTAGGGTAAAAAAAAAACTGAGACTTTACTAGTACATATAAAAAGGAATAAAATCAAAGTTTACACCGAGAGCCAGAGGTGGCAATCCTTGAGCAATTAGAGTCAGTCCTGTGGACATAGTAGTCCATTTGGAAAGCGTCTTCCTATAACTGTAGCTGAGGTAGCAAGCAAGGTACTCACACTGGTTCTTATCAGGTCTCCATAGGTGATGGTTTTCCTATGGGGTCCAAGTTCTTCTTCTGGCAAAGGCCAGAGTTACAAAGTCACTCACAGGCCACGCAATCCATGTGTGCCTCCAGGCAGGGAGGTCACCAGCCTAGCAGCATCTGCTAGAGATCTCAGTGAGTTACTCCAGAGAGTGCAAAATGGAGAGGGTCTGATGTTTTTAAGGCCCCCCTCCCCTTTCCTGTGATTTGTCCAGGTAAACCCAGCTGGCCTAAGTGCAAGTTCCAGCTGACCAGTCCAAGCCAATCAGAGTCCTGTTTCCTGTTGGATGAAGAAGATCCCAGAGGAATTCCTGGAATGTGGGGTCCTTAACATCTTGGACATGTGCCATGCCTGCCAGCCTGTCTCTCATACCATACTGCCAGCCTGCTGGCCCAGGTTGCCAAGCTCAAAGCCTGCCTCAGCCCACCTGCCTGCCTCTCATGCCAAGGTGCCTGTCTGCCCACCCAGGTTGCCAACCTCAAAGCCTGCCCCAGCCCACCAGCCTGTCTCTCATGCCACACTGCCTGTCTGCCTGCCCAGGTTACCAAGTGCAAAGCCTGCCTCAGCCCACTGCCTCTCATGCCAACGTGCCTATCTGCTTGCCCAGGTTACCAAGCTCAAAGTTTGCCTCAGCCTGCCTGTCTGTCTCTCATGCCATGCTGCCTGCCTTCCTGCCCTGTCAACCCTGGGTGATGTGCCCCCACTGGCCAGGTAATCCTGCTGCTGCTGTATGCTGGTCGATGGGCGCTCTGCTCCAGCCAATCCAAATGTGCCCATGCAATCCTGCTGCTGCTGTCTGCTGCTGTATGGGAGCTCTTTCCTGGCAAATCCTACCATCCTGGCCCCATGGGTGCAGCACACAGACAAATCCTGCCAATGCCGTCTCTGCTGTGCCAAGGGTTCTGTGCCCGGGCAATCCAGTGTCTGCTCCTGCTGCCAATGCTGTCTCTGGGCAATCCAATGTTTGCTGCTCCTGCCAATGCTGCCTCTTCTGTGCCACTTCTTCCAGAAGCTGCCACTTTAGCCCTAGGACCCACCCTCAGGATTCTGGGGCCTACATTACAGGCAGGGGGGGAGCTGTCCATCCACTGTATCCAGAAACTGCCACTCTATCCCCAGGACCCACCCTCAGGATTCTGTGGCCCTTCGTTCTGCTTACGGGGAATTGTCATTCCACGGCATCAAGAAACAGCTGGCCACTCCAGCCCCAGGACCCACCATCAGGGTTATGGGACCTACATCACAGGCAGGGAGGACTGCCCATCCACTGTATCCAGAAGCTGCCACTCTAGCCCCAGGACCCACCCTCAGGGTTCTGGGTCCCATCACACTGCTCATGGGGAATTGTCATTCCACAGCATCAAGAAACAGCCGGCCACTCCAGTCCCAGGACCCACCATCAGGGTTATGGGGCCCATTATTCCACTCACAGGGAATTGTCATTCCACGTCATCAAGAAGCAATCAGCTACTCAGCCCCAGGACCCACCATCAGGGTTCTGGGGCCTACATCACAGACAGGGAGGGTTGTCATTCCACTTCATCCAGAAGCTGCCACTCTAGCCCCAGGACCCACCCTCAGGGTTCTGGGGCCTGTCATTCCACTCAGGAGGAGTTGTTATTCCACGTCATCAAGAATCAGCCACTCCAGGCCCAGGACCCACCATCAGGGTTCTGGGGCCTACATTATAGGCAGGGAGGGCTGTCCATACACTGTATCCAGAAGCTGCCACTCTAGCCCCAGGACCCACTCTCAGGGTTCTGGGGCCCGTCATTTTGCTCACAGGGAATTGTCATTCCATGGCATCAAGAAACAGTCAGCCACTCCATCCCCAGGACCCACCATCAGGGTTCTGGGGCCTACATCACAGACAGGGAGGACTGCCCATCCACTGTATCCAGAAGCTTCCACTCTATCCCCAGGACCCACTCTCAGGGTTCTGGGACCCGTCATTCTGCTCATGGGGAATTGTCATTCCACGGCGTCAAGAAAAATCCAGCCCCAGGTCCCACAGTCAGGGTTCTGGGACCCGTCATTCCACTCACAGGGAATTGTCATTCCACATCATCAAGAAGCAGCCAGCCACTCCAGCCCCAGGACCCACTGTCAGGGTTCTGGGGCCTACATCACAGTCAGGGTGGACTGTAATCCACTTCGTCCAGAAGCTGCCACTCTATCCTCAGGACCCACCCTCAGGGTTCTGGGGCCCGTCATTCCACTCAGGGGGAGCTGTCATTCCACATCATCAAGAAGCAGTCACTCCAGCCCCGGGACCCACCATCAGGGTTCTGGGGCTATCCATCCACTGTATCCAGAAGCAGCTATTCTAGTGCCAAAAACCATCATCAACTTCTTGAGCTCCTCTAGTGTAAAAGGCATCTGCTGCTGCCCACTGCCAGAGAGTCTCTCTCTCTCTCTCTCTCTCTCTCTGGCACCCCCACAGATTTTCACCCAACCCTTTCTAGCGATATGAGACAAGTCTACACGGGGATGGGACACAGGGTGACATGTTGAGAATGATGAGAGCCAGCATGTAGAACCTTTTCTTAAGAGGTAGCAACCTGCTGCTCATGGAGAGAAAGTGTGAGAGAGAGCTAGAAGGAGAGACAGACATGCTACCACCCATGCTGTCACCTGCAGTACATGGCCAGAAAGAGAGAGAGAGAGAGAGAGAGGCTCCCTTCTGCTAGAAAAAAGGGGAGAGGTGCATCCAGCTCAAGCTGCCACCTTCCAGAACCAGCAAGAGATCTGATCTGTGTTCATGCACAATGCCCACATCCAGCAGCAAACCTACCAGAATGAGAAGCAGTCACTCCAGTCCCAAGAACCATTATCTAGGTGCTCACTGCTGCTGGTGTTCATGCCTGAATGGCCAGTGACCACCAGCGCCCGCCCACCAGCCTGCCCCTCGCCAGACTACTCCTCCACAGCCACCCACTGATGCCCGCTGCCGCAGCTGAAATAGCCCCTCTGCCCACCTGCTGCCCACTGTCAAAGAGCCTCTCTCTCTTTCTCTCTGGCACCTCCTCACAGGAAATATGATATCTCTGGCTGGCTGTTCTACCTGGGTCGCTGTCTGCAAGTCTCCCCCTACCCCCGGGGCAATCTTTGTCCGACCTGAACACACCTCTCCACTCAAGGGCTTCAAAGGGACCAACCAACAAAGGTTTTGTTTTTTTTAAGGAAGTAAATTTATTCATGTGGTCGAAGCCATAGCATATACATACAAACAATAAACAAACAAAACATATACATTTTACACATTCAAAAAACCTTTTAAAACAAGAATATAAATATGAATAATTTTAAACCGTAAAATAATTTAACTACAGGTCATCCTATACAGGCCATCCCAAAATCCTTAGGGCAGCATGTATCACTTTGGAATAACTTCTCCTTAAGCTTCTATCTACAGTCCATTATGTATCCCTGGTTAGTTAAGTTAAATTTCATCTACTATCAGTCATAAACCAACCCAATTTCCTTACTTTAAACTATTAACATATCAGTATCACTTAATCTCCATCAAATAAACCGTATGTTGAAAATACATGTTACAACCCCCTGGGGAATAAATCTATCTTCAAATTTCTTCTATATCCTTCCTTCCTCCTAATCATTAGTGTGCCATGTCAATATCAATACCAATAACAATTTCTTCTCCTTTTTCCAATGCCATTGACTGCATAAATCTAGATCTTATGATAATAGCTTTATTAAATATTTTGCTGCAGCTGGAATAAATTCCCTCGTATTTATTGCTCACCACAATAAATTTAGCGCGGTCCTTCCCGGGAACTTTTCAATCAATTTAGACAAATATTTTCTCCTTATTTCCCTGTACATCTGGCATTCGAAGAAAACGTGCTGTACCATCTCAACATTAACCTGCTCGAATGGGCATACTCTATCACTGAAATTCATCCCTTGTATCCGTCCTTGTAATAGTCTTGTTGGGAGAGCATTTAATCTAGCACACATTATAAGGTATCTCCCCCTTGCTGTCAAGTTATCTCCCAACTAGGGTGCCATCTCTCCCATACTTGGAACGTATTTTAGATACTCTTTAAGATGTTGAGTATGGTTAGCTACGGCTATATCCTCCTGACGAGCTAGGTCCTTTAGCCTTGTTATTATCATATTCCTTAAACTTCGCATTTCCTTTCCATCCAGGTATTCCCTAGAGAACCCCATTTTCTTCAAGTAACTAGAAACCAAGGCTTCCCATGAGTTCTGGAGAATAGTCAGCAGAATAGTATGCCATAAGGCCGCAGAATAGTATGCCATAAGGCCCTTCTGGGTACTATTGTGGATTTTTAACCACATCCTGAGTGCCATGGACCACCCCACCTGTTACCAGCCTAATTGTCCTGCTTCCAATCTAACCACTGCTGCTGGAGTACCTGGGGGTATCCTAAGTAGTTTTTGGAAGAATTGATATTGCAAGTTTCCCCACTTTACTTTCATCAAGGGAGCCCATACCCCTGCTCCATACAGGAGCTTAGATCAAACCATTACATTACCTACTTGAATTGCCGGCAACCGACAAATGTAACCAAGTATTATATATTACAACTTGGGTTCCCAAGGCTTCCCCCCATGCGGTGATCTCTCTGTGAGAGCGGGCAGTGCACCTGCCAATGCCCACTTATTCCTCTGCCAGACTACCACAGCCTCTCTCTCTCTCTCTCTGGCACACCCTCACAGACACAAGACCTGCCCCTCCTGTGAGGCTGTCTGCGAGAACCTGCTGGCACATCTTGGGGCTAATATGCTACATGGGCTGCTGCTGTCAGGTAGGGATCTGACAAGCTGTGTATAAAATGAGATTCTGCCACCTGCCAGAATCAGCACAGAGGGCTAAAATATTGAATAGGTTGAACAAAGCTGGTAAGGTAACAAATATAACTTTTATAACAACTTTTTAAACTACATACAACATTCTACAACTTTATCAAACAAAAAACAAATATTAATATACAAACAAAGAAATTAGGGGTCTGTAGGCCTGTCGTGGGGGAACATAGGGGAAAGGGGAAAGTGGTGCACAGGACCGGGGGGCGGGCAGTATGTCCTCCTCCACCTCATACCCATGTTGATGGGCAAGGTCCAGGGCCCCTGCCAAGGATGCGTTCCACTTGGTGACTGACTGGCTGTGTAGTTTGGACTCCCTGATCTCTTTGCGGAGGTACTCCACATAAGCCTCCACCTTCTGCTCCCTAGTTTGGAGCTCCTGGAAACATTCCACCAGTCATTCCTCCATTGTGAGGGCTTGGAGTCTTACCCCATCTATATATTTTTGATGGGCCTCAATATATTTTTCTGTAGGACTCTCCAGCTGTGCCCTAAATGCCCTTGTCTCGTCGGTTTTCCCCTGGCGGGCTGGAGACTCCTCAGCAGAGCTAGAGGAGGAAGGGCTGTGGTGGTGGCGCTTCTGGTGTGCCTTCCCCCCTTTCTTTGGGCAATGCTGCTCTGCGTCAGAGTCCCTGCACCCCGAATGAGACATGTCCCACTGTGCCACCTCAATTCAGTGGACATACTCAATGTGGGCAATGAGCCCCGAGTTGTACCCCTGAGTCCCCCATTTGATTTTTTTGTTGCAGATCTAAAGAACATAAAAAGATAGGAACATAAGAAGTGCCATACTGTGTCAGACCAATGGTCTATCAAGCCCTGCCTGCATTCTGTCTCCACAAGTGGCTGGCTGGCTGGCCAATCTCTCTCCCTGTGGAAGTCTTCCTATGAGGTCATAGGGCAATCCATTCCCTATTGATCCAGCCCCCATGCTTTACCTTACATTTGGCAAATCCGCATTTTGGGCTATCATAATACCGCCAGACCGCAGACCTCGTTGGCCTGGTTTCTGGCGGCTCCTGCGGCTGTGACCTCTGCCAGGATAGGTTTCTGGGCCTGGCAACAAGAGCCACATCATCATCACCCTCTCTGAAACAGGAACACATAAACAACACCTAAATAATATCATGCATTTATGGTGATGCCTCTAGTCTTTCCCAGAGCAATACCCATTCTCCCACACCAAGTGCATGGATGGTGCTGCAGTGCTGCCTACTCGCTTCTTTCCCTTTCTCCCACATACACCACCACCACCTGTGGTGCTGTAGTGTCTGCAATTTGAGACTTTGGCTGCTGCTGCTGCTGCTGCTGCTGCTGCTGCTGCTGCTGCTGGAACAGCCCCCTCCCCCCTCCCTTTCTGTGGCAGACTCATGCCTAAGACATGTGCAAATCCTGCCCTTCTTTGGGTGCTACTAGGGATGGCAATTAGAGACCCTAGCTGGCACGTTTCTGCCTGGGTGCTTCTGGTGCTGGAAGAGCCCCCCCCCCGCTCTCTGGCAGACCCATGGCTAAGACACGTGTAAATCCTATCCTTCTTTGGGTGCTACTAGGGATGGCAATTGGAGACCCTGGCTGGCACGTATCTGCCTGGGTGCTTCTGGTGCTAGAAGAGTCCCCCCGCACCCTCCCTCTCTCTCTGGCAGACCCATGCCTAAGACACGTGCAAATCCTGCCCTACTTTGGGTGCTACTAGGGATGGCAATTAGACCCTGGCTGGCACAATAAAAAAATATATATTTTACAATCCTGGCGGCAGTGATACCTCCTGTTCCCTCTTCCTCCTCTGCTGAGGAGCTGACCTTCACCACCTCAGATGGTCCTGGCTCTTCCTCCTCCACCTTCACCTTTCTCAGTTGCTTCATTATTTTTCTCTTTTTATCCTCCATCCAAATACCAATCCTCAACCAAACAACCAAACAAACAACCTCAAGCAAACCAACCTCACAACACAGTAAAACCACACAGCCAAACCAACCAAACCACCAACCAAATGAACACACACACACACAAGCTCCACACGCAATCGAAATACTGTTTCCAGTTTCCAGCGTGATCATGGGGCCAAACGATACTGACACCGATACCGAACGACACCAAACCCAAACTTGGTTACCAAACCAAACCACTGATCTCGAACTCGGTTCCCAGACCGAACGACTGAACATCCAAACCCCATACTGTTCACACATCCCTAGCCCAGAATAACCCTAAAGACTGGAAGTGAGCTAAAAGCAGAAGAGACACAAAGGAAACTCCCAGATGAGGCCTACTAACTGTAAATGAACAGAAGAACCAGAATCCCAATCTGAGGGGAGGGAAGCAAGTATGGCCAGCAGCTCTGAATTAAAGCTTTTAGTCTGCAAGCTGAATAACATGAACTACTAATTATGGGAATTCAAAGTAGAAATGCTCCTGTCCAAAGATGACCAGTGGGAGGTGATCACCACAGACAGACCTGCAACAAACCCTGAGGTGTGGGACAGAAAGAACAGACAAGAAAAGGCAACCATAAGCCTGCTAGTAGAAGATGACCAGTTAATCCACATAAGGGAGGAGGCTACAGCAAAGGGCATCTGGAATGCACTGCAGAAGCTGCATGAAAGGACCAGCTTGAACAGTAAGCTGTGTCTCCTAAGGAAACTATGCCAGATGAGACTTGGTAAAGGGAAGGAGATACAGGATCACATAAATTCAATGCTGGAAGTAGTAGTACAACTGCGAGGGATTGGTGAAGAGATAAAAGACAACCATGTGGCGGCCTTACTTCTCTGTAGCCTGCCTGAATCATACAGCGCCCTCATAAACGCCCTAGAGACAAGGCCTGAGGCAGAACTAATACTGGAATTTGTAAAAGGGAGACTTGTGGATTAATTCCAACACAGGAAAGAAATCATGCGAGATAATCAGGACCAGGAGAAGGAAACTGCCTTGAGAATAGCAGATAACAGATTGCACAAGAAGGAAACAAGGGCATGTTTTCGGTGCAAGAAAGAAGGACACCTAAAGAAAGACTGCTCCATATGGAAGGCAGAACAACAAAAGCAATCTCCACAAGTGTCTAAGCAAAGGGCCAAGGCTACAACCAGTGACACAACCACAGAAGAGTGGAGAGGATGTTTTAGAGCAACACAGACAAACTCATCACAGGACTGGTGTGTCGACTCTGGAGCCATGAGTCACATGACCAGCAACAAGCGCTTTGTCGACGCACCCCCCCAAAGAAGACGAGGACATCTTGAATGGGTTTAAACGGCCGCACTCTTTATTAAACCAAAAGGGGGAAGGGGTAACCCTCCCATTTCCCCCTTTTAACTGGGGTCCTATCTATCTCCTATCTCTAACTGTTACCCATTCCACAGGAGGTTCCCTTCCCACCCAGAACTA
>QEPC01002304.1:3081402-3101082 GCA_003113815.1 Sphenodon punctatus | reverse complement strand
GAATTGCGGAAATAGCGAAAATGTCATGTTTCCACGATTCCACTAAGTTGCGGAATTAAATAAGCGGAACCGCGGAACCGCGGAATGAAACCGCGGAATTAAAGCCTCTGCCATGCCATTCCACTAATTGCGGAAACACTGTTTCCGTCGGAAATAGCTACCGCTGCGAAATTCCGCTACAGCCCTATTCCCAGGGCTGGAGCGGGTTGTTCGTATCTGCCCCTTTTGCCCCTGAGGGCGGGGTTTAAACAACAACAAGGGTGAAGGCACCGTAACCTGATGTTTGGTACATGGTCCTCCCAGCGGGTCCGGCCGCTTGCCTCTCACCCTTGGGCTGACCGTACAGTGGGCCGCACTGAGCAGCTATGCAAGGCCTATGCCCATCCCTTAAGGAGATGTTTCTATTCAATACTATGCTATCAACTGCAACATTTAACCATTGTCCTGAACTCAGCCTACCGCAAGAGTGCGACAATTCAGCCTACCACCCGTGAAGATGCATCCTTACCCCTATTTACTAATCAGCAAATCGCTCCGGGAAAGGCGAAAAACCCCTCGCCTTATGCTAATTCAGCTCAGGGAAAATTCCTCTCCGGTCCTAAGTCGCAACCAGTGTTAACTCGGAGTGGTGCCATTTTTAGGGGTGCGAGGGTGGGTGCAGTTCTAACTCCCCGCTCATGCCCAGCTGAATGAGGCGCGAAGCGGGGAGTTCACAAAATGGTGCCTGGGACTTGTGAGAGTCCCGGGGTGCTTTTCTTCTTGTTGCCATGGCAACCATGGCTTCCTCACTTCCCAGAAGCCTCCCCGACCTCCTCACCTCCTTTGTTCCCAAGGAGGGAGGGGCGCTGCCAAACCCCCGCCACTGTGAGCACGGCGGGGCATTTTCATGGTACTGGACCAGAGCAACAAAGAAGAGATATACCTCGTTGATGGAAGCAGCACCACTGCAGAAGGTATTGGCGAAGGAATTCTAAGTTGCAACAAGCCACACGGAGGCACACTAGCAATACCAGTAAAGGATGTGCTGTACGTACCTGGCTTAGAGGGAAGACTCCTATCCATTAAACGCATAACAGAGAAAGGGCTCACCGTCAAGTTCTGGGGTAATGAATGCACAATCCAAAAGGGGACAAGGGTCCTAGCCAGAGCCTATGCAGATGAGCACCTGTATCACTTGAGTGCAACGAAGGAACAAGCAAAACTCACTGCACATGAGCAACACAAGGACTGTATTCACCTCTGGCATTGATGCCTGGGTCACAGGCACCCGGAAAATATAAAGGAACTGCAAAGACAGCAGCTGACAAAAGACCTCATAGTATCAGCATGTCCCTTGACTATGAAGTGTGAATGCTGTATCAAAGCTAAAGCCACCAGAGCAACGCTTCCCAAGGCAAGCCAGACTAGATCCTCTAAGCCATTTGACCTCATACACAGTGATGTGTGCGGCCCCTTGAAAGTACCCACACCTGGAGAGAACAGATACATAGCGACATTCATAGACGACTATTCAAGATACTCAGTCACATATGTCATGAAGAACAAGGATGAAGTACTGGAAAAATTAAGGACTACCTAACCATGACAAGCAACAGATTCCAACGCAAGCCGCTCATACTCTGAACCAACAACGGAGGTGAATACACAGGAAAGAGAGTTGATGACTTCCTGAGAACCCATGGGATAGAGCACCAAAAGACAATACCATACATGCCCGAGAAAAATGGGGTAGCTCAAAGAAAGAACAGAACCTTAAGTGAAATGATCGGGAGCATGTTGATGGACTGCGGACTGCCAGAAAAATATTGGGGCGAGGAAGTAGTTATGGCGACATATCTACAAAATTGACTACTCAAGAACAGTAAGTAAAACCCCATAAGAACTCTGGTATGGGCACATCCTGTTTGAATGTTTGTTGTATAGAGAATTTAGACTGCAACATTTAGTGCCTTTGCTGGCAGAAAGATCCAAGGCCCGACTAGTCGCTAAAGGATATTCACAGAAATATGGCAAAGATTATGATGAAACGTTTGCCCCAGTAGTCAAGTATACCACAATCAGGACACTATTGAGCATAGCAGCAGAGAAAGGAATGCAGGTTAAACATCTGGATGTGAAAACAGCGTTCCTACATGGAGAACTAAAAGAAGACATCTACATGGAACAGCCACTAGGATTCAAAGACACAGAAAGACCAGACATTGTATGCAACTTGAAAAAGAGCATATATGGACACAAACAAGCGGCCAGAGCATAAAGCATAAAAAGAAACACCGTACTCACAAAGGAAAATTTCACCAGAAGTAAAGCAGATCCTTGCTTATATTCTAAGAAATGGGATGACAGATGGACATTTATATTGATCTACATTGATGACATATTGATATGCTATGAGCAAGAAGGGGATGACCGTGGAATAATGAGAACCCCGAATCAAAATTTTGAAACAAAAGACCTGGGAAACATAACACATTACCTGGGTAAACAAGTAGAAAGTGAAGACAATGGAAGCTATCTCCTCAACCAAAGGCATAAAATAGAAGAATTACTAGAAAACTTCAGAATGAAAGATGCCAAGGCAGTATGTACTCCCATGGAAACTAACTACCTGAAGGAAACTGAGGAACAAAGCATGCAACTACCAGACAACCAACAATACAGTAGCGCAATTGGGAAACTATTGTATATCACCACCATAACTAGACCAGACATCGCAGCAACAATAGGAATGCTATGCAGGAAGGTATCAGCACCAAGTCAGAAGGACTGGAATGCGGTAAAGAGAGTCATATGCTGAAGGGAACCGCACACCTTAAACTGCAGCTACCTACAACTTCTGGATGTAATCTGACAGGATATGTCGATGCAGATTGGATTGGGGACAACTCTGACAGAAAATCCACCAGCGGTTGGCTATTTCTTCTAGGAAGAGGACCCATCAGTTGGTCTAGAAATAAACCAGACCACAGTAACACTCTCCTCAACTGAAGGTGAGTATGTTGCAGCCACGCAAGCCAATCAAGAGGTAATTTGGCTACGACAGTTGCTCACAGACTTGGGAAAAGAACTGAACAGCCCTATACAAATTTTGGAAGACAACCAAGGCTGTATTGTACTTGCACAAACACAAAGAGTAAACCCGAGACCAAACATATAGAAATGAAGTATCACTTCCTAAGAGATTCGCAAGAACAAGGACTTATAGACATGCAATATTGTCCTACAGAAGACATGGTAGCAGATGCCCTCACAAAACCTTTAGCAGGAGAGCGCCACTGAAAGCTAACAAGTAAAATGGGTATAATAGGTCAACTTCTGTCTGTTGAGAAGGGGTATTGGTATATGTAACATCCATAAGTTAAAACTTACTGTAATTGACTATAGTAATTGACTACAGAGCCACCAGATGGTGTTGCTAAGTTTATATGTATATGGAAGGGAGATGGGGTTTTGCAGTTGAATTCCTTTATGTAGCCATTCCTTCTTCCCTTCACTCTCTCACTGTGTGTGTGTCTCAGTCTCCATTTTGTCTTCATACTAGTTAGATGTAACTAAAGGATCTGTGCCTGAAAAGCTTGAGTAAAGTTCTTGTTTAAAGCTTCAGCTGCATTTATCTTTAATGATTGTGAATCAGATATTACTCTGCAACAATCTTCCCCACCAAAGACCAGGTGGAACAGCCAGGTTTTACAACTACATCAAAAGGAGGGGAGATTCAGAGCCAAGTGGGCCTCTATCAGCAGTGAGTTCCACAGTTGCGGAGCAGCCACTGAGAATGTCCTCCCCATCATGGCCCTCTGGAAGACTCGGGGAACCACGAGGAGGGCCCCTCCCGATGACCACAGGGGCAAGTCCAGAGCTCGAGGGATGAGGTCAGGCTGCAGATAGGTCAGGCCTAGACCATTTAGGACTTTTTAGGCAAGCACCAACACCTTGAATTGGGCCCAGAAGACTACAGGCAGCCAGTGCAGCAATCAAAGAACTGGTGTAATATGTTCCCAGCAGACCAGTTCCACCAGGAGATGGGTTGCTGCGTTCTGCACCAACTGCAGTCTCCGACTGTCACCATAGGTAGCCCCATGTAGAGCGAGTTACAGTAGTCTAGCCTAGAGGTGATGAAAGCATGGATGACAGTGGTCAGAGACATATGGCCAAAATTGACACACCAGATGTAGTTGGCAAAAGGCACTACTTGCCACAGCCTCCACCTGAATGTCCAAGTGGAGCTGCAAATCAAGGAGCACCCCATGACTCCGTATTATTACCTGGGGGACCAGCGGAGGACAGACCCCATCAATGATGGGAGCCATCACCTCCACTGCCTTACCCACCAGCATTACCTCCGTTTTGTTGGGATTCAGCCTTAGTCGATTAGCCCTCATCAATCCCCTACAGCTGCGGACACCCGGAAAGTACCAAGACAACCGGGTCTGGGTCTGATGAAAAAGAGAGTTAAAGATGAGTGTCACCAGGATATTGATGACACCGCACGCCAAACCTCCTGACCACCTCACCAGTGGCTGCATGTACACGTTGAACAGGAGAGGGGACAGAACAGAACCCTGTTCAGGAGAGGGGACTCCACATGAGAGGTCTTGATATGATGAAAAATAATCCCCAAGCACCACTCTCTGAGTTCTTCCAGCCAGGAAAGAGCGGAACCAGTCAAGAACCATTCTGCCGACCCCTGCACGATCCCACAGGCATGTCACCAACATCTCATGATCAATGGTATCAAATGCAGCCACCAGATCTAACAAAATCAGCAGGGCCAAACGACCCTAATCTAATTCCTCGCTCCTGAATAGAGCTGAAAGTAGGGCTGTAGCGAAAAGTTGCAGCGGTAGCTATTTCCACCGGAAACAGCATTTCCACAATTAGTGGTATGGCGTGGCAGAGGCTTTCATTCCGCTAGTTTCATTCAGCTACTTTTGCAGTTCCGCTAATTTCATTTCACTACTTCCACAGGCTTCACAAATAGCGGAAACATGCCATTTTCGCTACTTCCGCCATTCCGCCAGCGCCACGAAATAACGGAACAGCAGTTCTCCGATAGTTTCCGACAATTCCGCAATTTTTCTGATAGTTTCCGAATTTGCAGAATGTATGCGAAATTAGCAGAGTGTTGGCAGAAAAGCCACGGTGTGGCGCGGGCAATTCCGAAATGGAGGAATGAAATCGCAGGGCAGTAACAGCTGTTGCCGCATCAGCCCTAGTTGAAAGAGGGTAGCTGCCACAAAGGGTAACCCATTGAATTTCCAGTACCTGAGTCAACCCACCAATATCCAGTTGCAACCCAATTTGGGTACCTAATGTCCCAGAATATCGACTCCTTATCTCGGCATGACAGCTTCTGGTACTGATTTTTTAGTTTATTTTTTTACTTTTTCAATGATATACTGACTTCCAATTCCTATCTTGGAAAATTGACTTCCAGTCCCAGAAAGTCAGCTTCCAGCCAACTACTACTTCGGATCCCATTTTTATTTTTTATTTTTTTGTCTATTTATGGACTTCCAACAGTTATGTATTAGCTTTCCATTCTAGAAAATCAACTTTTCATCTTTGAAAGTCAATATCCGGTCACTTTAAAAAAAAAAAAAAATGGTGCCAGTTTGTCAGTTTTCCAATCTGATATACTGAGTGGCATAACAATATATTAATTGGGAATTGGTATATCAAAAATTCAGTACCAGATGTTACTGATTTGTGGGGTATCTGGGTACCACATTGGTACCCAGTTAATGCAGCAGGTACCAGATGCAGTACATGAAAATGCGGATATTACTTGTGTGTCCTAAATTAAGTACCTGTTTCTTCTCATGAATTTTGTGATGGATACAGAGAAGTGAGGGCCTTGTGCAAAATGATGGTGCAGCTCCCCCACCCCCTAATGTAGGGGTGTTGATTCATTAGCTCCAAATCATCACATTACCTTCCACATTGTTACCTTGCAAATCATCAGAAGCTAATCTCCATTTGGGGTCTGGTGAACCCCTATTCTCACATTCATTTTGCCATTTCAAGTTTATTTCACCCAACATATGGTGCCCTACAGTACACTGAACATGAGTCCCTGCTTATAAGACTGTTTGTTCAAGAAATATAATCAAAAGAGTTTATGTCTGTACTCCCAAGCCCATTGAAGCAAATGGGTTCAATGGGTCCGGACTGCACCCTATGAATATTGTTTTCTTTAACCGTGCTTCATTCAATCATACCATGTTCAGATAAGTGTTGGTTTCTGTTTTGCTTCCAGAAGATTCCACGAGTTTAATAGAATCCCAGCCATGTTTGTCTTCAGTAGCTATAAGCCGAAGCAAAATGCTTTTTGAAGGCAATTGCTTGTTGGAAGAATGGTAGAAAGCAGCACAACACAAAAATAAAGTTGCAAATACCTTGTTGTTGTTTGGAAGAAAGAGCATTTCCTCTGAGTAGAAATGCATAAAAAGTTCTATTTCCTAGAAATCTACTGTAGGATTAATTCTGACATTGCTGACATTTTATATAGTGCTGTTCGAGTCAGGAAAGGCAGTAAAAATAGATTATGAAATTCAGGAGCTACAAAACATCATATTGATACGATATAGACATTATATTTTCTATGTGTGTGTTTATCGGTGAAGCAATAAAGAAAAGGATGCTGCCAGGGAGATAACTCTCCCTGCTCCTGTATCCAATGCATGCAACCTCCTTGCCTTGTCTTTCACTACTGTATATAATGAAGTTACCACAATCCAGAGAGAACTTCAGCCCTGGGCCCGCCAAAATGGTGGCAGTTCTGCTCACTCCACCACCTGCCATGAAATTCAAATGGAGCTGGAAAGCAGAGTGTACAGGGAGCAGTACTCTCCATAATTTACTTACACACACACAAACACACACCATGGTGGTAGCTGTCATTACTACAGGAGGGGACAAAAATTTATAAAGAGACTATGCTTTCCACTCACTGGGGCACTGTAACAGCTCAGCCCTTAGAGCGGGAGAGTTCCTGAAGAATTCTCTCTTTATTTTGCCCATTACCAATAAAGCTCTCGCTACCAAGTTCCTTCACCCACTGTGGTCTTTATTTTTGTGTAGGAAGGAAGAAGCACTTTTAGTCATGATGCCTAAGCTGCTAAGCACATACAAATGAGACAGCTTCTTTTCCCAGGGTCCCTTCACCCCCATCTCTTGAGAGAGGTACTCTTTTCCTCTTTGGGAGCAGTTTCTGATAACCTCCAATCCTCATGAGTGTCTTCCATTTTCTTCACTTTCTGGAGGGGCTACCTGAGCTTTATATTGCCCCCAATTGGCACCAATTGAGCTAATGTCTGTATAAGGGAAGGCAGTCCAGTCCGAAATTGTTGCATGACTAGGGACCCCAGCTTATATTTTTACCACCACCTTGTTTCTTCTTGGCTATTATCAGCTGTTCTTTGTCTTGTCCTGTGGGACCAACACTGTTCCTGTGATCCTCTAGCTGAACTCTTAATATTCCTCTTGGGAATGACTTACTTGCTTGTAGTATCCTACCCCCCATCCTCTAGCTAAGAGATCCGGGATCTCTTAGCTAGAGGATGCAGGGGTAGGATACTACAAGCAAGTCATTGTCGACGCACCCTTCAATGAGACACGACACAGGGTAGTTGGAATTCAAAATGGCCGCACTCTTTATTTAGCACAGATTATATCCGAATTGTAATGGTGGGGGGCAAATTCGCTCAGGTGAATTGGGTCCAGCACCCATCTTAAACACATGAACACAACACGGGGATTGGCCCGATATCCCATCGGGTACCAATCCCTCTTAAACTGTTCTGAACGTCTCCCCCTCCGGAAACCGGAATCGTGGGGAGGGGGACCATGGCCCGATAGGCCGTAGGAAGGAGGATAGTGCCATTAAGCCGGGAACAGTACGTGTCCCTACAGCCCTCGCGGCACTTCTCCCAAGGGGTTGACTCCGCCGCTAGCCATACCCAGCATTTGCGGCTGGTATCACTCCCTCATCTCTTAAGGAGATGCCCAATTAATCTTCTAACCTACCTAACTCAGGTGCTGGACCCCTGCANCACCCCCAGCCTTGGTCTTCTTCCTCCTGGCACCCATCTCCCACGTGAGAGGTTCAGGGGCCCCTGGGCGGTCAGCACAGCCCCCCTTTTTGCGCCGGCACCCCCCCTCCAGTGACCAACACTACCGTGTACACCGTACACTTCAAGGGCCTCTGACAGATTGCCGGCAGCTACCGGACAACTGCGCACGTCCAGGGCCTCTGACAGCCTGCCCGCAACGATCCCCGCCAGCCGCTGCGCCGTCACACACGTGCTGCTCGTCCTCCTGCTGCCTCCTGACTGAAGAGGCGAGCAGGGGAGTTCGTTCTGTGCACCGCCCCTTTCAGGCGGTGCACCAATCAACAGCGCATTCTTTGCGCTCTCCCCAGCGAGGGTCGCCTAGCAACCCTCGCTGGAACAAGATCTTCCCGCCATGCGGGCTTTGCTAAATCTCACCCCCGCGGCGCGCACACTGCCGCGGGGGGTTGCAAGAAGAGACCACGGGGAGGAACAAGGCGCTGCTCAGGAGAGCGCCCCCCGGTAAGGGCAGTGCTATTTGCGTCCCTGTTGGGGCGCGACAACTCGGTCTTCGCCGCCAACGGGTGGCCGCGAAGAGGGAATTCCGATCCCATCTTAAGGACAGATGGTTATCAAGTAGATGGGCTTTGGCTCCAGGGTCTCTGGCCTTCTCCACTGACTTCTCAAGTTCTGGGTCCCTCACTGGCTTTGGCCCTGATGCAGAAGAGGAAACGCGCGCGTGCACAAACACGCACAAGCACACACATACACCACCCTATGGTGGCAGGGGATGCAGATGCACCAGGCAGAGTGGCACCCCTAGTCTTGTGTGCCCTGGTACAGTTGCACCACCTGTCCCTATTATAGTTACACCATTGCTTTCTCCCTGTGTTTCTTAGCCCCCTTCTGGAGTCTCCTTGCAGTGTATCTACCCTGCTGCCCCACCAAGGTGGCCAGATTTGGTCAGCAGCCAAGCTCTCTCTGGCACCTCCTTCCTAACTAGGGTTTCTGCTGGTGTCTGTCTAACCCCCACCAGAACTTTCATACTCTCCAAGCCTCCATACACCTCCCCCTGGGCCTCTTGCACTGAACAGAGCGCACCTTGGCCCTTCATCAAAGTACTAGGCTCTCCTCCTGCTTAAAGGGGAGGGGTAATGTTCCCACCTAAATCCCAGGCCCTCTGCATCTGAGGATCTGATTACTTATCTACATCAACCTGAGGCCTGTCCTCCCCTCTATCATACCCCTCAACTCTGGGACCACGGCCTCAAGTCCACCCCTAAGATGCCCCACGGTCTAGCCTGATTCCTCAGTGAGGGTTGGGAGATCAAAGGCCTTTTTTTTTAATGAGATTCACCCATTCGTGTCCACGCCGTGTGCATGATTGGGTGCCTCCCGTTTGAATGCCACAGCAGGTGGGTGGGCTACGCACGCTCCCACGTAACATTCACCTCCACCCATTGCCCCGACATGGAACCACTGGCCAAAATGGAAGTTGCTAAGTGCGTGTGTGGGGGATGGATGTGTGCCTGTGTGTGCACCTGCTCCCCTCACACCATCTCCGCACCAGCGCGCACACAGACCGCTCCTGCAGCCATGGCCCACTTAAAATGGGCCAAAGTTTCAGTGATAAGGGACACTACACAAATGAAGGATACTGAACTAAGGAGTGCCCATTATGTCCATTATGTATGGTGGTTAGAGTTAAGGATTTCTGTTATGTATATAAAGGATTCCTCTATATTCTTTAGAGTTGTAGGGCTTTGAAATAAAGGGTGCTGCCTTACAAGAAATAATGTCTGCCTAGCAACCCTTTGGGTCCGTCCCCTATAACTATCCCTCAAGATTTCTCTGATTTCACAGCTTCGCAAGGCAACCCCAGGCTATCATTCCTAGAGTGTGCCTAATCCCCCAAGCTCTAGACCCCCAATTTCCTCTTCTGTTCCCCCTGCAAAACTTACTGTTGTTTGCCCTTTCTGAAACAGGTCCCCAGGATTCCCTGCCTCCTTGCAGCCTACATTCGGTGGCTATGGCTAGCTCTTTTGTGGGGAGATTTACCCACCACTAGCTCCTGGGAAGTGTACTGTCTGAGAATCCCAGTGCTTTTTGTTAGTGGCAGATCCAGACTAGTCCATCCCAGGTTTTTCACAGGAGGAGGAGGAGGCACTCTGGAGAAGGCCTGAGTTGGTAAACCTGTGTTTGAGTGGAGAGCAGCAGACTAAAGTTCCCTGTGGGTTTTCTACCAAGGAAACTGACGTTTATTTATAATGCACCACGTTAACTGGGACACAAGAGGTAGGCCCTCTTCCCTGCAGGACTCCTCTACTACTGATTACAGGATTTCCTCCTTCATACCAAGCCACATCCAGTCACCTGACTTCACCACCAATATCTCTAAGGCTAACTGTCCCCACTGTGGCTAATTAACCTCAAATGAATAGTGGCAGGATGCTGCCTACCTCTGGGCCAACCTTAAAAAGGACTCATCCACAGCACCCTGCCATATTCTGCTTTAACTACATGTGGCTTAATGGTTGAGTGTTTGCTAACCCAGGAGCTAATCCTACAAGGATTTTCCCCTGGTCAGAGCCCTCCTCCATCTCTCCCCCCAGGTTTTTGCTCCCATGTCTCTACAGATAAGATTCTTCTTATCTCGTACTCTTATAATCTAGTTTAGACCTGCTTAATTCACTTTATTCGTTTATGTTTAAGCTACATCACTTCTGTCAACTCAGCTTGGTGAAGAGAGTCTGCTAAATTGACCCCAATTTTCTTAGAAGGCTCTGCTCAGAGTACAGAAATCACTTCAGGCTATTATTTGTATCACAGCAGCTTTTAGGCCTGAGATCAAGGCCTCATTGTGCTGGGAACTATGCGTATATTCAATTAGAAGTTTACAGACCTCATTGCTTATGTAGGCTGAACTCATGATTTATGACAACTCAATGACCAACCCCCCAAAAAAGACAATTGCCCCCTAGATCAAGGTATGCAATGCATGCATTCTATAACTGCAGTTTACCCTCTTCATGCTACTGTTTACTCTAAAGTGCAACCCAACTTTTCTACCTAGGCACTAATTGCCAAGTCAGTTGTGCACCACTAGACATGAAACAAGTATTTGCTACAATCTGGTATTTGACTAGACATCTGTAGTATCCAATATCCAGTCAGATACTGAATGGTGTCTCATTTAGTATCCACTGGCTATCCTGTTAATTGGTTTATGATACACTGAATTACCATATTATTTACTGTATTACCTTTTAATTACTCTTGCCATTTTTTTTTATTTTTCATTTTTTTTCTCCCTCCTCTAACTGGACTGGTTTAGTGATGTAGCAATGTGGCAAATGGTAATGTGGAAAACTGTAATATCTAGTATTCCTGTGTGGCAGTTAACCTGCATTGATACTGGATAGTTACCAAGCTGGGTTCTCTACTTTTTTTGCTATTCATTTCAGCTCTACCCATCACCCAATGGTGGTCACCTCCAAGTGTCATGAAGCCTTCCAGCACCATCTTCATCTATCTTGGGCTAGATCTCTCCCTCTGTCCTTGTGCTATGGTGGCTGGTGTATTGATCAAGGATGGGAGGTGGTGGAGGCCAGTGCCCACTCGCTTGTAGGGTTGAAATGAATAGTGAGTTTACCATTCACTTATATTTTCATTTTTGGATAGTTTTCTAAATATCTGAATAATACCTGCACTGGAAATAATTATTCAGATCTCCACTGAGGGAGTTATTTAGATTCAGTTGTTTCTGGTTTTTTCATGTTGGTTGGTACATGTATTAGACAACGCCAGAGGCACAGAAAAAAAGCAACCAAACTTACTGAAGTAACTAAGATGAAATAAACAAATTGTCAAAATAAATGAAATGAGATATCCTAAATGAGTGAAATGGCACCTAAAAAATTAGGGGGAAATTTGATGGAAATATTTGTTTTGATGACTGTTCATTTCAGTTCTACTCACATCATGCTTAGAAGCCTGGAGTAAGCAAGTGCACAGCACACAGGCTGAAATGAATATGCACGTTCCTATTTGCAAAGATAATAATTCCCAAGTTCAGTCACGTAACCTAATATATGCATTATCTCAATTACATATGCAAAACAACTCATTTTCACTTGGTTAGATAATTTCACTTGGAATCACCTAGAACATTTTGCCATTTTGAAATTGATCAGACCCTGGCTTTCAAGTGATATCGCACAGAGACTCATCACTACTCTATTTGGAAATTGACTGAGAGTAGTAAAAAATCTCACAAGTACCCCATTACCTGCCAGCACTGTCTGAACTGGCCCTACTGCTTGTTCATGTGATAACCTCCAGCTTGGCTGACATCAGGTTTGAACCCCAGACCTCCAGAGCAGAAAACATGAGTTTTTCCAGCTAGACCGGATAAATAAAAAATTCTTCTGCCTATTCACATGGTACCACACATAAAATTGAAGCCGCCACTACTTTGTGCGGATGCCATTTTGTGCATGCACGAGACTTTCTATAAGAATTCTAATCAAAATTTTTGGTCAATTGGAATTCCAGTCCAACTTTCAGCAGCTGTTCTGTTTTCCCAGAACTATTCCATGAAAACAGAAGGACTGTTTTGTCTCAGCCCTACTTGCTTTTTATATAGGGCTGAAATAAGAACTAGTGTTCCCGTTCTACAGAGAAATACCAACCTTTTGGGAGTGCTTGTAAGTGATGGTTGATACTTCGTCACTCTCTGGTGATTCTCTACTTTTTTCTCTTTTTAATATATATTTTTATCCCAGCCTGTTCTTTGGGCTCAGAGTAGCTTATAATTCTTTAACTTATTAAGCGTAACATTAATTAACTCAAGTCTTAATAAGTGCAGAAACTTGATATTCAAAATTACTCATTTTTTACCAACTATCTTGGTATTTAACTTGATTTTACCAAATAACTAAGGAATCGGCTCAGTACTTGGTCCAGTATGCAGGTAATCCTTAAATGGGCAACATACAGGGCTTTCCTTGGCCCTGTATAAGGGAATTGAGTAATCAGGTTTATGCTTATGAGTATTTAGGACTGGCTGAACACTCAGAGCCGATCCTCAGAGACTCGGAAATACTTGGATTTTTTTATTTTTTTCTGGTCAGCCCTACTCTTAATGCTCACAGCAACCCTGTGTGGTAGGTTAGACTGAGAGGTCTGTGACTGGTCCAAGGTCATGCAGTGAGTTCATGGCTTAGGTGAAACTTAAACTGGGGCCTCCCCCTACCTCCCATTCCAAGTACTGAATTCTTAACCACTACACCACACTGACTCTCTTTTGCCATTGTTGATATCAGTGCCTGTGATTTTTAATTATTTCCCATCACTTTTGACAATTTCCAGCTTTTTTGTCATTTTTCATCACTTTCCAGCATTTTTGCTTCATTTTCATCACTTTTTGTCATTTTCTGTGATTTGGGAGAACTTTTATGGCAGTTTTCCAGCAGTTTTGTGGCACTTTTACAGTGATTTCCAGCACTTCCCAGCATATAGCTGGCACATTTGCATCTTCACAGCCCCGGGGGGTGCTTGGGATCAACCCTTCAGCAACTCTGTTTAAGTTGCAAAAAATAACGACAAATGGTGAAAACAGCAGAAATGCTAGTAAGTTTCTGCGTTATGTGAATGAAGGTGAATGACCTGTTCTGACTACAGCATTTGCTGTAATTTGTCACTTCATGCCTACCCTCCTATCCAATCAACAAGTTTAGAAATTTAACTTTCCCCTCCAAGATTAGTTTGAGATCTTTGTTCAAACAAACTCAAATTAAATTTCTGCTAAAATGACCACATTTTCCCTTGATCCCAACCAAAACAAAAAAAATCAAAATAAATTGGTTGAAATTTCTGCTAGTCCAGGCTTCTTATTTTTAACAAAAGCAGAGAAGATTTGACTACTTTCTCAACTTTGGATGCTCGTTTCCCAATTGTCACAAGAATTAAGATCCAATCTTTCAGGAAGCTTTAAAAAACTCAACAATTTTCCCAGTTCAGTATTGTCTGCTCAAGAGAAATATATCATATTAGGATCCCTTTCAGCTGAAGGGTTTGTTCAGCATGTACTGTCAGAAACTCTAGCTCCCCGTCTCCTCTTTATACAACAAGGTTGGCCTGACTCCTACTAAAGTTCTCTGCTAATATATTCAGACATGACTGTATCTCCCTGCAGGCAAAGCTGTAAATCATTTCCATGAGTTAGCAATTAAAGCGCCTTTCTTATGATAAGAGGATGAATCTGGCTCTTTGAAATTTTCCTATGCACCCTGAAATCTTATGCACTGTATAAACTAGAATCACTGTATAAACTTCTGTATAAACTAGAAACAGGGTTAGGGGGTTGTACTTAAAAATGTTCCACAGAGTTATATATGGGTGGAGGTTAGGTGGAGAATTCTTGATATTTTTTTTCCATGAACAGCAACCACCGTAAACACTTTTCTCTCTGCTTATTTCTACCATACCATAGGAGATAAAAATTAAGCAGTCACACTGAGGGACACTTTACCTGGATTTTTATTACTTGAGGTGTGAACCTAAATGAACTTGGGCTACAGAACCCCCTAAACACATTTGTTTAGGGTCATAGTCTTGGTTACTAAAACAAACAATTGATATCTGACATTGACAATGGATCAGACACATTTGTTCATCTTTTCACACGGTGACCTAGTTCTTACACAGCTTCTCTCAAAGAATATATTTGTGTTCACACACAGCCTTCACACTTCCCAGGTCCAAGAACAGCACCTTCTCCACTACTCAGGCTCTTTAGGCTGAGAGGTTGTGACTTTCCTAAGGCCACACAGCAAGTTCATGGTTAGGGCAGGATTTGAATCCTGGCTTGCCAGGTTGACGTCCAACACCTTATCCATTACACCACACTGGCTCCGAATAAAATTTACTGTTAGTGGAAGTATGGCTGCCACAAATTCCCAGCCTAGCCAGATTCTCTGGTGAGCAAGCTCTTTTACTGAGCCACCACAAAGCGGACTGTTCAGCAGTAAGAGAAGCAGTAAGTTGTGGTTCACTGTGAAAGAGACTTTGGGGCTGACACCGGTTGTGGAGTTAGTAATAACTAATCCCCCAATACCCCAGGATATCTGTCAAGCATTCTTATGAGACACCAGAGTTAAAGCATGTGGTAACTAACTGTTTGTGCTCGGGGTTAGCACCACACACTTTGTTCATAGCAATCACAACATCCTTGTGAATAAGCTCTGAGAGCAAATTATGAGAGCACTCTTAGTTGCAGCTTGGGACAAGAAGTAGCACGATCACCCCAGGAGCCCTCCTTTACATTATACCAACAGAAGTGGCTTATAAGTTTAGAGATGATTATGGCAGGAGAACTAAAGCTCCAGGGATTCTAAACTGCTGTCTTAAGGCACTCTTAAATGCCTTTGTGCTGCCATAGCAGTATCCAGGGACTTTCCCACAGCTGAAGATGTGGCCTTTAGGACCAGTCCTATGTGTCACTGGCTCATATCTAAGTCCACTTTCAGACATGCCCCCCCCCCCACGCATATTCGGGCTGTGGTGGCGAATGCGCAGTCTGAATATGCATGAGGATCGACCAGTCTGAAAGCGCCCCCTCCTCCTCCCCCCACGCAGCTTTGACAGCAAAGCCATGCAGGATGCAGAGCAGGAAATCGCGCTCTGCATCCCGCAAGGCTTTGCCGGCAAAGCCACATGGTTGGGGCCGTTCAGACCGGCCAATCCCTGCACATATTCGGGCTGTGCATTTGCCACCACAGCCCGAATATGTGTGTGTGGGGGGGCATGTCTGAAAGTGGCCTCAGTTTGGTACAAAGTCTAGACCCAGAAAATCAGAGATTCTCTTTAGGCTTTCCCCATGTCCTTTTCTATGAGTCATAATGGACCAACTAACCACCTTACATTCAGTTGTCTGTCACTACAAAGTCTCAGACAAGTTCTGTGCCACCCATGCATGACAAAAGAAAGGAGTTCAAATCAGCCTGATGTCAATCCAGATGTCAGCCTGAATATTGTTAGGGTAAATGCATGTCAATGTTACAATGCAGTATATCCAACCTACTTTGGAATAGACCCATCTGACCCATACTCCTCATCAACACACTTCATTATTAATCCACACTTGCTGCAACAAATATATATATATATTTCATATGCACAACCAACCCCAGAGAACTCAGGGACAACATTCATCATGTTCCACTGATTTGTCACTGAACTGAAACTATTGGTGAAAACAGATATGATGCTAACTCCACTTTAACACTGTTTTAACATTTCTTATGCTTGTTGCAGGGCTGTATTGGTGCCTTATGCAGCCCTGCAACATACATACGAAATGTTGAAGTGATGTTAAAGTGAAGTTAGTGTCATGTCTGTTTTCATCCTATGAAGCTACTCTCATGTCACTCCATAGTCTCTTCATTGCATCTTCATGTTGAAGACATAGGACCCTAAACAGTGGGTCAGACCAATGGTCCATCTGACCCAGAATCCTGTCTCTACTAAGACTGAAATGGCGAGTCGCTGCGGTAGCTTTTCCGATGGAAAAAGGCTTTCCGCAATGAGCAGCACAGTGTGATAGAGACTTTCATTCCGCTACTTCCGTCATTCCGCTGCTTTCATTCTGCTACTTCCACTGGCTGCAAAAATAGCAGAACAATGTTTGTTCCGACAATTTCAATCTTCTGAAATTTCCATTGGCACTGTGAAGTAGCAGAACAAAGTTTGTTCTGACATTTCCCAAGATTGTTCCGACAGTTTCCAAATTAGTGGAATGCTGGCAGAATTTGCGGAATGCTGGCGTAAAGCAGTGGAAAGTAGTGGGCAATTCCGAAATGGCAGAATAAAATAGTGTAGCGGAAAAAGGAGTTGCCGCTTCATCTGTAGCTAGTAGTGGCACTGGCCAGTATCAGGTGCTTCTATGGAAGAATGTAAGAAACAAGTCATGTATGGCGTGACTAACCCCCTGTTTGTTCTCAGATTTCAGCAGTCAAAGAGCACCCTTCTTTCAGAGCAAGTGCAATTTCTGCTCCCTGATGATCAGCCATCTGGGAAGGAGCAGGAGTGCCCCGCAACACTGGATAAGTGAGGGAGTAGAGGGGACAAGGAAGCTGAGGCTGTGCTGGGATGGCCAGAAGGGGAACTGGGATGAAGTCAAGCAGGACATTCAGAGAGCCAGGCTGTGGCTGAAGACTTTGAGATTGGGGTGTTCCTGAATTTTAACATTGAGGACGACACCACTGCACAAAGTTAAATGGAGCCTGCTGAATCAGATTTATTTGACCAGCTATGACTTGGATCCTGCATTGAGTTTTGTGTGGATAAAATTTCACACCAGTGCAGTACCCCATTGACTTCACTGGGACTTTCCATGTCTGCAAGAATCTACATTCCATGACATCGGGGTAACTGAATCAGGTTGCAGTCTGGTACCAATTGGTACCCTATGGGAGGCAGGTCATTTCAGGTACCAGAAATTTGATGGGTTACCTGTTTTTGAGAGTACTGTCTTTAAGCTTTAATGCCACATTTGCAGTGCAACATTTGCAGGGCTGAAACTTGATCTCGATATTTTCTCAATTCCCGCCAAGAATCAGGATTCTCACCAAAAACTGAGATAAAAATGAGAATCGGGAAATCAAAAATCTCGATGGTGTCTCATCAAGATTTTTCCCCTCAATATTTTTTTTTTAAAAAACCCACTGCAAATGTGCACAATGTACGCTGGGCCTATTCTGCACATGCACAACCCTTTTCCAAGATGGCACTGACCATGTTAGCACCATTTTGGAAAAGGACAGACAGTCTGCATGTGCACAGAACACCTGCCCTTTTCCAAAATGGCACCAACATTGCCTGAGTCATCTTGGAAAAGGGATGTGCATACAGAGAACAGCCCTGGTGGCCATTTTAACATTCACAGCAACAGGCCGGCCTTAGAAACTGCGGGGACCAGGGCAAAGATAAAATGTGGGGGGCCCTCAGCCCTGCCCACTTTCCATAGCTCTGTTCACTTTTCATGACTCCACCTACTTTCCCACACCCACAGTCTCGCCACCCTCACCCACACACAGTCTCACCTCTCTCTCTCTCACACACACACACCCTCTCACACACGTATTCATTCTCTGTCACACACACATTTAATCACACACATGCACACTCATGCAAACACACACACACACACACAAATATACATACTTACTCACACATACTCACCTGCCGCTGCCAGCTGGGATGCTGCTGTACAAGTTGGTCCACTGGCTGTGTGCAAGCTGGGGCCAGCCATTTTCCTGAACCGGACATGCTGGGAGGGGACTACATTTCCCAACATGCCAGATCCAGAAAATTGCTGGTCCCGGTGTGCGCATGTGTGCGAGGTGCGCAGTGCAGTGAGACATTCAGTGGTAGCTGCAGCAGCAGCAGCATTGTGAGCGGGTAGTGCAGGACTCAGGAGAGGAAGAGAACGGCACTGCAGTGGGTCAGCAGGGACAGTAAGGCACCCAGGTGGGTGGGTTGTGGGGGCAGCAGCAGTTCCACCCCCTGCCCAAGCTGATGCAGGCTGCTGTGAGGGCAGACAGGCTGGTGAGAAAGGGTGCAGCTAGTCAGGTAGCACAGGTCCCCACTGAGAGCAAGGACCAGGGTGGCTGCTCTGGTCCAGCCCTGAACAGATTTTTGTGTGTGTGTGAGATTCTCGGAACTCTTAGGGGGACTGTCCCGAGATGTTTCTAGGGCTTCTCAATTCTCATGAGATTCTCATGGGTATAAAATGGATTCTCATTTCAGCCCTACTTCACCCTCTTCTCCTGTTTTTGTTTTTTTAAAACTTCCAAAAACCTCCTTATGTTCTGATACATTTTAGTATAACCCCCCCGCCCCAGGAGGACGAGCCCAGAAGAAGAGGGTACTGCTGGACTCACAAAGCTGAGGAGCAGCTGACACCACCTGGTGCCTCTGGGCAGCTAAGTAGGCCCAGCAGGGGGAACTATGGTGTTAGCTTAGCACAGAGCATGGGGGGGGCAGAGACATGAGAGAGAGAGAGAGAAGATGGCTATAAGGAGCTGCCTAACAGAGTCAGGACAATGGTCCATCTTAGCCCAGTATTGTCACAACCTGTCACAGCAGCAGGGTTTCAAATCTTACTCTCCAGGGCCTCCAGCAGAGCCCTAAACCAAGCGTGCTACCTGAGATCCTAGGCATTGAACTTGGGACTTCATACATGCAAAGCATGCACTCTACCACCTGAGCCATGGCCCACCCCACTAGCTGCCTGAGGAGGAGTTATGTGGGACCAGAAGAGAGGCAGGAGAGCTTGAACGGCACCTGGAATGATGCCTTAACTGCCAGGAGCCTCACAGCAGCAAAAGTGCAGCCAAGACAGAGAGTGGGACTGCCAGCTTCAGGAAGCAATTCCCTGGAATTGAAAAGACATTCCCCCCATCCCCAACCTCTGGGAAGAGGGCCTAGACTAAGAAGCAAAATGGGGAGGGTGATCTGAGCTCCCAGGCCCAACAGGCAAGGAAACTTCCATCTGCCCACAATGTAATACTCCACTGTGAGTACTCCCGAAGTCTCTGGGAGCGGCAAACCCCTGGACTTGCCCATG
>QEPC01002304.1:3037758-3051278 GCA_003113815.1 Sphenodon punctatus | reverse complement strand
AAAGATGTACTTCCAAAATCTAAGTCAACATTGGGGACTTTCAGGAGAGCGGTTTCAGGAAAGATGTCTTTCCTCTCAGGTCTTAATTGTTAGACTTGCTTTCAGATGAGATGCTAATTGAGTGATTGTAATTTCTTCCCACAAGTTTTATGCATATGTGAATGAACTACTCTGCTTTCATCGCACAAGTTCAATTTTGAGTCCTCCTGCATTACCAGTCTTCGAAATCCTACTCATACAGTGATGGGTGTTATGCATGCACAAAACTTTGAATGTGGGAATGCTGTTCCTGTGATGTGTGCTATACTTGCATGAAATTGCAAATTTGAGAGTGCCATTACAATAGTGCAAATGTGCAATCAGTTCTTCAGGGGTCATTAGCGATGTTACTAACAGTAATGAAAAAGAAAATGGTGGGAGATATGTACCTTGAGAAAGGATACTCAGAAATATATTCCATGATAGGTGACATCACTGAAAATCATGGGGAAAAGACAGTCGTGGGAAAAACCATCTCATGTGAAAGCACCCTGAGTCACTTTCTTCTTTGGCCAAGCAATTGGCAGGTAGGGATGGGGTAAGAGTTGGTGATGGACGTAGAGGCAGGCAACATAGGCACCTGCCTAGGGTGGCAGATTTGGGGGTGGGGGGCACCAATTCTGGAGGCTTCTGTTCTTAGCCCATGCCCACTTGATCATGGTGCCCCTTCCCTACACTGCTGCAATCGCATTGCCTCACCCATGCTACCCGAAGCCTATGCCTGGGACAATGTCTGCCCCTCCCCCCTCATCCATCTCCACCTAGAGAAGCCCTGTTCTGCCCCCAAACCCCCTGAAACATTGCTCTGTGGTGATGTCGAGTGTGTAAGAAGAGACTCTACTTCTGTGCTGGGCACTGCCATTGTCTCCCTCTCTACCTCAGATGGCAGCCCATGCAGGCACCAGAGCTCAAGGGTGAGGGCATGGCAACCTGAGTTGCCATGGGGCCTTAAAATCTTAAATCCAGTCCTGATGAAAGTCTCTAGATAATATATATTTATGTACTTCTATTTTTATATGATTCTTATGTTGTAACCCACCCTGAGCCTTAGGAGAAAGACAGGATATAAGGTTAAATAAATAAATAAATTGATGGTTGATCTGATGTTGTATGGCCATTCCTGCATTCTTAAAAGTCAAAATGACTTTGCTCCGGAATTCACAGAGTGAGCCAGCCAAACCTCAAGCACTGGCTTGAAGCATAGTAGCTGTCCATCTGATGCGTGGACCCACACTGCTGCTTCGTTTCCAGAAGGCCCTTGCCTCCAGGCAACATCATAGTGTTGCGGTTGCCAGCCCACAGCATTGGGAAATCACTCACAACTGGGGGGGGGGGAGTACCGCACAGGTGGACTGCAGGCCAGGGAAACCACCGGGTCCATCTGATTCCAACCCAGGTGGGCTGGGAACAGGCAGATGTGGGCGCATGCCCATGGAGCAGCTCTGGGGAGTGGGCAGTCTGTGTCTAGGGCTGAAGCAGCAACTCCCTTCTCTGCAACAATATTTTAGTCTGCCATTTCAGAATTGCCCGCAACTTTCCGCAGCTTTTCCACTGGCGTTTCACTAATTCCATGTCCTTTTGCTTTGTGACATCGGAATTATCAGAATTAAACTCGGAAAGTGTCGGAAGAAACATTGTTCTGCTAATTCACACTGTGATCGCATGTCGGAAAGTTCCAGCGAAATTCAAAAGATCACAGACAAAAGTAGTGGAATGAATGTCTTTATCACACCGTGCCGCTCACTGCAGAAGAGCTCTTTCTGTCGGAAACAGCTACAGCGGCAGTTTGACATTTCAGCCCTACCCATGTCCATCTGAAAACACCCATTGTGTTAAAACCTTTTTTTTTCTTCCTGAATGCAGGATATTTTTTGTTTTCTTCTTTGGCTAACTGCTGGTTTATTGGCAAGCAGGTTAGCTTGAGCAGATAAACAAGAAACTGGCTTGCCAGCTCTCTGTATGCTTCCAGCCATCATTGATTGTCTTAGACTGACGAGAAAAAACACATTTGCTAATGCTAGATTGGGAGAAAAATAATGAAAAGAAAATGAAGCTTAAACACTGTCTATGAAGAGTGACACTGAAAAACGACTGCTATTAGAGAAATATAATTTAATGGTTTGAACAGTTACTGTCCTCTCTTTCATGCAAATGCATAGCCATTATTATCCTTTGCCCTAATCATAGGATCAAAATACATTCACAGCAATTGATTACCCTAAATTAATATTATGAACTGTTATTGCTATAAAAATGAATTCATTCAGCATGATGTATTTCTAGTGTCATGTCTGAAAAAATACATAATAAAAACACCAGCTTCACCTCTGAGATTATAAAGTGTACAGTTGCCCTAGATTTAATGTGATGGCAATTTGGGAAGGAAATTTACATGCTGGGAGAGACTGTAACTGATTGCAGAACAACAATTGCACAACAGAGCAGATTTCGTGTGCAGAAGGGGCTGTTACAAACGTGTATAAAACACACTGTAGAAAGTCAGGTTGTGTTGCTATTGTTGCTCCCATTCTTATGCCTGTAGCCTTGACTCATAGCAAGTTCTAACTGTGAAAGCCTTGCAACAGAAATGAGTCTTCGTGAAGAGGAATTAAACCATTTGAGCTACCTGAACCAAAACGGATGAAGTGGATAATAACCCCTATTTGTGTTTCAGACATCCATTTCAGATACTTCTGTTTGGATATTGTGATTATTTTTCATTTTGGTTACTTCATTTCAGCGCTATTCCCCCTGGTGTGCACATATAGCAGTCAAAATAAAGTAACTGTCCTAAGTAATGAAATAAGCAAAATAATGAAAAGGTGGGTGTGGGTGAGGACTGGGCCAGACATTGACAGGCGATTCTGTTTCAGAGAGGTAATATGGTCTAGTCGCACTGTCTCCCAGCAGAGAATACTGTCTCCCATGCTTGGAGTGAGGGGAAATCTTATTTTAATGGGAGCCCCCATGGAACCCACCATGAGGGATCCTAGTAGTGCTGCTCCTTGGGAACCATGCGATTGGAGGCTAGGGACAGGGCTCCCTTGGGCATAGAGCCTACATGCCGATGGCTATGATCATCTTCTTAAATTCTCTCCTGTTCAGATCAGCTCTCTTAAGTTTGCAGGCCAGGTTTACTGCATTGTGAGGGGAACCATGTTCAGAACTCTTCCAGATCAATCTGAGAGGATCCCCTTGGGGCTCTTCTCTGGAACCCCCATTTATGGTCTTTACTAATAGCAGAGGGGATTTTATTCTTGGGTTTCAGTAGCTGCTCTGATGCTTGTGTGTGTCTTTGAACAAATAATTTATTTGCTTAGTACCTCAGGTCTGGCACTGGGAAAATGGGGATAATCCTTTTTCTGCCCCAATAGGGTGGTTGTGGAGTTTGGTAAACTTCAGGCAACATACAAATGCCAACTACGCCATTATTTTATTCTATTATTATTATTATTATTAACAAACATTTATATAGCACCAGCAGTGTACCTGGCACTTTACAAAGTAATAAAATAGACACGGTCCCTGCCCCTAGGGCTTACAATCTGAGAGACAGGAGCTGGGGGAGAGACTTAGGAAGGGGAACAGAGGGAGAGACAAGGGGTCTAACATTCATGAAGATGCGAGGTCTCAAGTGCACGTACTTGGCTTGGTTACGATGAGAATGACAGCAGGCAGGTCCATGTTGCAAGGATAAGGGTAAACCGATCGTAGGTATAGGAATAGTGGCTCAGCAGGATAAAGAGTCAGACAGAGCAGAGCGAAAGAGGTGAGTTTTAAGGAGAGATTTGAAGGTATGAAGGGAGGGGGCAAGGCGGATGTGGACAGGGAGGGAGTTCCAGGCATGGGGGGCAGCAAGTGAGAAGGGACGAAGGCGCTTAGGGGAGCAGGGAAGGCGTGGAAGGGTGAGAGAAGGGACAGAGGAGGAGCGAAGTGCACGGGCTGGAGTATGGAGGGCGATAAGTGCAGAGAGGTAGGGGGGAGCAAGGTTGTGAAGAGCTTTATAGGTGAAGACTAGGAGCTTGTGCAGGATTCGTTCAGGAAGGGGAAGCCAGTGAAGCGAAGAGAGGAGGGGCTGCACATGGTCGAAGTGCACTCCGTACTACTCTTCCCCATTCCTTGTTCAGTGATGGCAATTTTATAAGTTTTCAAGTAGCAGTAGAAAAGAAGAGTCCACCCAATCCAAGGGGTGAGGATTGGGTGGGAGGATGAGAAGTAGTTTGAGGAAAGCTAATTTTTCAGAGGGTTCTGCAGCAACTAAGAGGGCTAGGTAAATACTGCAAATTGCTTCTGCAAATTTGCTTGAGTAGGGTTTGAACTCTTTGACCACGATCCAGCTAGTCTGCCATGCAAGGGAAAGCTGTGCAGGCAGATAGCACTGGGGCGCCAGTGGCCGCAGCACGACATCCAGCTCCAGCCTCAGCATCATGGAGTTCCCAGCATGGAGCAGGCTCTGTGAGGGGACAGACATCAAGTTCTAAAGGTTATCACTGCTTCCACTTCTAGCAGCCTCAAGAGGTTTGTATAAAGGGGAAGGAAGCAGGACACATTTTATGCACATTCAAAGGATACAATTTTGTGAGAAGTGACTCTCCCATGATTTTCCTCAGGGCCCCAGATATGGTATTAGATAAATGCCAAAAGGGGGTGTTTGCAGAGGCTAAAAGCCTCCAGGCCAAACAGGCAATAAAGCTTTCTCTTGCCTGTCTGCAGCATGGTGTCCTGACTAGAGCTGCATTGGTACTAATATTAGTACCCACGGGTAATGCTCGCATTTCCAGGCTGGGCTACCCGAGGACCAATTGGGTGCCCAATGCCTGAAAATATTAGCATTACCTAGAGAAATTGATACGCCCCTGCTGGAAGTACTGCAGAACTTGGCTCCACAACACTCCAGCTGGGCCTTGTCAGTTTCAAAGGTGGTCCAGAGCTTCCCCCACACTGCGCTCTGATAGATGCTGAGGCTGGGACACCACTTTTGAAACTAACAAGCACCAGCCGAGACTGCTATGGAGCCCAGCTCTGCAGTGTTCCCAACCAGGGCTTGTCACTTTCAAAGGCTAGCCGGCGCTTTCCCCCCATGGCGCACGGGGGTGGGGGTTGGCGGGGGAGCAGCCTTTAAAACTTACAAACCCAAGCTGGGCTCTAGCTAGAGTGTTCAAGCAGCCTGTCGGGTCCCATTTGGGCACCCCGGATTTGCCAGGGATGCCCAAATATTGGGTGCCCTGTTGCACTCTCTCTCAACTCCGTACTGCTCATGAGTGTCCTTGCAATATTCACCATTCTATAGTTATGTTCAAACAGTCAATGAAAAGAGATGCATCATGTTACCTCATATGTCCAAGCAAAGCAACAACATTGAAGGGGCAAGAGCTAGCGTTTGGAAAGTGCTATGAGCCATGGCCCTGACCTAGCCCCTTGTCCAGGATTGTCACCTCTTACAAAAAAATAACCCTGACACTCCCACTATGGCTTATGGGAGTGTCAGGATCAGGTCAGAAAGAGGTGGCAACCCTAAATCATGACCCAAAGAGCTGATGGGATTGCTTGAGCCCAGACTGCTGGACCCAGCTGCATTGATGCTGTTGACAACACCAGGAGGCCTCATGTGACTGGCTGACTGGTTCTAGCTGCCATATTCAACCCTGCGTCAATTATGCTTGCTCGGCATGATACAGCGGCTGCAGTTGTGAGACTATCTACAAGAAAGCCCAACAGCTGCTAACATCAGTAGAGCAAAACTAATGTTAACAACAATGAGAATATCTTGTAAAAATTCAGTACCAAAGACCAAGTTAACAAGTGGCATACTCTCTAAACATCTCAAATACCTCTAACTGAATGTCTTTTTTTCGAGACCCATATAAAAAAAAAAAAAGTTCAGAAATCAAGACCATTGATTATTATAGGAGTCAGCTCCAGTGTCAGGTTGTCCTATAAAATGGTTAGTGCCCAATTAGCCTGAACAGAAAGCAATGAGAGTCTGGGACACAGTGACTATCTGTAATTTGTTTATAATTCCTAAGGCCTTATCTCTTGTACGGTACTGTATGTTCCATTAGATGCCCGCAGCCGTAAATAATCGTACACGGTCACAAGCTGCTTTTGAATCCATGACCTGTGTAAATGGTACACACCTAAAACTATATTAGAGAGACACAAGCAGAAAAGCTTCTTAATTTTGCTTTGTCTTTTGGGGGAGGGTGGGGAGGAGAAGGACTTTTGCATGTTTCTTCATTAAAATTGACTTTTCTTCCTGCATTAGAAGAGACTTCAGGGAAACAACCTTTCCCCACCCTTAATTAATCCAAAGATTGAGTACAGGAACGGAAGGCTAGACAGATGGGATATAATTTCGAGTATGGAAAAATTGTCATCATCCCCCTTTAATTAGTATTATAGGAGAGCTCTCTCTTCAGATATAAGCAGATATGACAAAGATGTTTCACGTATTCAAGAGGGTAATTAAACTGCCACATGCTCAAGCCAATATACATACAGCCCTGATTAAAAAGTTGAGCCTCTCGAAACAATGATGGATGAGCTTTTCATGCATATGGGTGGGGGGAAAGGGTGGGAAATTAGTTACTTTGTTTTTAGCCTTGAAAAATAAGTGATGTTATTGAAACTGGGGGGAAAATAGGGACCAAGAACACTCACATGGCTAACTCAAGCTGTACTGCTTAATACAATTAAATTACAGGGGGGAAAGGGAGCTAGAAACCAGGAGACTGGACAAGCAAGAGATGGGAACTGGCAGGGTCAGTAGCCAGAAGCATTGGCTGTACCAGCTCAGTAGGCTATTATGATGATCTTTTCTTGTTGGATAACATTGGAATAACCTATTTACATATGTAATCCTTCACTCAGTCATTTGAGCTGCTCATTTAGTTCAGTATAGTGAGGGGGGGAAACGGCTGGGGGGAAGATGCTTTGTTTCTGATCTCATCTTTTTTCCCCCCTCCGCGTTGGAAATGGAGGCACCCAACCTAACTCCAGTTGGAAATAAATGTCCCTTCTGAAGATGAACTGAACCTACAGCCTTTGATTCTCCATTTGCAACACTAATGTAGGATAGTTTGTGGGCAGAGCTTAACAAAATGAGGGACTTACAGGGAGCAGAATTACTTACTAGTCCTCTGCATTGCTCAGTGTTTCCAAAATAATTTGCCCAAATGACCCCATTTTCAGACATAGGGGGAAAACAGACATAATAATGCTACCTCCACTTTAACGGTGCTTTAACATTGATTACTTATGCATGTTTCAGGGCTGCATAGAACACCAATAAAACCCTGCAACATGCATAAGAACTGTTAAAGTGGAGTTAGCGTTATGTCTGTTTGTTTCCCCCCTTAGATATAATTCTATGACTCCTGCCTTCTACTGGCTTTTCCCAGACTCTGAACACCTGCTTGAGAGACAAAAGGGGGGGGGAGGGGAGGGTTGCCATACCTCCCCTTTAATCCTGACCAGTTATGAAAAATACATGGTGCAGAGCTGCACTGGAAGCAGTGCAGCCCTGCACCATGTGTTTTTCATAACTGGCCTGGTTTAAAGGGGAGGTATAGCAACCCTGAGGGGGAGGTTCAAAGATTAATTCTATCACAGTAGTATTGCTCACTTTTGTGGTGTTTGTGGTTTTTAAGAACACCACTAGCAGCAGCTATAATTTCTCTAGTAAAGCAGTTTACTTACAATATTCTTGAACTATGTACAGGAGGGTTCATCTATTAGTCTAAGACAAAGTGCTTCCTTTGGCAGCTCTGCATACCAAGTTCTGCCAGTACATTCTCTGACTGCAGGAGCCCAAGCATACATAGGGTAACAGCCTCTTAAAGAGATAGTATCCCACAGTTTCCATGGCTTCACTATATTAATTTCTCTTTCTGAGAGCCCAGTTGCTCTCAGAATTATTAGACACTCCAATTCCATTTTAAAAATAGTTCTGTGCACTTGCCTGACTTCTTAAGAGGAATTAATGTCTATTGTAAGCCAATGGGATTTGTTACATCTATCAATATGCCTAATAAATAATACCATGGTCTCTTCCAGTTTTCTGGTATTTACGTTTTTCAGGGTCACCTAGTTTCCAGGGTCACCTCTAGAGCCTTTAAAAAAAAACAAAAAAACATTATATTTGCTACCTTCTAGACCTCATGTACAGAGCTGATTTTAGTGATAGGTTACACATCACTGATAATAATTCTGTCATTTCATATTTGAGTTCCTTCAGGACCCGCCAGTAAATACCATCTGATCCAGGTGATCTGTTCCTGATTTTCAGTCCCTGATGTCACTTCCTGTTTGTCACCTCACCTTTTGCTTCCAGGCAACCATACAGCTGGAGCACGGATTCCCTCCATGCCTCCAAGCTCTTCGTGCTGCAGAAAAGGTAGGGGGATCCGCAGTTGTGACAGTGTATTGCTGCTGGACAAGGCAAACACGGATGAAGAAACAAGCAGTGACTGTGAAAGCAGGAAGGGGGTTGTGGGGAGGAGCCTAGTGTATGAGGCACTACTGTGCCAGCACCCTTACACAGCTCTGCCCGCGACTCACAGACCTAAATCCATATTACATGTACTTCTCCTAGAGTAGGTGTCTCTTGATTGGTGGCTCTGTTACAGAAAATAACCTGGATCGGTATTAATCATGGCAAACAGCCTGATGGGTTTTAATGGATTTGAGGCTGCTAGCTTCATTTTTCCCCCTTCCAAATTAATTAAGGATTTGAACCTGTGTTCCTTGAGAAGAATTGTGTGTTATGGTATTTGTGAGGCTAATCTCTATTCCAGTGATGATACTCCAGGCTCAGGTATCCCATTTTCGCTGCTCGCTTGCTTGTCGTAGAATCGAGCTGCTGGCAAATGGGCTCCTGATTTATTTCTTTGTTTGCTATTTTCAGAGCAAGATGTATAGTCACATCCTCTTGGTGTTAAATTTCTTGGCACTTGATATGTGAGAGAAGAACGGAAATCAGAGTCCATTAAAGCTTGGATCTAGGTTTTAAAAATTAAACACAGTAGTAACTCCTTGCCACCTGCCTGGAGTAGGACTGGCAACTTCGCACATTCAACTGGCAGAATTTCCCTTTATTTATTTGCTGGTCCTTTTGATTATGATTTATTCTTCCCACCCACCCCCAATAAATAATTCTCCCTGTTTAGACTCACCTAGTTGTTTCATTTTGGAGAAGATGGAAATCATTCATTTCCCGTCCATGGAAACTCATGAAACAATACGTGAGCATTTGAGCCAGCTGAGCTGGTGATTAGGAGATTAATTACCATCTATGTGATGGAGCTGGTAGTTTTAGGTCTTAGCTATAGAAACATACACAGGGAAGATTCTCAGGAGTCTGAGGATTTGTGCAGAAAGCATCTGAAGGTGCATCTTGAGCTTAAATTGTCAGAGCCAGCTCACCCATTGGACAGGGTAGACACTCCTGATGTAAACAGACGGATAGCAGCTCCAGGGATGCGCGTGCAAGTCCACTACACCCTGGACTGGATCATCCATCTGAAGGTGACTCGCCAGATGTTGGAGCACAGCAAGCTATAACTGATCTGGGGCAGCACCCAGATCATATGAAATATCCTGGAGCACCACCAGTGGAGCAAGCCAGCTAAACCTGAGGCTTCAGCCCAGAGTGAACCTGATGTCCATCTGCTCAGTGTACACATTCTGCAGCTCCACTCCTGGCTGGCTGTTGCCCTGGCAACACCACAGAGTTACCAACCTAGAGCATTGGGCAAGCGCTTGCAACTCTGTGGTGTGTGTGGATGTGGTGGGCGGGTGCCAGATGGGTGGACTGCAGCCAGGGGAATACACTGGGTCCATTTAAAGCAGACCCAGGTGAGGCTGCAAGCAGGTGGATGCAGGGGTGAACCCCTGGAGCAGGCTGCAATGTTCTCTACTGATGCCCCTGCAGTGGCCCCTGTTTTTACCAAGACAGGGCGACCACCTTAAACATGACCATCTACAGGGCCTTAGATAGAGGGTGCCTCTTAGGGGGTCAGGACCCCTGGGGGCCCACACTTTATCTTTGCCCAGGCCTTGCAAATTGTATAGCTGTCCCTGACTAGGCTGTTTTTTTGCAAGGTGATGGCTTTACAATGGGTGTTTTTAGATGGTCAGGAAGTGGGCCAGAGCCCCACTGCAGCCACATGGGTGACCCAAATCAGAGCTGTATGCACCCATGGGTTTTTATTCATTCAGACCGACCAGCACACAGGTGAACCAAGCATGCAGGCAGCAAACACCCTTCCTACTGCCCCAGGAAAGCTCTGGCTCTACATGGACAGGAGGGCTAGCCTGCTATGCTCACAACCCCACCCCAGAGCCCAGCTCTGGTACCCATAGCAATGGAATGTGACAGCAGTTGTTAACCACTTACCGCCCACAGCCCTGGAAGCAGGCCCAGTCCCTGTCCAGCCTCACACCCCCAGGATGGCAGAACGGGATGGACAAATGCCATCCTGCGGCCAGACTCGGGAACTGGTGGGAGACCATCAGGGACACCTAGCAGGATGAGGAGTGGAGGGGGAAGTTCAGGATGCCCCAGTGGCTGCTTCTCCACATTGCTGATATCCTGAGACTCCAGCTACAGAGGGAGGCCACCATGATACAAGCCCCCATCACAGTTGAGAAATATGTTGACATTGTGATGTGGAAACTGACCACCTCGGACTCCTGCCACTCAGTAGGACAATAATTTGGGGTTGGCACCTTCACCATAGCTGTCATCGTGGTGGAGATGTGTGCCGTCCTGGAGGAGGTGTTGCTGGAGCAGGTGGTCCAGCTCTGGAACCCTGAGTCCATGATGGTGGGCTTCCAGCGGGCCTGGTTCTTGAACTTTATCAGGGTCAATGGTGAAACCCACATCACCATCCTCTGCCTGCCTCACACCATGGAGGAATATCAGAAGAGGAAGGACTTCCACTCCATCATCCTCCACTCTATAGTAGATGACCATGGTCTCTTTCAAGCCATCTTTTCCGGGTAGTTGGACTGGAACTATGATGCCGGCATCCTGCACCAGTCAGAACTCTATGGTTGGATTTATAATGGCGAATTCGGTCTGACTATGACAGCTGTCATCAAGGGCATCCAGATGAGACCCATCATCCTGGGTAATCCAGCCTACCCCCTCACCCAATGGCTCATAAAGACCTATACCACAGCCAGCATCCCATGGAAGACCGCGTTCAATGGGCAGTTGAGTGCCACCTGGTGTGTCATCAGAGCTCCTTCAGAGTCCTGAAACAGCACTGCAGGCTGCTGCCCAGGTGGGTTGACTTTAGACTGAAGACAATTGGCCTGCTGACAGTCACGGCCTGCATCTTCCACAATACAGTGGAGACAGAAGGAAGTGACCTGAATTTTCCCCTTCCCGGGCACACCCGGTTCCCCTGTACCAGCATCAGGGAGCTGGGGCTGAGCAGTGCATAACCAAAGGCATAAGGGACACGTGACATGTGATGGAGCAGGGAACAACCAGTACTGATCCCAAGAACTAGGGATGTGCGAACGCAGTTAAGAAGTCCAGGGTTCATCCCAAACTCAGGGTGTTCGGCCTGGTCGTGAACACCCCGAATCTGAACCGACCCCTGACCGAACCGATTTGGGGTTCTGAACTCAGTTTGGGGTGGACCCGGTTTTCCCTCCCCCCTCCAGGCTGCGTGGGTGGAAGGGGCACCGGGGAGCACCTCCCCCCTGCCCAATCTGGGATATATTTTTTAAAAAACCCCTCTCCCAGGATCGACTGAGACCCTACCTGGTGGTGCCGGGACTCCGGCCCTGGGTCTGTCCACGGGTGGGTCCAGCCGCGGGTCCGGCCAGGAGTCCGCCGGCGGTGGCGGTCTGGAGTGCTTCAGGCCACTACCAGGCCTTCCGGGTCAAACCGGAAGGCCTAGTAGCAACCTGAAATACTGCAGAGCACCACCCCCGCCGGACCCACGGTCACTACTGTGGCCACCGTTGGACCCAGGGCTGGATCACCGGTAGGTCGGGATCCAGGCCTGGGTCCGGCGGCAACCGCAGCTCAGGCAGGGGCGGTGCTCCGGCGTGCTTCAGGCTGCTACTAGGCCTTCTCGTTTGACCTGGAAGACCTAGTAGCTAGCAGCCTGAAGTGCTCCGGAGTGCTGCTGCCGGCGGACCCACTGCAGGATTCTCCCACCGGTGGACCCAGGGGCAGAGCCCCGGCACCAGCAGGTAGGGCTGGAGTGGATCCCAGGGGGGGTTAAAAAAAAAAATCACAGGCTGGGCAAATTGTGGGGGGAGGTGCTCCTCTGCGCCCCTTCCACCCACGCAGCTTGGAAGGGGAAGAAAAAAATGCCCCCCCCACCCAAACCAGTTCGACCCGCCCAAACCGGTTCAGTACAAACGAAACAAACTGTTTCAGGTTTGGCCGAACCCGAAACGGGTCAAACACCAAACCACTCGGTGTTCGCACACCCCTACCAAGAACAGTGGGGCATGTAATCCTTTGTAAATAAATGTATAGAAACAGTTATCAGTGTGTCCATGTGCCTCCCTTTGTACCATCACACCTCCCAACTCACTAGGACAGTAAACCCTCACACTCCACAGGTGGTGGGAAACCTGGAACTTTGTGGAACTGCCTGAAACAGCACACATGGAAGTAAATGTGTATTGGAAAAAGTGGGTACTTTTATACACTACTCTGCACCTATACATTAGAGTGCAGAAAACCCCTCTCCCACTTCAACCCACAAATAATAACAATAGTAAGCAGCATATTTGATCTATTAAAGGATATTAAGCAATAACAATAGATTTTATCTAGTTAACAATATAACACAACAGTAACATTTAGTCCAAACAAGAATTATCTCCAAAAAGAAAACAAACAAAACATTTGTCAGGGTGCGCCAGTTCCTGGACTCTCAGCCTCTGCTGCACCTGGCATGAAAGCTCGTGGATCTGATGGTGGATGTGCACCATGTTCTTGTGGATGTCCGACATCTACCAGACCCTTGCGATAATGTCCTTGCATTCCTGCTCGCATAGATTCTGAACTGTAAAAGTTAAAGACGAACTATGCATTACACTTGGGTTTCCTGAGATGCATTTCCAGCTTGCAAATATTCTGCAAAATCCATGCCCTTTTTGAAGGGTGGAAAAGGAATAGTTGGCATGGGCTTTATACATGAAACCGATGGCCTCGCCCAACCCTGGAGGGTAGCAGGGACTATGCTAATAAGCAGGATACATACTGTTGGTAGGGGTGGGACTCCAGGGGGACTATTGGGTATCGGATTTACCGGTATTGGATCTCTCGATATCAGATTTATTGGTATCAGAATATCGGGTCTTTAACATTGCCAGTTTTATTGGATTTTTAACATTGCAGCCATTGACTTCAATGGGCAATGTTAAAAATCAGATAAAACTGGCAATGTTAAAAATCCGATATTTCGATACCGACAACTATCGGTATTATCGGATTAATCAGAAAC
>QEPC01002304.1:3023879-3037658 GCA_003113815.1 Sphenodon punctatus | reverse complement strand
GATAATTGGGATCCGAGAGGACCCCAAATTATCTGATCTCTTGGTTTTAACTGAAAGTGGTCATTATCAGGCACTTTCGGTTAAAACCAAAACCGATAGTCCCATCCCTAAAAAATATTGTTGGAGTGAACGCTGAAGCATTCTATTCCCCCAAACACCCACATTGCACTTTTAGGGAACTATGCTCCCCCACTGCCCCAGTCCCCAGCCCTCACAGGGTGGAAGCCCTCCTTCAGATCTAGCCCCTGAAGTGGAGGAGTGGAACCTCCCAGGGACCCAAGCAGCCTCCCCCACCTACCATCCTGCAACGGCAGTCCAGTCCTGGAGAAATATCTCTTTTAAGAGCATTGAGGTGGTCTTTGCATTCACTCTCAGATTCAGGTTCTGCTTATGCTTCAGCTGAGGTAACTGCTTTCCCACCCCAATTAATACCATTACCTTTCAGCACAATCCATCTACCACCGTCCCTCGGCAGCTAACCCCCTTCTTCCTCTATACCCCCCTTCTCCTCCATTAAGCAGGCAAACCCTTTCCTCAATAAACCCTCTCCCCCTTACCACCTGAGGCCTACCACTACCACCATTCATGAACTCCCTAAAGGAGTTCACACAAACAAATGAACACATGATTAAACAATAAATAGTTTCTTAACAAAACAATGGTGAAAGTGCAACTAGAGCAGATAAACCTGGCGACTTTTCTTGCCAGAAACTCTAACCCTCTGTGCCCACTGATGGCTTACAAATCTCCCCCACTTGCCCATCCCTTCCAAGGGGGTTGGGCATCTGTCCTCAGGCCTTCAGGATGGATAATGGCAGAGGTGTGACATCTGGGACATTCTGGGAATTCTGAGACACTCGACTGGTATGCCTGCCCATACCACCCTGAGGCCCAGGGCCTGATAGCTGCCTAATGATATCACTAGTTTCCACAGCACCCGGATTGGCCACAGCCCCTCACCCATCTGAGAGAGGACACAGGACTCATGCTAAAGATGCAAAATGGGCTTTATTTACATTGGGCTGGGGGGAATAGAAAACAAGAGTGGGGGTAGCTGTACCTGTGAGAGGGCTGCAGGAGCCAGATTCAGTGCTCATCAGCGCCTCCCCATTACTTCTCTCCCATTCCCTCCTGGCCTCAGCTTTTCTCTGCTGCTTGGCAGGGATTCATGACAGGGCAGGACGGCATCTTCCTCCTGGACCTGTGATTCCAAGGGGTGAACTGGGGTGCTGGATACGCTGGTGGATGGATGGGCAGGAGCAGGCACACAGATGTGATGGACTGGGGAGAGGGGTGTAAGGTGGGAAGGGCACAGTTGTTGCTGGGCAGCCAGGGTTAGCTAAGGGGGAAACCAAACCAGGCTGGACAGATGGGATTGGTGGAGTGGCAGTGCCGGGGGGACTGGCACTTAGAGCCCACATCTGGGCGAGCAATTCAGTGCTCACAGTACTTACGTGCTAGGTGGGAGAGCGCTGGAGATCAAAGGAGTGGAGCATGATGTGCCTCATCTCTGCTCTCTTCTCACCCAGCTTGGTGTGGGTGGCCCGCAGCTCAGCCCAGAGGCAGATCCCCAATCCGATAATTGGGTCCTCCTGTCAGCAGTCAATGCTGGCCTCAGCATTAAGGGCCCTAAGTTGTTCCTCATTGTGTTACAGAGCCCTCCTATGCTGCTCGGCCATCCCAGGGATGACATCCCTGATCTCATTGACCCAGTACATGGTTTCCTCCAGCAGCTTCTTGGCCATGTCCTTCCTGTGCCACCTATTCTGTGCTTGCCACTCATGGTTCTGCTGGGCGCTCCTCAGTGGGTCAGGCTGTGGCCCCGGTGACAGTGGACCTGCAGCAGGGGAGAGGGAGTTGGGATGTTAGGTCATGCCACTCCACTCCAGGTTCTGTGCCCTGGTGAGTGGCCCCCACCCACCTATGGCAGCCAATGCCCTGGTGCCCACTGGCACCACTACCCTCCATCACTCACCAGTTGGCTGCCAGTCCCCCCCACAAAACCCCTCATGGTGCCCTCCCTCTCACAGGGCCGGTCTTACCATGGGGCATTTTGGGGTGGCCGCCCAGGGTCCCGCTCTTTGGTGGCCCAATTTTGTTGTTGTTATTATTTATTATTTCTATTGGGTGACTGGGTCTGTGGCTGGGGGAGGGGAGGGGAGGCATGCCACTGCAGTGCGGGGCCCCAACACAGACCCCTCGCCTGGCCAACTCCATCCTTGTAGGCTGCGGCTGCATTCTGCGTTCCCCACCCTCCATTTCTGTCACTACCAGGACATCACCCCGCTCTACCCCATCTCCTCCATCCCCCCTGCCAAAAGCCTGACGGAAAAGCCAAATCTTACAGTTATGGCAGAAGGCCAGAAGATTCAGGCTGAGATGGACCTCCACCGGGAGAGTGTTCCATAGTGACGGAGCAGCCACTGAGAACATCATCCTGTCTATCCGGACCCATTGATAATGCAGAACCTCCAGGAGAGCATCCTCAGATGACCGCAAAGGCCACCCCAGGATCCGGAGGGTGAAATATTCTTTCAGATAAGTGGGGCCTAGACTGTGTAGGGCTTTATAGGTCAAAACCAGCACTTTGAATCTGGCCCGGAAGACAATCGGCAATCAGTGCAGTGCACGGAGCACCGGTGTTATGTGCTCCCTGCGGTCCATCTCTGTAATGACACAAGCCACTGCATTCTGCACCAGCTGCAGCTTCCAAAAATCCAAACTGTCACCAAGGGCAGACCCACGTAGAGCACATTACAGTAGTCTACCCTCAAGGTGACAAATGCATGGATGACAGTGGAGAGATTTGTGTCTGAGACCTATGGGCAGAGCTGTCTTACCAGATGTAACTGGCAAAAGGCACTCCTGGTCACAGCTGACACCTGGAGATCGAGGCGCAGCTGCTGATCCAGGAGCACTGCCAGACTTCACACACATGGAACAAATGGAGGATGGATACCCCCAATAATGGGGGTGGCCACCTCCCTCAGACCACCTCCCACCTCCCCCCACACACACACCAACATCACCTCTGTCTTATCAGGATTGATCTTCAACTGACTCCGCCTCATACAGTCTCCCATGGTTGCCAGACACTGTGACAGCAAGGAGACAGTGGGACCTGAGTCCGATGAAAAAGACAAACAGAGCTGGATGTCATCCGCGTATTGGTGACAGTGGATGCCCCAGCTGATCACAACCTCCCCCAGCGGCTTCATATACAAGATGACTGTGCTCGCTCAGGGAGCTGCTCTGGTCACTTGGTCTGTCAGTATCCATGATCCGGGCAGGACCGTGTTTGGTCAGGGCTCATTGGCTCATTTATGTGTTTACCTGTTGCTGAGGCTCAGTGAGGTGCGCTCCAGGATCTTCCGGAGTGCCCACATGCAGGACTGTCCTGGAACAGCCACAGTCTGCTCCAGTTTGAACATCTGGTGATTGCTCTTCAGACAGAGAGGTCAACCTGGGAGTGAAGTGAGTTGTCACAGGCAAAAGTGGAGCTGCTCTCCATCTGCTTACACCCAGTGTGTCTAGTGCTGATGATCTGTGGTAGTTACTCCTGAAAACACTGGTGGAACTTTGCCCAGATCTTTCATTTCCCCATGTAACTGTGGAAACAACCCTACTCCCATCTCATTTCTGGCTATATGTATATGGATGGGCTTCAACTGACAGCCAGGCTGTCTAACTAATGACTCCTTTTGTTTTGGAGGGGGGGTGTCCACTCGTATCTTTTTAATTGTTTTTACACACACATTTCTCCTGCATGTTTGCTGTTACATCCTGAACTTTCTGTGTGTCTAAATCACTCACCCAGATCTTAAACATCTGGTTCTTTGAAGTTCTGCATAGAACTTCTCCCAGAACTTTTGTGTGTTAAAAAGTTCACCTGGTAAACTGCTTTGCTCCAGGCAGCTGTGGTCACTTGGTTTCCATGGCAGCACCTCACGTCTACAGCTGCGGCTACTTTAGGCTGCCTCAGGGCAGTTTTTGTGTGAAGAATGCATCCAGGAACTGCCTCGGGGCAGTGTGTGTGTGTGTGTGTGTGTGAGAGAGAGAGAGAGAGAGAGAGAGAGAGAGAGAAATGCATCCAGAATTTACTTGTGGACTTGTAAACCCAGAAGATTGAAAAATTTGGAACTTTAACGTGTGTGTAAAAATGACCTAGTTCTGACCTGCCTCATCCATGGGCACTGACAGAAGTATGTGCAGTGGGAGGAGAGGAGGTAGAGAGCCCCTTCTTCCTGCCCCTTTCTGGTGTGACCATGCTCTCAGGACTGGCCCTCCTGAGGGGTGGCTTGGGGCGGCTGACCTGAGCCCTGCTCCTGGGGGGGGGCACACTCAAGGACCCCAGCTCCCAGCCTGACAGTGGTCAGGAGCTGGGGACCCTGAGCACGGGGCCTCCGGCTGACTCTGACTGAGAGGCAGCCGAGAGGGCCAGCAGAAGTGAGGGAGAGACAGAGGCCCCACCTCTCCCACACTCCGTGCCCACCCCCCTCCACTGCCTGTCACAGTCTTGGCCAGGGGTAATGAGGGAGAGAGAGCCAGAGGCCCCGCCTCTCCCTCATTTCCCCTGGCCGAGAGACTGAAAGGCAGGGTGAGCACCCATGGAGTGAGGGAAAGGCAGGCCTTTGCTCCTTCCTTCAATTCCACTGGAAGTGAGGGAGAAGCAGGCAGAGGCCCCACCTCTCCCTCACACCGCTAGTCCCCTCCGCTGCCTGACTGTTTTGACCTCTCTCACCCTCATTTCCCCTGGCCAAGACTGTGATGGGCAGCGGAACCTCCGGTGGCAGCAGGCAGCACGGCGGCAGATATAATCTACTGCCACAATGCCCACCCTGCCTGAAGCTCCAAGCCTGACATGGGGCCCAGGCCAGAGGTGGCGGCGATGGCAGCGGCGGTGAAAGCAGATCAGGTAAGTGATCCGAATGGCCACTTAGGCTTGGGGATGGGCGGAGGGGAGTGTTCCTCCACTCATCCCCGAGTCCAGACCCAGGTAGCGTGCTGCCCCCAGGCTGGGGAGCACCACCTGAGCCGGAGAGCGCCCCTAGGCCTGCCAGCCTGGGGGCAGCTTCGCCGCCAGCGGAAGATAGGGGTCCCACATTTGTTCCCTGCCCTGGGCCTCGCTTAGGCTAAGGCCGGAACTGCATGCTCTCTTCCGAGCGTCATGAATGTTCTCAATCCTTATTTTATTTATTTATTTATCTTAATGGCATCCTTTTCGATATTGGAATATCTGAATGTGAGATCTCTATATATTCACATATTCACCTCTAGTTTGCATGTTAAGCTAGCTCTTTGTGGAGTGAAAGGGGCAAGAAACCTGGTTTAAGGCTTCATGGAATGAAGGGGAGGCTAATGAAATCTAAAATCCAAACTGGAGAGTACCTGTGCATTTAGAAACTCATGTACCTGGAATGTTGTTAGTTTCCTGGTGGCCGCACTACCAAAATGGCTGTGCTCTCTGTGTTACAGATAGCTAGCTTTATTGTTGGCTATTATTGTTCTTACAGCAACCATTAAAATCCTCTAAATGTCAGGCCTTTACAAGGAGTAAGTTTGCCACACACACCCTTTAATCTATGTAATTCCAGCCTGAAGAGTTATGTGGTGTTTAGACACTTTTTGTGCTCTGCTAACACTGTAGCCTGATGATTTATCAGAAAGATAGTAATTATAGGATTTGGCTACAGATCCAAGGTGCATAGTGTTCAGTGCAGATATGAAAGACTACAGTGAGTTGGGGAGTCATATTACAGAATTAAAGAGGTATGTAACCTTTTGTGGGGTTTTTTTTTTACTCTGATGAGAACACCTCTGAGCATTATCTATGCATATTGTCAACTTTCTAATTTATTATTATTATTATTATTCTCCGTGCAAGAAAAATAGTGCTTTAGTCCACAATTCTGAAACTACCCAGGACATGAATAGTCCCATTAAAATAGGGATTTCCAGACTATGAGTCATGACCCCAAGTGGGATCATGCCATCTGTGCGTGTGGTCACAGTCCTGTAGTTGATACACTTTACATGTCTTTGTTACTGTCCGGATTGGGTTATATTTGTGTCAAAGAGAGGTCACACAGGCAAAACAAATTGGAAACCATGGCATTGAGGTCACTAGAACTACTTGTGAGTAAGTATTGTCAGGATTATGAAAGCCTCAATCTCACCATTCATTCAGAATGTTCAGCCCCCTAAACTTTAGTTGAAGACAAAGGATTGTTCACACAATTGCTCATTTTTGTTAATAACCTCTTAGCTCACTTTAACTCCACTTTTCTTTACTCATTGCAATGACTGAAGTAAAAGCAAATTAAAAGGTGAGACTATAACTTATAGAGACAGAAGAAGCAAAGCAAAGAGTATATCTTTACTCGGCAGCTAACTGCTAGTGTGAACAAGAGCTAAGGGGTAGTCAATCTGCACAATCACTTACCCCCAGAGTAGGCTCCTCACTCTATGTTTGTGTGAACATTTGTATGTTGGGATAGTTTCTCCAGAGTGACTACCTTGGGGTAACAACTCAGGAGTAACCTGATCATGCAAATACAGGGTAAAAGACAGATGCAATGGCAGCGAGGTGCCTCCCTGACCTGCCCCAGGGTGGGAATCTATAGCTGTCACTCTCTGGGTCGGGGAGGGACACCAAACAAATATGTGGGCCTGTGTTAGCCCAGATTGGCCCACGTAGGCGGCTCTTGGCCTGGGATGGTCACCTGTGATGTCCTTTGTACTGAAGGAAATTTCTGATGTACTTTCAGAACCTATGTCTATCATCTTTGAGAGCTCTTGGAGAACAAGTGAGGTCCCGGAAGACTCTGTATTTCTGTGGGTGTTTGCCGGCAAAACCATGGTGAGGGGGAGGGGTTTCAGACCTGCGGCACCCCACACATATCCTGACTGTGCATCCTCTCCTGTAGCCAGAATATGGGAGGGGGGGTGTGTGTGTCTGAAAGTGGCCTAAGTCATGCCAGACTAATCTTATCTCCTTTTTTAAAACATTAATTATTAGTTTAGTGGATCATGGGAACACCATGGATGTAATATATCTTGCTTTCAGCAAAGCATTTGACAAAGTCCCCTATGATATCCTTATTGACAAGCTGGTAAAATGTGGACTAGATGATAATACCATTAGGTGGATTTACAGCTGGTTAAAGAACCATGCTCAGAGTGCTCATCAATGGCTCCTCATCAATCTGGAGGGAGATGTCGAGCGGGGTGCCATAGGGCTCTGTCCTGGGTCTGGTACTGTTTAACATCTTTATTAATTACTTGGATGAGGGAGTATATTATATTTGCAAATAATACAAAACTGGGAGGGAGGAATAGCTAACACCTTAGAAGACAGAAATAAAATGCAAAATATTATTGATAAGTTGGGGAAACTGGACTTTAACAAAATTAAGTCAACAGAGACAGATTTAGGTTAGAAAAATCAAATATACAAATACAGGAAGGGGGATACTTGGATTGGCATCAATACACGTGAAAGGGATTTGGGGATTGTAGTTGATAACTAACTGAATATGGGTATGGTGGTGTGATGCTGCCGCAAAAACGGTGAATGCAGTTTTAGGGTTCAAACAGAAGCATCGTTTTCATGTCACAAGAAGTAATAAGTCCACTCTATTCTGTTCTGGTCAGAACTCATCTGGAGTACTGTGCCCAATTCTGGGCACTGCGCTTTAAGAAGGACATTGGCACATTGAAATGGGTTCAGAGGAGGGCGACAAAGATGGTCAGGGTTTTGGAAACCAAGTCCTATGAGGGAAAGATTGAAGGAGCTGGGTTTGTTTAGCCAAGAGAAATGAAGGCTAAGGGGAGACATGGTAGCAGCCTTCCATTATTTGAAGGGCTGTCACAGAGAGGATGGCAAAGACTTGTTCTCTCTTGTCCCGGAAGGCAAGACTAGAAGTAATGGGCTCAAATTACAAAAAAGCAGATTTCGGTTAAATATTAGGAAGAACTTCCTAACAGCAAGAGCTGTTCGACAGTGGAACAAATTGCATGCTCATAGGGAGATGATGGGCTCTCCTTTGCTGGAGATTTTCAAACAGAGGCTAGACAGTCATGTGTTGGGGATACTGTAGCTGTGGATTTTGTGCATTGAGCAGGAGGTTGAACTAGATGACCTCTGAGATCCCTTCCAGCTCTAAGATTCTGTGATAGCTCAGCAACAGCAGAAAGCTGGGCAGCATAACATTATTTCCTGTCCATGATTCTTTCTTGTTCCCATGCTGTGCCTGCCATTCAAGGCTTTTCCTTCCTGACTTGTTCCTCAACCTGTACCCGGGTCTGTTATTTTTCTGCCTCAAACCTATTTGTCTGACCACATCTCTGACTTGAACCTGTACCTGATTCTACTTTCCAGGCCCAATCCTGACTCTGTTCCTGGGCCCAGTCCTAACGTTTTTCCATGAACTATCTATGACAAAACCAAGTAACTCTATTATTAATTATTATTATTATTTATTAGCAAGCATTTATATAGCACCAGCAATGTACCTGGCGCTTTACAAAGGAAATTGAATAGACACGGTCCCTGCCCTAGGACTTACAATCTGAGAGATGGAGAGGGGAGGAGGAGACGAAGGAAGGGAAACAGAAGGAGAAGGAGAGACAAGGAGTGTAACATTCACGAAGATGTGAGGTCCCAGGTGCACGCACTTGGCTTGGTTTCATTGCATTGCATTAACTAGAAATCCTAAAATAGGTATGTAGCAGCATGGATTTACTCCTCCAGGAGGAGTACTACTGCAGTTTATTGGTGAATGTAGCTCACAACTGCTGCTGTGCCAGAATCCAGTAATGGCCCTGGTTCTGGGTAACAAACACACTAGATGCTGGAAACTCTGGCCTCCACTTCCCTTACAACCAGCCCATTCCACCAACAGATTAACAAAATCCTCTCAACATAAATAAAGGATAAGTCCCACCTGGAAATCCTATAGTCGGTGGGTTCCTCCAGTATCTATTCCAACCTTCTTGGTCCCAACATTAATGCGCACAGGTTTTGACTCTGCCCACACCAGGAGCTTGGTTCAGCCTGTCATCTGCAGTCCTGTCACAGACCAGGTTCGTTCTCTCCAGCAATCAATCCCCGTCTGACTTGAGGTTTCCTCTTGTTAAATACCCACCTTGCACTAGGTTTCCACTGCTGCTCATATTAAAGCACTGTCCTATTCCAAGTGAGTACCTGCACCTCTTTTGGGGCCAGCTTGTGGTACAATACTTTAGTAGTCCTAGTGCCTTCTCCTTTTGTTCCAGCACTACAACTTCCTATCGCAAGGTAAGAGTTCATTTCCTCAGCCTTTATTCAGGTAAAGAATATACATGTGACTGGCAACTGATGTTCTGGTGACTCCAACGGGGGCTCTTTGCCTGAGAGAGAGCATGCCAAGACTATTAGTTAAACTTAAGGCAGCTATGCTTGAAGCACTTTACCTGGAGGTTAGCAGCTGAATTGGCATATTCTCAACAACAACACAAATTCAGTTTTAATATTAGGCTCTGCCTCGCTCTCAGTGCCAGCATTTCCCTCTGCTGTGCCCTCAGCAGAGGGAAGGTAGGATTTGACTGGGATGAAAGGTAGGCTTGAAATTGGGATGTGAGGGACAGGGCTTTGTAAGGAAGAGATATTGGCATAAGGATCAGGGTTTCCATATGTATGGGCTTGAGAGATTGGGGCTCCAGGCATAGCAGCCATGCTCTGGCACAGAAGACTGCAACAGATTTATGGTTTCTGTGACTGAGATATGGAGTTAAGACCCAGAGCACATACTGCTCAGTAGTTATATTCACATCCTTCAGCTGTCTCCTATTTCCTCCTGGCAATTGCTTAGCCATGGTATGCATAATTTCCTCACGTAACCTTTCCATCCTTAGAAATCCGTTCTTTTAACCATCTAATAAGCGTTGACCTTTTCTGAACTCCCCTCTCCTTGACAATCTTTCTGGCAATGAGCTGCCGAAAACCAAACACTCTTCAAGCTTCACTGCCATCAAGAGTGTTGAGAGAGAAAAGGTCACCTCCCGGCTCAGTAATTGGATGCCTCTGTGTAGTACACTACTTTAGACATATTTCTCTGCCATATTGCTTTGCCACTTCACCTCCTGGGTACATCTATTTGTAAATCCTCACAACCTGGTAGGACCCTCTTTCAATAAAGTCTTCTACTAACATTTATTTATAAAAAACTTAATACCCCGCCTCTCGTGACACAGCAGCTCAAGGCAGTTTACAGCAACAAATAAACATTAAAACATATAAAAACAACACATAGCAAGGAGGATTAAAAAGTCCCTCCCACACACACACCCTAACCCACTTCCCCCATCCTTCCCCCATCTCTCTCACCAAAAACCAGGTGGAACAGCCACGTCTTACAACTATGACAAAAGGAGGAAAGATCCGGGGCCAATCGGGACTCCACTGGGAGGGAGTTCCACAGCCTCAGTACGACCACTGAGAATGTCCTCCCCATTTTGGCACCCCGGAAGACTCAGGGGACCTCAAGAAGGGCACCTCTGGATGACCACAGGGACTGATCCAGAACCCGAGGTGAGGCAGTCCCACTTATAGGTAGGTTGTAGGTCATTTAGGGCTTTATAGGCAAGCACCAACACCTTGAATCGGGCCCGGAAGACTATAGGCAGCCAATGCAGAGATCGGAGAACTGGCGTAATATGCTCCCAGTGACTCAGTCCCACCAGAGGACGAGCCGCCGTATTCTGCAGCAGCTTCAGTCTCTAAACCGTCACCAAGGGTGGTCCCATGGCATGTTATCAGGGCCAATTCCTCTACATGGAGCTACCTATAGTGATGGTCCGGAGACTGCAATTAGTGCAGAATGCTGTGCCTTACGGGCACAGGTCACCAGGAGCACATCACACCGGTGCTCCGGACTCTGCACTGGCTGCCTATAGTCTTCCGGGCCCAATTCAAGGTATTGGTTTTGACCTATAAAGCCCAATATGGCCTTTTCCCAACTTACCTGCAGGACTGCCTCACTCTGCTCTGGAAGTAGGTTCTTCACACCCCTAGTAGACATATGGTTTGTCTGAGACTGCTTTTACGCGAGTGGCCAGATGCAGCGCATTTGTCAACGTGCTTTCTGAAAAGCCCTGCACTGGAAGTATCTGACTGCCATAGGAATCGCCACTCACGCTGTCTTTTTGAAGGCACATTTTGGAAGCCTCGCTATCAGGGTGTATATATATCGGAATATGGTGACCGGCTACTTCCAGTGCATATAAATGCACCTCACAGAGCTTTTCAGGAAGTGCATTTAAGAATGTGCTGCATCCAGCCGCTCATATACAAATGGCCTAAATTAGGGCTGAAACGAACCGCTAAATTGCTACTCGTGAGAAATTTTGCTGTATCAGGAACTGGGATTGATCTCCCAACCATTTCCTGATACCAATGCAATTTCTTGATTCTTACAATACCATGAGATACCGTCCCAATTTACCAACCTTGCATTTGCTGTTTACTGCATACTGTTAATTTACCACTTACTGAATTGCCAAGGGAACCATTTTATTTCAGGTTTGTTGTTTCTACATTTTTGATCCAATCACTTAACAAGTAGCCCACCCCTTAACTTTCCCTCCAGCACCCCTTAATCTTCACTCCAGTGCCTCCAATCAGAATTGTTGTTCTATGTTGTTCCCTTTGCTTTGACTTGTTTGCAACTGGATTGCAGATTTGTAAAGGAATCTGCAAATTGCTGCATTGACTTCAGCTCTGAACATAGGTGACTTGTGGGGGTTTGGGGAGAGACTTGAAGATCACAAGTGAAAGCAGCCACAGTCACTTTCAGCATCTAAAAAAACCATCTCTCACAGACACATCCACACCTCCTTTAGGTCTTACCACTTAGTTTTTGACTCCCTCATGCCTGAGTGCTATCTGTCTTTGTTATTTGATAGCCATACTTATCCCAAGCTTGTTGAAGTGAGAAAAGGTGCTCCACTCCCATCCCCCAGCAAGGAATGAGTCAGAGCCTCCAATCTCAGTTTCAGTTATTTTCCTTTCCCTTCGGTTAGCTCTTTCTCCAGCTGACTTGATGAGGTGTTAATGACCCCACTGTCTCCTGAACTCCCTAGAAACCAAACAATGCTGGGAGCCAATAGGTTGATGTACAGGGAAAAAAGGTACCGTTGGAGGATATGTTGTTATTTCCATTTTAGAGAGAGAGAATTGAGGTTGAAGAAAGATGCTTGCCCAAGGCCACCCAGCAAGTTCATGGCTAAGATGGGATTTGAACTTTGTCTAAGTTCAAGTGCCAAACCTTATCTACTAGACTACACTGACTACCATTACACAGGCAAAAACAAACAAACAAAACAACAACAACACTTAACAAGTTTTTTTCACTTAACAAACAAAACAACAACAACAAAAAACAGGGGACCAAGAAATATCACAGATCTGACCAATATACAAAACACCAATAAAGTTGTCTGTCTCTGCCACTGGAAGTTTCTATTAACAGCTGTATGATGTTACGTAACTTACTTATCTAGTTTAGTTGGTCAACTCAGTGGTAAATGTAGGAGTTGCACCTTTCCCCCCTTCATGAGTGTTTTCAGTACAAAAAGGATGTTCTTTCTAACTGCAAGCATTCCACTAATTTGTAAAGGAGGGGTATGTTTACCTGTAAACCTTCAGTTTAGTGAGCTTTTTCACAATTGATGTACCCATCCTTTCCCCCTTCATTTTTATAATAATTAATACTTTCAATATGTTTATTTTTGACAGCGGATGTTGCATTTGATGTGGTTCCCCCCTGCTTTGGGGGTGGGGAGGAGGTGAGGGGGACATCACTGAATTTTACAGAGTAAGTTATTCTCAAAGGCTCTCTTCTAAAAAAAATAATTAAGTAATAAAAAATATGATCTAAAGTGGCCCAATATAGTCTCCTCTTAACTTTCATAATATTTATTCTTCTTGAGTGAATGTCCCTTGCTAGCCTGTATTTTTGTGCACTGCTTGGTTGGCATAATGATTTTAAAGTGGGTGCACTCACTGCTGATAGTGGGTCATGCTGTGTGTACACTACTGTTGTTGGGTGATTGTTGTTTTTTATTTCTGCATGCAATTGCACTTTTTTGAGGTTGTCTTCTGGAGCGATTGTCCCACTCTTGCTAGGCCTGCTTTTCTGGGTCGTGTTTTGGCTGTGAGTTCAAGAATTTTACAACAAGTTTCTGAAGTTTTCCGACGTTCTGTGCTTCGGTCTCTGAAGTCCGAAACTTCAGCAAGAACACTGAATTGCCTCCAAGTACTTGGACTGAGTATTCAGAACTTCTGAAATCGGTCCAAAACATCTCCCGTGACAGGCAGCGGCGGGGGGAGGATGGAGTGAGGGAGAGACCGAGACCCCACCTCTCTCACACACTATGTCCCCCCTCCACTGTCTGTCAGTCTCTCAGCCAGGGTAAATGTGGGAGAGGTGGGGCCTCTGCCTCTCCCTCATTTCCCCTGGCCGAGACATCCAGGCAGTGGAGGGGGCCAGCGGAAGTGAGGGAGAGGCAGAGGCCCCACCTCTCCCTCACTCCGTGGGTGCCCCCCCTCCACTGCCTGTGGAAATGCCCCCCCCTCCATTGCCTGTCAGTCTCTCAGCCAGAGGAAATGTGGGAGAGGTGGGAACTCTGCCTCTCCCTCGTTCCGCCTGGTCGAGACAGCCAGACAGCAGAGGGGGCAAGCCGAACTTCTGGTGGTGGCGGGCAGTACGGCAGCAGATTTAATCTGCTGCCGTGGTGCCC
>QEPC01002304.1:2966310-2991495 GCA_003113815.1 Sphenodon punctatus | reverse complement strand
TCCTGTCTCTCAGATTGTAAGCCCTAGGGGCAGGGACCCTGTCTATTTTATTACTTTGTAAAGTGCCAGGTACACTGCTGGCGCTATATAAATGTTTGTTAATAATAATAATAATTATTATTATTATCTTTGGTATCTTCCAAAAGGTATTGGTCTTACACTGTGGATGCAATCCAGTGAGGCACGCATGCAGCGGAGTTACACAGTAGCAAAGAACAACGGTATGCTATAAGAAGCAACCCTGCATAACTACAGCATGCCAGTAGAGGAAATGCGCTGCATCCGGGAACGGTGTCATGCCATACAAAAGTGCACCAGTCAAAAGCAAAATTCCCATCCCCGGTGAGGGGGGGACCACAATAGGAGGGAATCCAAATGTGCACTCCCCATGTAGGCACAGACCGCACAACCCAGAGAAGGTGATCCAGTCCGGGGGTGCCGGTGCAATTCCACCCCACCCCACCCCCGGCCACACTGATAGTCTCCAGCCCCCAGGCAGTCGCAGTCCAAGCCAAGGCAAGGCAAGGAGGAGGAGTGCAACGTCCCCCCTCCCCTTTCCTGACTCTGTCCTGGCATGCTGGCTGCCTTTGCCTGGATTTTGACTGGTTGTGCTCCATTCGCCCCGGACATTGCGTCGGGTTGTTCGTCGGCAGAACCTTGCATGGCCACACCTCTTTTCTGTGCACCATGGGGTCCGCCTACGTGCTCATGTCCCACAGTATGTGGGCGCAGGGGTGTGTGGCCTCCAGCTCTTTGACCTTTCACTTTCACTGGCACAATGGGCCTGCTTACACCTGGTGCTCACTTATCCGTGGCTGCTTTCCAGAACACTCAGCCTAGTGCACACATAGAGTGCTCCTGCTGCTGGAGTAATGTCACTTGCTCTGGATGATCCCTTTAAAATAAGGAACACCGAACAACCTAACACAAACTGTCAGGTAGTGAGAACCATGACTGGGCCTGATTTTTCTACTACTTGGCACTTTGCATTAGGTTGCCAGTTGTTCCCTTATTTCAGAGCCAGACATCCCTTATTTACACAATGGACGCCCCTTATTATGAACACCCAGCTGCATGGTACGTAGTAGATGCCCCTTATTTCGGTATCCATCCATTCTGTAGCTTCCCTTATTTTTTATTTTATTTTATTTAAAAAATAAATTGAGCTGACAACCATACGTAGCGTGTCCATTAAGGTTCATGCAAAGTGCTACCAAATTGAAAAGTATGCTTCAACACTTATGTCACACAAGTGTAAATGACACTGCAAAAGACCGGAGATTTGGGCTTTGCCTAGAGACCTTCAGTCTGACTCCATCGTCCAATTGGGACCAGATTGTGTAAGGCTGCGGCATATTTTATGCCCAAGCTCTCTGGACTTGTGCCAGGCTCTTCATCTGGGGACTCTTCATCCCCCACAGAGTGCTGTGACATCATGATTCACTGCAGAGGTGTGGTAGAAGCAGCTCTGTCCTCCTTGGACTTCCTAAAATGACCCCACCCTTTACAGAGTACTGTGACACAGGGCTGGCCTTAGGATTTGTGGGGACCAGAGCAAAGATAAGATGTGTGGCCCCTGTTGCCCACTCCCACTGCAGGCACCCTCCATGGGGTCCTACAGATGGTCATGTTTGTGGCCCTGCTAGGTGAGAGTGGGGGCCTCCCACCCCATCCTGATGGAAAGAGGGGCCACTACAGTGGCCCCAGAAATAGAGAAAATAGGTCACAGCCGAGTCACCCTGTAGTAAGACTGGCCCTGCTGGTGGCATTATGGTGTTTCATAGGGGAGGGGTTAGCTGATCTTGAACAGAACAGAGCCAGGACACATCTAGAAAAATCCAGGCATGCTGGCCTTGGGTCTGGCTCAGTGCAATCATGCTCAGGAGTCAGAACATGCTTGGTCCAGAAATTCTGGCCTGAGGAAGTTCTAGCCAAGCAACCCATCTTATACAGTATGTAGAAATTTCTTCTGAAGTGTGTGCCACCCAGCTAGAGAAGAAGATGCTGGACTTTCTGGTCCTGAGGTCATTCTATCCTCATAAATATTCTGCTACCAGCATTGATGGCACCCTGCAACTAGAAAGCCTTGGCATTCAGTTGAGCATATAGATTACAAAGTCCCTTTGTCGTCAGTTTTAGAGCTGCAACAACAATACTGAGGGGAAAATCAATCTGCATTTATAACAGTGGAAGGATTTTTGCCTGATGACAGGTCCATAGGCTCGAGAGGAAACACTTCAGTGTATTAGGAAATGAGCAGCCAGCTGTGGCCAAAAGTGCTATTTTGTACCTGAGTTGCCTGCCAACTAGAGTTAGCTCAAAATGTATTTTTTTGTGGAGCTGGTGGATGTAGATGGATTAAAAGCATTTTTGGTGGCTCGCTCTTGTAAAACCTTACTCTGGGAAGCTTCCTAGACAATGTGGAGTGCTGCTGTTTTTAATTTTTGCCTTTATTTACAATTCAAGTTAGGAGGCTTTTGTGCCAAGAGGGACTTGGTATTGCCTGAGAACAGTAGAATTGGACAGGTGGGTGGGTGTTAAAATACACCTGATGCCATGTACTCAGTGTATGGTGTGTGTACTCAGTGGGAGAGGGAGGGGAAGAGTGAGGGCAGACAGAGATGGAGAGCGAGAGAGTGGGTATTTTCAGGCGTTACGAGATCACAGTCAACCACAGTGAATCTGCACATGGTGAAAGTGATCCTGTAACGTCTGATGGGGGGAACGGAAGTTCTCCCCCCCCCCAGATGTTCATCACTGTCAATCACGGCGGGGAATCACATTCACCACACGATCAGCTGAACCAGCGGGGCCGGGGTCGGTCACATGACGAATGTGATTCCCCGCCGTGATGAACCAAGCCATCTCGTCTGGACAGCAGTCATAGCCCGGAATCCCCAGAGGGATTCCGGGCCGTGGTCAATTCGGGCGGGCACTGCGGCCGCATTTGCCGCAGCGCCCGCCCGTCTCCCCCGCCGGGAGCCGCCACCACATCTGTTCACCCGTGACGCAGTGGCCCCGGCGGGGAATCAAAGGTTTGTTTCCGTGACGGGGCAAATTGGCCCCATCACGTCTGAAAATACCCAGTGATGACATATCTCTATATAGATGTTTACAAAATCATGACTGGTGCAGAGCAAGTAAAAAGGAGGTGGTCAAGGAGGTGGTCATTTATCCTTTTTCAAAGTACTACCGCAAGGGGACACCTGATGAAATGAATTGGGAACAAACAAAGGTAAGTACTTTTTTTCATAAAATGCACTATTAACCTGTGGAACTCATTGACGGGATAAAAAGGCAAATAACCTAATTGGACATGTCATGAAGGATAAATCCATAATTTGGTCACAGGGTGAGACCTGTAATTTCTGGGAGCTAGAAGTGAATAGCAAAAATGGATCACTCCATTGATGACCTGTTGCATACTTCTCTGTAGCCACTGAAGCTGTACCACTATCGGATAGAGAATGCTGGCCTGGATGGACCATTGCTTAGACTCAGTATGACACTTATGTTCTTTATAGCTTTTTAACACACACACGCACACACACACACACACACACACACACACACATATAGGTAAATGTTACTTTAAAAAAAATATTTGAGTTGGGAAAAGTTAGGGAATACTTGGTGAGACACAAAAATGCACTCAACTAGGCAGAAGATCTGCCCTATTGAGAGAAATCTAGGACTCTAGTACTAAATGGCAGTATTTAATTGCTCACGTTATCATTTCTCAATACTTGACTAAACCATAACACTGATGAAGAAAGATACAAGTCCTTCATTAAACACCAGCTTTATTTGCTATCATTAATTCACTCATCTAATTTTGTCTATATTTGAAGGGGAAAAAATCTTGTCATTTGTGGGAGAGGAGGCTCCCTGAGCTTCTGGATCCGACACTGTCCCCATCCGTCGTCCCCCCCTCCCCCCCCAACTGTCCCATCCCTTCTCATCAGCGCTGCAGAAGACGGATCATGATTTCAATGGTATCCCCCATAAACAACTTGCTCCAGAGGGGTAAGGGCTTGACAAAGACATGGCTCTGCTTCTGAATCTTGAGATCTATCTAGAGTACCCCATCACAGCCAGAGTGTTCTGAGACTAGTTGCGACACAAGTAATAACCACCAGAGAAATACCACCTAATATAACATTTTACTCCTCTTGTAATCATTCATTATCAATACATTTTCACATAGGGGAAGAGTTAAAGTTACTCACTCTTAGTTTTAGTATTTCCTGATTTTCAGTATTAAGTTACAGAAGGGAGGACTGTATGCCATGTTAGGTTGCCTAATGACTCTAAAAACAATCTGAAACCTTAGTAACTTTGTTTCTTGCAGATACGATTCAATTGTATTTAACCCCAGTTATTTGTTCTTAAAAAGAGGAACTAGGCTGTGTAGGCTGGGAGCATATTCTCTTGATTTATTTTCACTTTAGCAATAAGGTTGGTTACTTTGTTTCAGTGTTAAGATGCCCTTTTTTGAACATAGGAAACTTGAGAGCAAAAGCATTTTAAAAACACATATACACAAAGATTTAAAGATGGCTACAGGGGCTCACATGCTTAGCGGAGTAAATTGAAAATGTCTGCCACAAGGTATGTCTGAAAGAGAAGGAGAGATTGAGATTGCATGGCTCATGATGCAAGGTGCTCTGAGACCCATGAATCTACTACTTCCGTTTCATTGTGGCAGAGGAGCAGTTGTATAGGAAAAACTCAATACACTAGAATAATTATTTGAGGCCACAATCCTCAGGCCACTTTCCCCAGAGTAAAAGGTCTGAGAATTTCAAGCCAGTAGTCTTTCTTCCAGAGTTCTGTCATATCAATCAGACAGAATTTATTTGGCAAATTAAATCATTGGATTTTTTTTAGCCATCAGGAAAAGATTAGAACAAGTTAGCCACACATGAAGCACACTGAAAAGTACATGCTGATTTATACTTTATATTGACAGGTCAACTTTTTAAAATACAGACCCCCATAAGCCCTTGCTGGAAGGCCTGGAGTAATACAAGGTGTGGCCCTTGTAGCAGGATGCTTCAGCAGCAGCATTGTGCTATAAGGTAGCAGTAGCTACAAGCAGTAGCAAATTTGTTTCTTAAGAGCAGCTCCTTGCTCCCCACTCAAGCAGGGCAGAATGCTGCCATGCTCAGAGGGGAAAGGCTATTTTAAAAAATTACAATTTTATCACAGGTCTTGAGATTTTAAGCCAGAGGTTCCCAAACTGTGTGTCAAGGCCCCAAAGAGGGTCATGCCATTTTCACAAGAGAGTCACAATCATGATTTGCCAGGGGTGATGGGACTGTATTTTAGTCTCAAAATTTGGTCATGCAGACGAAAAGTCTGGCAACCACTGTTTTAAGTGTTATGAAAACCATCTGGTGAGAAGCCTATGGCCCTTTCTTTCAGATTCAGACTTGGCCACAGTCAACCATGCTTTCATAACCTCTCATCTAGACTACGGAAATGTGTGGAGCTGCCAGGTCAGAGGCCGCAGATGGTGCAGGACAAGGTAGGGGTGGATCAAATAAGCCATTCTGATTTGTTGGAGTTTTCCATAAAATTGGGATGGTTTATTGTTTGTGAGGTTGGAATTCCGGGATTTGTGCATGCGCAAACTGACTGCCGCAATTTGGCAGATGTGCAGCGGCTGCCACCATATAACAAGATGGTGGCCACCATGCCAGAGCATCTTCGTGACCACCATCTTGTTGTACAGCAGCGGCTTTCTAGCATATGCAGTATGGCTGCCACCACTTTGCACATACACAGCATTGCAGTGACTATCCATGCACAAAATGCCCTTCTGTTATTTCATTCAGTCCAAGTTTAGTCGCACAGAATAAAATGCCCACTTATATTGGAATAGGAACCATGCAAAAACTTCACATTCACTCCTAGAACATGGTGGCCCACCTTCTTATGAAGGTGAGTTACTGTGGATACATTTCACTGGTAATCTATAGTCTAGGGATACATTTCATTGGTAATCCCGGACACCAGTTTCCAGTAGCATTCCAGGCACAATTTGAGATGCTGTTTTTTTCACCTATAAAGCCCTAAAGAGATTGAACCCTGAATAGCTAAAGGTCCACCTTCTCCTCTTGTCAGGGCGCACGCCACCGCAGTTCGGGTCTCGTTGCCTAGCAGCGATCCGACATGTGGAAGTTCTGGGAAGGTCGGAGGAGCCTCTGTGGGAGGGGTGGAGCTCCCCTGCGCTTCGGGGACGCTCCAGACCCCACCCACAGCATGTGGAGGGCGGTGCAGGACTCAGCGGCGGCTTGGGGCCCCGCCCTGAGCGCACCTGTTCTCAATCAGGGTTACCTGTTCCCCCCTTTCCGTACCCGCTCTTTCCTCCCTGCATATCTCCCTCAAGTCCCTCCTTTGATAGCAAGTCCTGTCCTCTACCTCTCCCTCCTCCCTTGCATTCCTTGTCGTCTTCCCCCCCTTCCCTTCCACTTGGGCCCCTTCCTTCCCCTGTCCCTCCCCTTCACTTCTGTTTGCACGGTGCCCAGGATCCCGTGTATACCTCCGAGCGCCTGCCGCTTCCCCTCTACCTCTGTATTTCCTTGGGTCTCAGGGGCATTTGGCTACCTCTCCTTGCATCCCGATGATGAAAAGGGTTGCCCTCTGAGAAAGGGGGAAAGCCCACATTCTACCCTGAGGGACATTATAGTCTTCAAGAGAAATTCCCTTTATAGAGGTAGCCGCTCCGTATACGTGGGCCCCTTGCTCCCTTCCCTGGTGTTCCTGACTGATTGGATCCCAATCCCTGTCGTTTCCCCCTCCTTTCCCCCCTCCCCTGTAACACCTCTACGTTTCGTTGCAGTCCCTACGGTCAGCCGAGGATGCCCTCTTTTGAGTTCCATCGCTGCATGAAGTCTGTACAGCAAGGGCACACAGAGAGGCATTCTTTTTGGCTGTTCTCCAGCTCTGGGTCTCCCTTTCTTTGGAGATTTGCCAAAGCCAGAGGCTGAGTGTTTTCCAGAGGCAATGTAAGACCTATTTATTTGGCTGGGCTATTATAATAACAATAAATGATAATCTTTATATAGCAACTCCTGCTGTGGCATTCAGAGCACTTTGCTTAGAACTATCAACTTTTTAATCCTCACAACAATCCTGTGAGGTAGGTTAGACTGAGAGAATAATGTGACTGGCCTAAGCTCACCCAGTGAGTTCCTGGCTAAGGCAAAACTAGAACCAGGGTCCTTGCCTACCCCTACCTCCTGGTCCAAATACTGCATACTTAGCCATTGCACCACACTGGTTCCCATAAGGTTTGGGAGTGGTGGTGTTGGGATTTATATTTGTATTGGTTCTTATTTTTGTACATTTATGTCTATATTTCTTGATATATATTTTGTGTTGCGAGCCACCCAGAACCTTCAGGGAAGGATGAGGTTTAAAAAGGGGGGTGGGGAATAAAATTGAAAGACTTGTAATAACACAGAGAGCTGGCAATTCTGTTTATTCCCTTCATATACATTTACTACCATCACATAGTTCTTCATTGGTTATCTCTAAGGACTCTTCCTACCCAGGCTCACATCATTTTTGTTAATTTCTTTATGAATTAATTCCTTTTTTATTAGAAGATTACTGGGCAGTTTTCAATGTGCTGGAAATTGCTTGAGAAACTCTTAATTAGAAAACTGTGACCAGGGCAATCATAGTAGCTCACCCCATTGTCTGCTCAGTGTGTTGCTTGGTGCCATATTTACAGCTGGGTCTCTTTTATAAATCTTCTCTTCTAACAATTATAATGCATAGTTACTGAAGAGATTTATTCAGTCTCGATATGATTTCCATTTCATAATATTTCATTAAACTTTATTTGTGTGTCATTAAACTCGCACCCTCTCGGTTCCTACGCTGTAGTTATCTTGTCATCATAAATCCACTCTTAATGGAATTTTATTTCGCAACTAACAATAAAAAGTAATGAAAAAAATGAAAAATTTGTAACAAATGATTGCAAAGTGCAGCAACTGAGCCAGTGGGCTGGAAAAATGAGATAAGTACTTTTTCTTCACTTACACGGCAATATATTAACAATTTATGTGCTATCAATTCAAATCGTCTAATTGGATTGGAGGAATTTGGACAATAAGTCTGAAGCACTGTCTCTGCGGAGCCAATTTCTAGGATTCTTCAACCGTTCTTCATGATCTGCAGCAGGGAGAGGAAAAGAGACAGGCCTCTGGTGCCTGTTGTGTGATAGCTGTTCAAAGGGACATTGCCAATGGAGAGTAGCCCGTGTACCTTACCTAGAACTTGAGCCTGCAAAGGGCTTTGTGAAAGCATATGACTGCATCCACACAGAACCTAAGTGAGTTCATTGAGAAGCTGTATCCTCCTAGAAACCTCTAGGAGGATACCGGAATCTATATGGAATGTGCTGCAGCCTGGAAACCAGATCTTTCGTTTTTAAAGTGGCCATATCTTCTAACAATTTTTAATTTTCTAATTAAAAGGACAATATTGGTGCTACAACTAATAGGTAGACCTATTCAGGTTTTTGGTTTGGTTTGGTTTTGGAGTTGTTGTTTTTTTTGCCCTGACTGAATGACGTAGACCCTGACTGTATTTGAGACCTGCCCCTGGAGCCTCACTATTTATTATTTTATTATTATTTTATAAATTTTTACCCCGCCCCTCCTGCCACGCAGCTCGGGGCGGCTTCCATCAATTAAAAACACAATAATAAAAATACAATAAAATCAATTTAAAACAATCATAAATATTTAAAATATTAACAGGGCCACAAAACCAATAGGTGGGGGACTAAAATCCCTACCCACCCTCCCTCCCAAAGGCCTGGGCAAACAGCCAGGTCTTACAGTTTCGTCGAAATGTTAAAAGGCTAGGGGCCAGGCCATAACGCCCCTTTAAAAGAGGACACATGAAAAATACACGGTACAGGGCTGCACTAGAACCAATGCAGCCCTGCAACATGTATTTTTCATAAGCATTGTCTTTTAAAGGGGCAGTATGGCCTCACCCTGCTGTCTGTCTGCACCCGCTGTTTGGGGATTTTGCCACTGAGCCTTAAGTCGGAGCGTGATCAGGCCTTTGCTGTGGCAGGTCCCTCAATGTGGAACTCGCCTCTTCTGGATATTCATCTCCATCTGCTGGTTCCCCTTAATGTATCCCCCCACCCCTTTATCTTTCCCTTTTAAACTGAAATGGATCTTGCATGGATTTTAAGTTGTGCTGTGCATCCAAGTTTGGATACAACACAAATAAATAACAAAGTTCCTTTCGAGCTTCCATATTCGAAACACTAACAACACTCTGCGTTGGGGAGCGGGGTGTTCTGCTAGTGGGCTTTTTGCTTCTCAGTTTCCACTTCCCATTTGATGTTTTCAGTTGTTGGCCGTTTGGGGAACTTTCATGTTCTATGATATGTTGTGCTGGTCAGTCGTTTAGCCCAGCGATGGTGATCTGGAGGAGTGGATTGTGTTTTGATTTAGGTTTACTTTTGGTCTCCGAGTGCTTTCGGGAGCTCGGCCTAGGCCTACTTCTACAGGCAGCTGCAGGTGGAACACCCAGGGAACCGGGTGTGATGGAGCAAAGGTCTGAGACTCCCCTGCCTGGTTCTCTGCAGTTCGCAGATATCAGGGTCCTCTGCTATTTATTGTAGGGTCACCACCTGCGCGCGTGTGTGTTCACATGCACATGGACGGATGCACCCCCTTACACATATGCAAGCCACACACAAATGCTTGCTTCCGAAGCAACTGTAGCAGGTCCTAAAAGTTTGAGAGACAAACCTACTAAAAGTGGCACTGAAACCAGAATAGAAATCAGAAATACAAAATTGTCCTCCCTTTCACATCCCTAAATTTTGTTTTATTCTGTTTATTGTATTGTACTAATGTTGTAAAGCACCTGAACTCAGCAGAGGAGGGGAGAGTGCGAGATAAACAAAATGTATTTTTAATTAATTAATTAATTAATTAATTACAGATAAATTCAAGCTGAAAGTTAGAAGAAGATTTCAAATCATCAGAGGAGAATGTTTTTGGAGCAGTCTTCCAAAAAGACCTGTGGAGGCAAAGGACCTGATTAGTCTTAAAATGGAACTTTCGTCATGAGTGGCATTGCTTGATGGGGTCCTTCCTTTTATGTTCTCTCTGAGGCATCAGATGTCTTTACTTGAAGATAGGACACTGGACAGAGTAGTGTGGTGCTAGTGATTGACAGGTAGGTATTGCTTTTGAAGGGAAGGGATCCTTTTCCCTCCAAGAGGCCACTTTGAAATTAGTCCAAGCTCTGAGGGCTGCAGAGAAGGTAGGGGCAATGGTACATAAGGGGTGCAGTAAGAAAAGGACGGTCCAGATCATGAATTTGCACCATGGATCTGTCTCATATCCATGTGTACAATGCATCCCCTCATCTCTGCTCACCTAAGCTGAACTCAGTTTTTCAAATTAAGTGAGCAGAGATTATTATTATTAGTAGTAGTAAGCATTTATATAGCACAAGCAATGTACCTGATGCTTTACAAAGTAATGGAATAGACACAGTCCCTGCCCTAGGGCTTAAAATCTGAGAGACAAGGCGGAATGAGATGAAGGAAGGGGAACAGAGCGAGAGAAAAGGAGTGTAACATTCACGAGGATGCAAGGTCCCAGGTGCACGCGCTTGGCTTGGTTACATAGAGAATGATGGCTGGCTGGTCCATGTGGTGAGGATGTGCGTACACAGACCTCAGGTAACAGATTGTACTGGATGGAGGGTAGCAGCAGAAGTTAGGTGAGGGCATGTATTTCAGTGCTTTGCTGTGCAGAACTGGATCCATGGGGCAGATCCAGGAACTGGAAAGAGGCCACATAAAAATTTGCCAAGGTCTGCATTTGGCCCCAGAGTCTGAGGTTTCTGAGCCCTGGCTGATATGCTCACAGTGAATTGGTCCACGTATCAGAAAGGACTCCCGTTCACTTACACTAGGGCCACATTGACTAGGGAACCTGCAGGTTAGTCATCTCGGGGGTAGGGTGTGGTGTATGGTTCACTTCCTTGAATCATCTGGGTATATCTTGCCAAATTCCCTGCTATTGCAGGGGCCTCTGGCATTGGTGATTATTGATCCCTCCTGCTTTCTGCTTGATGAACATAGCAATTTAATTTCCTGAGGGTGATATAATATTTTGTGTAATTTAGGGTTTGGTGTGTTGAGGACAGGGTGTGATCGGATGGTAGTTGACAGCCTATCCTATACAGGGGGTCAAGCTAGATGACCTGGAGGCCTCATCTGACCACACACTTGATGCTTCTGATTTCTCCTCCTCCCCATTAATCACTTCCCTGCAGTAATGGAAACCCCAGGAAGCCATTGTCTTGCACTAATGTATTTTCAGCATAAGGCAATAGAATAGGCTCCTCCCATCTTCTCAGACTTTTTGGAAGAATTGAACTAAGGAGAGTCCTGTAAGAGGAACCTAGACTCAGTCCAGTGCTTTTCACCAGCACTAAATCCACAGTGTTCTTAAAACTGATGTGTTTGACACTGGGTATTTTCAGACGTTACGAGATCACAGTCAACCACAGTCAATTCCCTGTGGTGGCTGCGATCACGTAACGTCTGTTGGGGGGAATGCATGTTCCCCCCCAGATGTTACCACGCCTGGGAATCACTTTCGCCACGTGAGCGGCCGAAGTGGCAGGGCCAGCGGCGGTCGCATGGCGAAGGCGATTCCCCGCCGTGATGAACCCCGTCGTCACTTCTGGACAGCGGCCACGGCCCGGAATCCTGACAGGGATTCCGGCCCATGGCCAAATCAGGTGAGCGCTGTGGCTGCATTGGCCGCAGCTGCCGCCTGTCTCCCCAGAGGGGATGCCTCCCCCTCCCTGATTCCCCGCTGGGATCCACGGCACGTCTGTTAGGACGTGATGGGGTCATCCCGGCGGGGGATGAATTTATTGTTTTCGTGACGGAGCCAAGTGGCCCCGTCACGTCTGAAAATACCCACCGTGTAGCAGGGTGCAGCCAGACTGGGCAGATACTGGCCCTTTAAGGCTGGAGATTTTCAGGAGCCTGTCTGCACGCATTCTGCCTGGATAAGAAGAGGCAGCCTGAGACAGAGGCTGCTTTCAGACACTGCAGGAGAGGGGCAGGAACTTTCACACCCATCGAAGCAGCTCTCTAATTGCAAGGATAAGTGCCTGTCAGAATGCACGAATCCCTTTTAGCACACGAGGATACTTGACCATGACCAGGTCCCCAAATGTAGCCTCTACAATGGTAGGTGTTCTCTCATGTTGAGAGCAGATTAGTGCATTCTGATGGGTGCTAATCCTCACAATTAGAGAGGCACAGCGACGATTGCAAAAGTTTCCATCCCTCTCCCGTAGCGTCTGAAAGCAGACAGAGAGTCAGTCTGTGCCTGACTGCTGAAGGGAACACATCTCTGTGGAAGCTCCAGCTGAAACCCTTGGAGCTGCTGAAGAAGAAGAAAGACAAATTGGCTGTTTTTAGATGAGCCTCCTCTCTTTGTGGATTTCTGCATCTGCTTTCCACACTCTTGAAGGGGAGGGGAGGGGAGTTTAGGGCGCTTTTAAACGATCCCGTTCACAAGCGGGATCATTCAATACCGCCATCAGGCACCCGCCTTCCTCTCTATGCCATGTCTGATGTTCAGAAGAGCATCAGACACGGCATAGAGTGTATGTGCGCATGTGCGCCCTTCTGCGCCTGCGCAATCTGGGAAGGAACCCGGAAGTGTGGCATGAAGCCGGCACAGCGGCGATCCACCTTGAAGGGGGCAGGATCGCCGGGCCGGCTTCAAGCGACAGAGATCCGGCATTAGAGCGCATCGGGGATTTAGACGAGCGGCAACAATGGCGGCTGATAAAGGGCTCAGCTGCCATTCCCATCTCATCTAAAAGGACCCTTAGACTTGCCTCCCTGCACCGGAAGTCACCCAGCTGCCACTGGAAACAGCAGCACCAGGCGGCTTGCACATTCATTTTAAATCCAGACTTGTCAAACCTCAATATTGGCATTTGACAAGTCTGGATTTCAAATAAGCATGTGAGCTGCCCAGTTCCACTGTTTCCAATGGCGGCTGGGCAACCTCCAGTGTGGGTAGGGGCGTCTAAACTCTCCCCCCCCCTGCAAGATTAGTGAAAGTGGATGCAGAAATCCGCAGAGAGAGAAGGGTTGCCTAAAACCACACAAAGGCTGCTGTTCAGGTACTGAACGGAGCGAAGCCTGGGGATAGCCAGTCTAAGGACTGTGCCTGGCTCAGCTGAGACATAGCCAGTGTATGAACTATGTATCTCTGTACTGCCAGAGAACAATACCAGTAAATATTGGGGATGGGACTTTTGCTTTCGGATAGAACTGAAAGTATCCGATAATGGCCATTTCTGATTAATCCAAAATTTCTGTTCTTTTTCGGTACCGGTTGTTTTGGATCTTTTGCATTGATTTTTGTTTCAGATTTTTAACGCTGCAGCTTGTCCCCATTGACTTCAATGGGGACAAGCTGCAATGTTAAAAATCCGAAACAAAATTCAATGCAAAAGATCCAAAACAACCGGTACCGAAAGAAGAAACGATACACAAGAGAACCGATACTGATGTAAACTGAAACCTAAAAAATGTTCAGAGTCCAACCCCCTAGTAAATATGGGCTATTCCACAGTGTAAGAGGCCTCTGTTCTAATTACCTATAGAGACTAGGGGCTCATTCAGACGTGGTTTAAAAGAGCACTTACAAGTGCGGGTGGTTTGATGCGAAGGTGAAGAATGCGCACAGAGATGATGTCTGAAAAGGCACTGTGCACATGCTTGAGTTTGCTACGCACTGACAAGTCAAATGAGGTCTGAGTAAGAGTGGCGTTCCTGGCTGAATGCCAGAATTGGGGGTCTGATCCTGCAGGAATGTATGCCCCAGAAGCCACACCCTGCTACACTAAATGCAAGTTATTTGTAAATATGCAAAAGAATTAAGTTGCATAAAAGATCACTCAGAAGACTACCCCAAACATACCAGTTTAGATAATCTGTTCTTTATGCTTTTAATTTTGGATATACTTGCCTAAATGATAGGCTGAAAGGGATGTCCCAGGGCACTAGCTGGGGACTTAGGAGAGCAAACCCCAGTTGCCTGGGCCATCACAGCCTTTTGTGTTTGAACTTGGGGACATTGCCTAGTCTCTCTGTGCCTCGGTCCCCCCTCTGTAGAACTGGGATAGTAGCACCTCTCTCTCCCATGGAGGTTCATAAGAAAAATAAATTAAAGACAGGGATGAAGTCAGGGAGTCAGGTTCATTGCATTTTCCCCATTGCCACCAACGGAGAAAACACAGTGAACACAGCTCCCAGGATGAGGTGAATGCATATGAAGTGGCCGATCTCGTGTAAGTAATGTCATGTGATCTCACTGTCTCCTTATTGATGAGTAGCACAGCTGGGCAGAGATCCTGAAATGCAGATATCCATTCAACGGGGTCATTCCTGAGGGTAAGTGCACAGGCAAACACCTTCCTCCACCCTCCCTGTTCTTGATTGCTCTGTTGCACTGTAGTATCGGCAACCTCACTCCAGGCTTCCAGATACCTACTTCATTGATGGGGAGTATTGAGCTGCCACCGCTGCCACAAGGGAGGCCTTCTTCCTGTTTCACTCCAGCATTTGAGTTTCCTGCCCAAATACCACAAGCCTACACCCTGGAAGAAACTCCTTTGCAGTGCTGTCAGCAGCTGTTCTACTGGGCTCTGAAGGCAGTGACAACTCTGGGGACCGCAGACAATAGCCTCTAGGAAAAATGTCTCAGGACTGCAGTGACTGGCCTTGCGGATCACATGGAGTCCCCACGTGGTATGTTAAGCATTGAGTTCTGCAACAGACGGCTGTGTGAATCCTTGCAGGGTCAGACCAAAGTGTGGTCTGGGTTTAGTTGCTACAGGGTATTCCCACTGCAGTACGGTGGTTAAGGGATACCATCTATGACTAAATTGGTGTATTTATTGAGAGAAGCTTCTTGCTCCCATCAGGAGCAGGGCAAAATTCTGCTGGCATAAGCAGCTGGTGAGTTTTGTCTTTGGGATGGGGAGGCGAAGGTACTGTTGCTGGCAGGGGTAGGGACACTTGTGTGCAGCACCCACCAAGGGTATTTTTAAATGAGAAAAGTAATGTGAGGAGGGTCAGTGACCACTGAGTGGCACAACTTTGGAGGGGGGGGATTCTAACTGGCGGCTCCAACATGGCTACCGCGGCAGCTGCCATTCACTCTCCCAGCCACAAACCGCAGGGGAAGGGGAAGTGCGCCAGTCTGACCTTTTCAAACTATGTGTCCCTCACAGCTGGTTCCTGTGACTTCCAAAGGTCATGTCCCCGGACCACAGTGCCTATGAGTAGGGGACCGGTCTGTGGATGTGAGTGGTCACCACACTTCATACGGGCAGTGGCCAGGTGGGGCACCCACGTGGTGCACTCTGGATTTCTTGGCAGTGTTCCATGACTGGGTGCTGAGTGGCTCATGGGAGTTCACATTCCCTGTGCACCACCTTTAGGCGGGTGGGCAGAGGAGTGACTCCTGGGTGGCCATGCGGGGTAGCATCTCATTTAAAAACACCCCAAGACTGTACCTCCTATATATTCACTTTCCTTAATGATAACTTTTAAAAATGAAATACTTTTCCAATGTTCTCCTACAACTAGGAGAACATTTGTAAAGTGCCAGGTACACTGCTTGCGCTATATAAATGTTTGTTAATAATAATAATAATAATAATAACTAGAGGTGTTTGGTGTAATTAAACTGATTGACTGCAAGTAAATAAAATTGATCCAGTTTGTGTGACTTGATATGGGGGGACAAAAAAAGCATCATTTTGGCACTTTTTTTGTTGAGGTGAATACAAAATGAACATCCCTTCAATGGAACAGCCTGCAGTTATAGCTGCCCTCTAAACCATACTCTACTATTCAGCCTTGTGGAGAGAGCCAAGGCATCTCTCTAGCTCTTTCCCTGCTCAAATACAGTAAGGGGAGAAACCCAGCAGATCAAACACAGAAGGCCTCCCTTACCAGTTATTTGCTTTGAAAGGAATTGTAGCCATTCTGTGTTGTCTTACTAGAGATCAATCCAACTGCCAACGTATGCCCAACCCCCACGCATGGCACATGGCCAGAACATGCATGCTCACATGTGCATACGTGCCGTGTGTGCAGCACAGCCCTGGGCAGCTGTGCTGTGTGCATGGCGCTGGCATGTTCTGGCACGGCACCCACAATTGACGTATGCGGGCCATTGGATTGCTCCCATAGAGTCTGGAAAACCACCTGCACAGACTGTAGTACAAACACACACAAAAACATCATCAGAAACCCCCTTCAGCATGACTTTCTATAATACTTACCACTTTTAGGAATTTGAGAATAGTAAATTTTGATAAATTCTGAAAGAATAGAAGAGTCCTGATGCCACGTATTGATCCCTCATCTAAAAAGATGTTTAAAATTTTGATAAGTCTCTTTAATTTTACAATAGGCACAGTCTACATAGAGTATGGTTGCCATGATGGTCCCAAATTTAAGAGATGAAGTCAAAGTTCAGATGATCATTTGCCAAACCTAAATGTACTGTATGTATCCTTTTGCATTGTTTATTCCTAACATATGAGAAAATCCATGCAGGCATCTCTGTGCAACTGCCAAGGAGTTTATTAATAATTGCAGAATTTATTATTGATGCAGCATTACCTGTTCTGTCTTAAAAAAAGAAAGAAAATAAGGCTCTATTAAGCTTACAAGAGTTAGATGCACACTTTGAATTTCTCACAAGTTTCCACTGAAGTCCTCTGTCACACGTTAGTATATATGTATATTTTTACAAAGGAATTACATGTTTCAGGCACTCCAGGGATATTGGATAGTCATGTAAACTGAAATATTATTACCCTTTAAAGATGTTTATGGTAAAACTATAGCTAGTTAGCAGTAGAACGAGGACAGGATCTCAATCCCTCCTCCTTCATGCCTCCAGGCCATACAACAGGGCACACTAGAATCAGTGGTTCAAACTGATTGTGGAAGAAGAGCTAAACCGAGATTACTGTATAAGATACCTAATTTGCTAGCATTGACAAAATCCCCTGGAATGAGACACTGGACCAGCTAGTTATACTGGCACATTAGGAAGGACTGCATTTACACTTTGTCCAAGCAGAAGACACATGGAGGGACTGAGACAGGCCAGTTCCCCAGAATTTCAAACAGCCATCTTGGGGTAGGAATAGTGGGCCATTATCATCTGTGGCATTTGCTTTGGGGAAGTGTCAGGGCTCAAGAACCCATTTGTTTTGCATGTGATCCAATACCTGTCTGCCTCCACATAGTCTGGCACTCATCACGCCCATACCCCTTCCAAAGGAGCTAAAGAGAGGAGGTAGCGTTGGTGGTGGGGTTGAGCTTGTAGCCTGTACTTGAGTCTGGGGTGGGAGGGGGAATGAAGGATGAGAAACAGGCAGCAGTGGTGGCTCTGAGTTGAGCTCCTGGTCTGGGCATGGAGGGACAGGAGGCGACAGCAGCAGTGCTGAGCTTGCAGATAGTCTGATCCCTTCCAGGAGAGGGGGAGAAAGAAGGAGTCAATGGTGGCAGGGGGTGGGGGGGAATTTGCAGCTTGCACACTCTTGGGCTCGTTGAGTGCCACTGCCTGAGATCACTCCGCCCCTAGAGCCCTTGTCATGGCTAAGGTTTGGGGAATATGACACTAGGACTCACCCACAGCCCCTCTGCCCAAGAGTGGGATCTGCACAGTCTCCTGTCTCAAAAGTGGGATCTCCATGTCAACCTCACTCCAGGCTTCCAGATCCTCAGTCCCTTGCTGGGGAGGATTGAGTCCACTGCTCTGGGCCTGCTCCACTAGGTCAGAAGTACTCCATTGGTGATTGATTTGATTTAAATAAACTTAGACCCCACCCCTCTGCTAAAGCAGCTTGGGGTGGCTAACAAAGCAAAAAAATGTAATACAAATATAATAATAAATACCAATATAATATAAATACATAATAAAACATTTCATTCATATGGAGGCATCAAATAAAAATACAACAGCCAGTTATTGCATTGCCATCAAAAGGAGGAGAGGTCCACCAGGAGGGAGTTCTACAGCCTTGGTGTGGCCACTTTGAAAGCTCTCTTCGTAGTCGTCCCACTAGATGCCTTGGGGACTTTGAGGAAGGCACTCCTGGTTGACCGCAGGGATCAATCCAGAGTCCAGGGAGTAAGGCAGTCCCACAGATAGGCTGTATATGGCTTTATAGGTAAGCACCAACACCTTGAATCAGGCTTGGAAGACTATAGGCAGCCAGTGCAGAGAATGGAGCACTGGTGCAATGTGCTCCCAGCGACCTGTCCCCGTAAGGAGACAGGCCGCCACATTCTGCATCAGCTGCAGTCTCTGAATCATCACCATGGGTAGCCCGATGTAGAAGAGTATGTTACAATAGTCCAGTCCTGAGGTGATGAAAGCATGAATGATAGTGGCCAGGTCAGAGTCTGAGACAAACAGCCAAAGCTGCCACACCAGATGTAACTGGAGAAATGCACTCCTCGTCACAGCCCCCACTGGGCATCCAGGTGAAGCTGGGAATCAAGGAGCACTCCTACACTATGAAGCTGGGAGAACAGTGAGGGGCGAATCCCATTGGCCATAACTACCTTACAGCATTAGGGATGGGCGAACGTGGTTCAGAAGTTCAGAGTTCGGCCCGAACTCGGCCTGTTTGGATGACCAAACCGAAATTCCGAACCGAATGCTCGAACTTCCAAGCAGTTCAGAAAAGTTCGGACGAGTTCGGATGAGTTCAGGGGTGGGAAAACGTGACTTTGGGTGGGGAAAACATGACTGGAAGGGGAAGGCAACTGAGGAGCAGACTTCCTGGCACCAGGGGTGGACACCAGGGGTGGTTTCAGGGTCAAAAATACTGATACCAAAAAAATTTCAGTTTCGGTACCGATAGCACTTTTTTGTATGTTCGGCCGATTTCAGATGAACCAAATTCCGCCAAACCGAACAGCCGAACTCAAACTCGGGTTTCAAACCGAACGACCGAATGTCCAAAAGGTGTTCTGTTCGCCCATCCCACAGCATCACTAAAGAAAATTCCCCCTCAACCCCAGTTGTTAGATGTGAGTTTCATACTGTGGGGTGGCTCCTCATTGCCCTGCCAACCCTACCGCATTCCCCTCTAGCATCATCTCTGTCTTTTCAGGATTCAACTTCAGACAACGCACCCTCATATAGTCCCCCACAGCATCCAGACATTGAGTAAGCACCAAGACTGCTGGGCATGGGTCAGATGAAAATGAGGTAGAGTTGGGTGTCATCAGCATATTGATGACACCAAACATCAAACCCTCTCACGACCTCACCCAGCGGCTGCATATACACATTAAACAGGAGAGGGGATAGAATAGAACCTTACGGGACTCCACACAAGAGGTCCTGGGGAAATGAGGAGCAGTCCCCTAGGACCATTTGCTGAGTTCGGAACCATTCAAGAACAGGCTTGCTCACCCCGGCTTGGTCCCGCAAGAGGACATCTCGTGGTCAACGGTATGAAAAGCAGCCGACAGATCTAAAAGAAACAAAAGGGTCGACTGACTCTGATCCAGTTCACAGCTGAGGTCATCGACCAAGGCCACAAATGCACAAGTGCTCCATGAGACCATGGAGCTACAGTGGTCTCAGTGCCATAACCTGGATGAAAGGCAGACTGCAAGGATTCTAGAAAATTGACGCGGTCCAGATATTCCTGTAGCTGCTTAGCCACAACATTTCAATAACCTTCCCTAAAAAGGGAAGGTAAGAGGCTGGCTGATAAGTGGCAAGGGAATCAATGTCAAGTGATGGTTTTTTGAGCACCAAATGCCCTTATGTTGCCCTCAAATGGGGGGTGTCCCCAGAGAGTCTTCTCCCTGGTGCCAGCTGAGCTCTTGATTCTAGGACTGAACAGGAATCCTGTCAATTGAAGCACAACCAGTAGAGAACATCCTCTTCTCTGCTTTGCAACATCAAAACTCCCCTCTCATGTACTGGAGCAGCTTCCAAACAACAAGACAATAACCTGCCTAATAGGGATGTGCGAACCCTGGGGGGTTCAGGGTTCGGCTTGTTCAGGGTTCGGCTGAACCCGAAACTGTTCGGTTTGGCCTGATCGGCTCGAACAGTTTTTTGGGGGACAAACCCGTTTGGGCAGGGAGTGGCGGTTTCCCCTTCCCCCTCCAGGCTGAGCAGGTGGAAGGGGTGCTGGGGAGCACCTCCCCCTCCCTGCCCAGTCTGGGATTTTATTTTTACCCCCACCCCCACCCCAGGGATCTCCCTACCTGGTGGTGCCGGGGCTCTGGCCCCTGGTCTGGTGGCGGTAGCGGTGGCAGCAGGCCCAGCAGCAGTGGTGCTCTGGAGCACTTCAGGCTGCTACTAGGCCTTCCATGTCAAACTGGAAGGCCTAGTAGCAGCCTGAAGTACTTCAGAGCCCTGCCACCGGTGGACCTGCCGGGTCACCGCCACTGCCGGACCCGGAGCCCGACCTACCTGGTGGTGCCAGGGCTCTGGCCCTGGGTCCAGCGGCAGCAGCGGCAGCGGGTCTGGCAATGCTCTGGAGTGTTTCAGGCCACTACTAGGCCTTCCGGTTTGACCCGGAAGGCCTAGTAGTGGCCTGAAGCACTCCAGATCACTGCCACCACCAGACCCGGCACCAATACTGCCACTACTGCTGCCGCCAGACCTGGGGCCAGAATCCTGGCACCACCAGGTAGGGTGATCCCTGGGGTGGTGGTGGGGTAAAAAAAATAAAATTCCCAGGCTGGGCGGGGGGGGGAGGTGCTCCCCGGCGCCCCTTTCATCCATGCAGCCTGGAGGGGGGAGGGAAAACCGGGGTCCTCCCTGCTCCCCACCCCCCGCCCAAATGAGTTCAGAACCTGAACTTTGTTCAGCCGATTCGGGCAGGGGTCGGTTCAGATTTGGGGTGTTCACGAACAGGCCGAACACCCCAAGTTCAGGACGAACCTCGAACTTCCAAACCGCGTTCGCACATCCCTACTGCCTAAACACAAGGAGGGAGCCTGGGCCAATCAGCTCAGCACACCCCATAGCATCAGAGGTAGGGGATTGGGAATCAAGGCCACTAAACTCAATGCTAGATGAGAGGACGGGCCACTTAGGATGGAATGTTGAAAGGGGGTGCCTCTGCTGCCTCCCTCCCAGCTGTTGCTGCAGCTTCTCCTGCCCCCTTCCAGCAGTCGCCAAGCTTCACGACAGGAGCAAGGACCTCGACTGCCTGACCCTGCAGAGACAAGCATTGGCTGGGACCCCAGCAGCAACATACAGCAGGGACTGGCCCTGGATGGGTGAACAGGCTCTAGGATCTGACAGGTGGTCTGTGGGTGAGATAGGCTCCAGGATCTGGCAGGCAGGCAGGGCACTGAGAAGGACAAGGGTAGAGGGGGCAGGAGCCACTGTGGCAGTGAGAAAGAGTGGACAGGCTACAGGTTTGGGAAGGCAGGGAAGGACTATGCAAGCTCTGGGATCAGGCGTGGTGGAGTTGGCACTCATAATGTCCTAGGTGGCAGGCTGGACCAGAAATTGGGATGCTGGGGACTGAAGGCAGGAATGGGGGAAGCTGGATCCTATTGCCGCTGCTTCTTCTGCCCCCCTCCAGCCACCGCCAAGCTTTGTAGCAGGTGCAGCTTCCTGAGGCTGCCTAGGGCGGCTAATATCTTCATGCCAGCCCTTTTGGTGAGGGCCAATGGGAGCTGACTTTGTGGACTCTGGAAGTGGCTACCCATGGAGCTACATAGGTCTGGGCTAGGAAGTAACCAGAACTGATACCCCCACCACCATGAAGGGAACTGAGATTTAAGGAAGGGGCTTTTAAAACTGTTGTTGGCACTGCAAATGGAGTCTCTCTGGTGGTGATGGGGACTGGTGGAGTCAAACCTGCATTCTAGGAAGTGTGGTTCAGCAGCAAAAATGTACCAGGGGAAGCCCTGCTATTTACAAGCACCTTGAATACTTACTCTCCATTCCCTTCCTGAAAACAGGTGGACTTTTAAGGCTTCAGGAAACTGACCAAGCCAAAACCCATGAGAAACATAAGCCAGAGCAAGTAAAAACATATGAAGCTTGAATGTGTGCTTAAGACTGACAACAAGTAGCTCACATTATGTCTGGTAACCCCCCACAGCTCACATCTGACTAACAAGTGGGGCAGGGAGGGAATTTTCTTTATTGATGCTGTCAGGAAGTTATGGCCAATGAGTATCAGAGATTGGCAAGGACAGAAAATAGCTTAAGCAATAATTCAACAGCTTTAAAGACAAAATAAATTCTGTTTTAGAAGATATCGAGGAACGAAGTTGAGAGCAAATGAGGTACAGAGATTGCAGTTTGCAGCTTTACGCTCCTTGCTGTCATCAAGTAGGTAATAAAATGTCACAGCTTGCCATCATTTCAGCATTTTTACATGTGTTAGTGTTAGCATAAAACTAAGTAATATATATGGGGAAGGGGAAATAAATGTATGTTTCTTTATAGTTGATTTCCCCCTCTACCTTTCCATAAGACTGGTCTTTTTTTCAACGAGGATAATGGTAGCTTTATATAACCAGGAATCATGTTAACTGCCTAGCGTGATGTGTATGCTACAATAAATTATACAATAACTGTTCTTGGGCTCTGTAAATATAAACAATTACAAAGTCTTCTGCTTTTAGCTATAGGTATTTAATCATTTTGGTTACCTTCATTGCAGCCATAGCAATAGCTACAAGGACCTCAATCTCTCTCTCTCTGTCTCTCTCTGAATAAGAAGAGAGGACATACCAGAGGGTACTGTTCACTCTTATTTCTATTGTCATCAAAGGCTAAACTTCCATCGGCTTTACTCGGGTCACAATTGTGCCCAAAAGATGTTGGTGTGAAATGTGGCTCCCCATTTGTCCTAAACCCAGGAGAGGGCAAAGATGAAGAAAATGCAGTGTACTGCTCCCTTTCTCTCACAAGTCTATAAATACCCTTCATTCAGAAAATACCCTCACTGAGAATCAAGCTTCTTGACGAGAATCAAGAAAAAGAGAACTTGGAAAATCGAGGCCAAATACACCAGCTTTCTTGAGGAAAACTGAGGACCAAGTTTCAGCACTACTAACTACACATCTAGCTATTGGCTGGTATTGTCCCTACACAGCTGACAATCTACCAGGCACAGTAGACCGCTTGCACCACCTGGATCGCTCAGTGGCATGTAGGGATGTGCGAACAGAACGTGGTTCAGATGTTCAGCCGTTCAGTCGTTCGGTTTGAAAACCGAGTTTGGGTTCAGTTGTTCGGTTCGATGGAGTTCGGTTCAGCCGAATATTGCCGAACATTCAAAATAGCGCTATCAGTACTGATATCAATACCGAATTCAAAGTTGTTTTTTTTCAGTATCAGTATCATTTGGCCCTGAGACCACCCCTGGTCTCTACCCCTGGTGCCAGGAAGTCTTCTCCTCAGCTGCCTCCCCCATCCAGTCATGTTTTTCCCACCTGAATGGGCTTTCCAGTCACATTTTTCCCGCCCCGAACTCATTCGAACTCACCCGAACATGACCGAACGGATCGGTCATTTTTGAGTTCAGTTCAGACGTTTGGTTCGGTCGTCCGAACAGACCGAGTTTGGTCCGAACTCCGAACATCTGAACCACATTCACACATCCCTAGTAGCACGTCTCAAAGGTCGTGATGAGGAGCTGAAGGCCTGGTAGGTGCTTGCGCTCCATGTCTCTCCAACAGATGGCTTTGTTGCCTTCAGACACCTCACCAGAGCCTTTGAAGTGGTGATGTGCTGCATGTAAGCACCTATCCACCACCACATGGCTAACTACTAGGGGTGTTTTGAATAGAAAAAAATATATTTTCAATTATTCTCCAATCCTGAGTGTTCTGGCTGCCCATTGGACCCTCAGAGAATACTCAGGCAAGTTTCAGAGGCAGAGATATGGGAGGAGGGTGTCAGGGGTGGGATTCTTAAGGAGGAGTCGGGGTCCTGGCAGGGGGATCAGGGTGAATTACTTACCTTCTGGAGTGGTCTCATGAAATTCATGGTCTCTTTCCGGCTTGTAAGTTTGAAAGTTAAAAAAACAACAAAAAACTGAGCATGCTCAGAAAGGGCCCAAATGACCCTTTCTGAGCATGTTTGGCCCTTTTTCAAAGGAAGATGGTGCTGGTGTGCCAACGCTGTCAGTGCCATCTTTTAAAGGGGCTGAACATGCTCAGAAAGGGTCATTCAGACCCTTTCTAAGCATGCTTAGTTTTGTTTTGTTTTGTTTTTACTTTCAAACTTACAAGCCGTGAAGAGGCCACGCATCACTCAGGACCCCTTCACAAGGTAAGTAACTCACCCCTTCACCTCGCACCTCCTTTACGTGGAGATATATCTTGGGTGTTGAACAAACTGAACAATTTGTCCAGGGTGGTGGCCTTCTAGAGACAGCTTTCCCTAAGGGTGTGCATGTCATTTTCGTTATTACAATAATGATAACGACAATTGTCATTATCGTTATTACAATAACAATAACGACAATTGTCATTTTTGTTATCGTTATTGCAATAACGAAAACCATAGAGAATAACGACAACAATAACAAAAATGACAATGTCGTTATCATTGTCGTTATTATTAGTGACAGTTACAGTTTTGTTTTTGATGGAAATGGAGAGGGGAGGTGGGAGCAGACATCTCAGAGTCCTAAAGAGTCTTGAACTCTTGAAGTGTACCTATGTTGGGAGGAGCAAGCAGCTCCACAGTATCTGCTGGATGCATCGCTGGCCAATGAGCATCGCAATCAGGCCCCAGCAGTCTCATGGCACTCTCTGATTGCTCAATGCCTGCTGCCTCCCAAAACCAATCAGGGGGCTGTGGGGGAGGCCATTGACAGGGTGGCTCCGAGGCGCCTTCTGCCTGGGCCTCGTCACCGCAGGACTCCTTGGTTTACTGAGGGCCTGCGGTGTATGAAGCGTATGGGCAGGAGGCTAGAGCGACGCTGGCGTCGGACTCGGTCTGTCTCCGATCGTCTTCTCCACAGGGCCCATTTGCGGTCCTATGTGGAGGCTGTGAGGACGGCGAGGAAGGAATTCCTCGCCGTCCTCATAGCGTCTGCGAAGTC
>QEPC01002304.1:2952176-2965183 GCA_003113815.1 Sphenodon punctatus | reverse complement strand
AACAATAACGAAAATGACATTGTCATTATAACGATAATGATACAAATGACACATTTTGATAATGACAACAATAACGATAACGAAAAACAACATGGGGCTCTGGTGCACATGCTTAGCTTTCCTTGTCACCGGGTTCTTGAGTTTCCTGGCCTAGGGTAAGTGAATGAAATGACTGTTGTTTCCCCCAGTGGTTTAGGAAACTCAAATACTTGATGCCGTTGGTGCATGGATCCATTTCCAAGTGAGAAGGGCGGTAGTAGGCACTATGCATGGTGGAGAATGAGGAACAGCTCAATACCAGGGTTGGACTGACACAGGGGAAGTAACACTTGAGTGTTGGGGCCATACAGGGAGGAGGTGGGAAGAAAATATGGGTGAGGTCTGAGGGTGGGGTAAAGGGGGCAACTGAGTGATGGAGAGGGGAGGTGTGTGTGTGTGTGTGTGAGAGAGAGAGAGAGAGAACGTGTACAGATGTTGATTAAAATTAGGGATTCCATTGATTCCACAGCATATGCTGACATTTGACCTTGGGCATTTGAAGACATGTAATTTGAAGGGGAAGTAGGAACAAAGCCTATGATGGTTTATGATTTTGCCAGTTGATGTTTTTATTAATAGACTTTGACATCACTGATTTGTATTACTCATTCATTAAATTTGCCTACATATATATACTAATGTGAAATAGGAAGATAATCCATGATTGGAGGGCGACCACAAGAGAGACATTGGCCCTTTGTACACAGACACTCTAACAGCGATAAAATGGGTTTTCCATTTTATTATACATGGTTCAAGGCGCCAATAGAGCATACCTGCAGCCCTGAAACATGTATAATAAAATGGAACACCCATTTTATCGCTGTTAGAGTGTCTGTGTAAAAAGGGCCCTGCTTAAATGGTTTGGAATCCAGTGACCTAGGAAACGGTTGTGATCGGGGAGCCTGAATTGGAAGTTCCCTCACAGAGGCGAAGGAAAATGAGCAAGACTAGTCTCAGCAGACCCAGCTGGTTTATCTTGATCGTATCTTATATAATTCTTCAGGAATGCAGGATTTTTGAAAAGGTCAGTGCAACTGCTAAGAGCCAAAGTTTGCCACTTACACATCTGGGTTTTTTCTCTAGCTTTCACTTGATCGCATTACTTCCTGTCATTTCCATCCCAGATCTCCTGTTCTGCTTAAAGCTCATCAATATTTGTCGGCGCACCCAATGAGACACGGAGACATTATTTGGTTTAAAACTGGTCGCATTCTTTATTCTAAATAACTTGAGAGGCCGGTGGGGAAATTGCCCGGCAATTTTGGGTCCAGTATGCTAGCTAATGAATAACCTTATAAACTTGGCACTGGCATGGATGTGGCCTCCAGCGTCAGCGCCGTTCAAACCGTTCCCCCTTCGACAACACAAAGGCTCTGGCCAAAAAACTGGGGGAACAAGCCCAACCATGGGCACAAGCCAGAAGGTAAGTGGCTTTCAGTCCGGTGGACAGCGCATGCCCTTTCCGGCCCTTCCAAAACCACTCCTCCCAGGGTCATGACCCCAGTGTGTGCTGCGCCCCACATCACGCTGGGTATCACCTCCCCATCTCTTAAGGAGATGTCTCATCCTATCCTACTTATTCCTATTTACCTACAATCGCATACTGGACCCCTGCAGAATGCGATGTTTTATTCGTCTTGTCTTCACTAAGTCATTCTTTCCAATTATTGACTCAGACTTGTTTTCACCGATTTCCATCATCTCTTCCAATTCACCCAGATTGATGAAGCCAATTGAATTATTTATAAACTTATATCCAATTAACTAAACAGCCTATTAACCTACTCAGCACTGTCAAGGAGGTGAAACCTGCGACCCCATAATTGGACTAATCGCCAAAATTCCTCCTTAGCCCCTCTATCGGCGACTAGTCTTTTGACCACAATACTAGAGGGTGGGTTGGGTGGGGCTGACTATGAGATTCACAGGCCGAATGCCAGCTCCTTGCTGTCGTGACCCCTCCCTGCCTAAAAGGGGCGGGGCCACGTTTCCAAGCGCAGGTTCCGCTGCGCTCCATCTGCCCAGCAACAGGGCGTACCGCTGGTGAGCATTCTAGCATGCTCACCAGCCGCGGCTCAGGTCCTTCTTCTCCTCCCACCCCCGTGCTCATTCCCTGAGGGGGGGACTTGACAAATGCCCCATCGTCGCCATTTCGGCAGCGAAGGGGACTTGTTGGCACACCCAATGAGACACGGAGACATTATTTGGTTTAAAATTGGCCGCATTCTTTATTCTAAATAACTTGAGAGGCCGGTGGGGAAATTGCTCGGCAATTTCGGGTCCAGTATGCTAGCTAATGAATAACCTTATAAACTTGGCACTGGTGTGGATGTGCCCTCCAGTGTCAGTGCCTTTCAAACCGTTCCCCCTTCAACAACACAAAGGCTCTGGCCGAAAAACTGGGGGAACAAGCCCAACCATGGGCATGAGCCAGAAGGTAAGTGGCTTTCAGTCCAGTGGACAGCACATGCCCTTTCCAGCCCTTCCCAAACCACTCTTCCCAGGGTCATGACTCCAGCATGTGCTGCACCCCGCATCACGCTGGGTATCACCTCCCCATCTCTTAAGGAGATGTCTCATCCTATCCTACTTATTCCTATTTACCTACTGGACCTAATCACATACTGGACCCCTGCCACGAAGGAGGAGGCAGCACTGCCATACCCCGCCTCCCCACTGCCTCTCAAACCAATGACCCCAAATGTTGGGCCAACGCTCGGACATACATCTCATTACCCGAATCAGAGAGATGAACCCCATCATCTCTAAATAAATCTGTCCTACCCCTAACCAATCCAGGGTGCATAATCACTGTACCACCCAGGCTACGAACCCATTTAGCTAACTCCCTACTGACAGTACATCTAGTTCTGTCTACTCTACCTGATTTAACTGCCTTATCCCAATGTCTCCTGGGAACCCAACTTGTCCACACTATGTGTAGATCTGCAAACCAATGTTTAACTAGCACTAAATCTTACTTAACCTGTATAATTAAATTAACTCCTTTACATTGGGGAAGGTCATTTTCTCCTAAATGAACGACTAATACTTGTGGTGCTGGAGCCCCTCTCAAGGCCTGTAACATAGGCTGTAGCTGGTTCTATTTCATCCCACTCTTACCCAGCCACCGTATTACCAATTTGTCGTGCATCCCTAACTGAGGCCCCCACTGACTCATTCGTGCGGCCTTCTCGGCCCAGCGTGCCAGGCTGTGTCCTATGATCCATACCACCCTCTTTGGGGGTATGCTAGTGTAGGACCCTATGGGAAAAGAAAAAATGGGGAGTTACTGGCTGTGATATGGCCGAATGTATTTCTTGTAAGCTTTTGATCTCCATCTCCCAACTGCCTTGATTGTCTTGACTGGTAACCCAGCGGCAGCGGCTGTGGTAGCCGCTCCGATTCGAAATGAGTGGGACCTAAATGTCACCGGGTCGAGGGCCCCTCTGGCCAATGCAGCTTTCATAACTGCATTAAATTGGTAACAGGTCAGGGGCTTTCCGTCATGGTGTATAAATAATGTGCCGGGGATAGGTGGGTGAATTTTCCAATACTTCTGCATCTGTCCCACTGGACATACCTCCTTATTGTTACATTGGTATAAGTTCACCTTTTGCCCCTTTTTTCGTTGGTCAGTTTTTGAATACCTAAGTTGCAATTCGATCCCCCGGACATTCCATCTAACATCCTGTATCCCTAGGGCCCATCCCGAGGTGTCCTTCCCGGAGGCGGGGACCACTTCACTAATGCCGAAGCCTCCAAAAAATGTTACCGCGTATACCGTGGTAAACAGCTGCCTTTCATACTCATCCCGACAAATACCCGTGAGACCCCCCAATCAATTGCGCCAGAACTGGTGGTGTTATTGGAGACCTAGGAACTGTGGTGACTACTGCTGTCCTCGTCCAACTTTCAAACATCTGTTTGAGAAAGAAACCTTTATCTGGGGACGGGAATCCATTAAGCCTGTTGAAAAACACTAATGCAGATACCTTGCCACTCACAGTTCCCACAGCCAAGCCTTTATCGTGGAGTTCCATTGCAAACTGAATTACCTGCTCTTCTTCAATGGGGAATGCCATTCCCATGCCCTTTCTTACTCTAAATTGCAGGAACTCCTTAAATGCCCTGTGGTAGGCCACTGGTGTTCTGGGGGCCAGTGATCCCTTTATGATGGCCTGCATATCTATTTCCCAAGATTCCATACACCTGCTGGTAGTGGATCCGACCACTCCGTGGCCGCCGGTGCCAGTTCCCGGAACTGTTTCATCTGAAACCGAGAAAGGGCGTTGGCTATGCCATTGTTGATGCCGGGCACATGCCGGGCAGAGAACAAGATATTTCGTCTCAGACAGAGGCCTACAAATACCCGTACCAGACCCATCACCCTCCCGGAGCAGGATGACAGGGTGTTGACAACATGTACCACTGCCATGTTGTCGCACCAAAACAACACCGTTCTGTTGGCAAATTGCTCCGTCCACAATAGGACTGCAACCACCATCGGAAAAAATTCTAGGAAGGTGAGGTCTCTGGTAACACCTGTCTCTTGCCATTCCTTCAGCCATGGGGAAGCACACCATTGGCCCCGAAAATACACCCCGAAACCAGCCCCACCTGCTGAATCTGAGTGTACCTGCAGGTCAGCCTGCAGCCGTAGCTCCTCCCTCCAGAAACTAATCCCGTTATATTCCTGGAGAAATTTCAGCCAGCTGTCCAAATCTTCCTTCATGTCCTGTGTTACCCTTACTCTGTAGTGGGGGAGTAATTCACCTCCTAGCTTGCTATATAGTCTGAAAAGAAATGCTCTTCCTAGAGCGATCACCCGGCATGCAAAATAAAGACTCCCGACCAAGGATTGCAAGGCCTTCACTGTTATTTTCTTTAATGCCATGCATTCCCGGATTTTGTTTTGAATGCTCTCCAATTTTGTTTTGAATGCTCTGCCGGGAGTCTGGATAATTTCAATTCAGTGTCCAATTCAATCCCTAATTACATGATGCTTGTACTTGGTCCTTCAGTTTTCTCTGGTGCTAACAGTATCCCTAATTCTTCCGCCATCTTCTGGAATGCACTCAATGCACCTGCACACTGTTGTCCTCTTGGCGGGCCAATTAGTAAAAAGTCATCTAAGTATTTAGTTATCTCTACAGTTTGTGAACACTGCCTAAATATCCACTCCACCAGTGAACTAAATCTTTCAAATGCAGAGCAGGCTATGGAACACCCCATAGGCATGGCCATATCATAATAATACTTTCCTTCGAAATAGAAACCCAAGAGGTGAAAACTATTGGGGTGAACTAGCAGCAGGCGAAAAGCAGACTTAATGTCGCATTTCGCCATTATTGAGCCCTCATCCATGGCCCTTGCCTTCCTTACCGAGTTGTCAAACGACGCATATTTGATGGTGGTTAATTCCCTTGGTATGGCGTCATTTACAGATCCTCCCCTTGGGTGGGACAATGGTGGATCATCCGGAATTCACCCGGTGTCTTTTTTGGCACTATACCAGGGGCGGAAACCACAAGTTTGGCCATGGGAGGGGCTGCAAATGGGCCTGCCACTCTCCCCTCCTCGACTTCCTTCCTGATCTTTTTGCAGACAACGTCTTCCTGGCCTTCTATAGATTTTAAATTACGAGCCACTCTAATCTGGTATACTGGGCCTGCAGGAATGATGAAACCGTTCTTAAAGCCTTGCACTACGTAATTAACCTCAGATCTTACTAGGTGTCCTTCTAAAGCCCTTTCTAGCTTTTTAATTTGAATTGGGGTCAGTCCCCTTCTGAGGACGGGATGATGCAGGGCTACTCTGCCCCATTCTCTGATTTCCCCCCCCCCTTGTCCAAAACGTCCCCATCCCCCTTTCTGTTTAGGGCAAGGGCACGTGGTTGCTGGGTGACTCCCTCAGCAATTGGAGCAGGAGTGACGAAATTTGCAGACAGGCCGTATACAGCGCCTGCCCTTGTTGAAATCCCAGCACGGCCCTGTGGCATTCTGCCCCGACCTTTGGGTCTCCCCCCAAAATGGCTCATTTGCGGGTGCAACCCCCCCCGGACTAGCGGATGCCCGCTGTCTGCCCGCGGGGCATTTGTGGCGTCTATCATGCTTTCCAACTACAAATCGGAAGCGTACTTATCCCACTGCAACCCCGTGGTGTTTGCTGCTCTATGGCGAAAAGCTTTGTCATAGCGAAGCCATGCTTCCAAGGGGCCTGTGCCATGTGCTTGCCGGACTATATCTGCATATTTATGCACCTCCAAACCCCGCCCTGGTTCTTTTTGCATAATCACCCCCATGTAAATGGCGTATGCTGACGTCCAATTGTCCCAATTTCTATCTGCCTTGGGACCCCTAAATTGTTCCTTATCCTTTCCCTCAAACTGCTCAGAGTGGTCCAAAATTGGATCGCTGAACAGTAGTGCGAAAAGGTCCACATATTCACCCCGCCAGATTTTTTCTTTCGTTGCCTGGGTTAGATGTGACCCGAACGGGGCAGAAACCTCTGTTATTGGACCAGCCGGTGGGTGGGCTGTGGCTTCAGGGGCAGGCTGGGCCACTGGATGTGACACAGATGCGGCCTCATTCCCTGCCAGTGAAGTGTGGTGGGAAACAGCCCCAGAGGCTCTTGCTTCTGCCACTTCCCCTTGGCTGGGCTGTATTGCTCTCGCAGTTCCAGGGGGTGTGGCCGGCACCACCCACATCCATTCCCCCTCCAACATCTGCAACTGCGAGCTGGGGTTGTTTGGCGAGGGTCCTCCCCCCATTCCCAGAACTCCCTCTCTGTCCCCCCTGGACTCTGGTATTAAAGGTCCACCTGTTGCCCTATTGGTCCCCTGCTCCGAGGCCATGTTAACCAGGGCCCCGAACACACTCTGGCCTCGTTCAGCTCCTCCAACTGACCCACCTGAATTCAGTGCTCCTCGGCCTTGGTCCGCTGATCCCATTCCTAGGTTAGGTTGATTACGCTGTCGTTGCCACTCCTGTTCTAAGATCGCGATTCATCTCCTCAGATCGCCATCTCCTGGGTACTCAGTCTCGGACGGTCCTTCACGTCTCCGCCGTGTCGCCGGCGGCTCTCCTTCTCTTTCTGGAACACATACTCCAGGAGGGCTTTCTTGCCTTTGTGACAGGACAATCCGCGTATAGGGGAGAGGGGCCCTATTCCACTCTGCCTCCCGCTCCAACTGCCAATGATAATCGCCCCAACTGGGTATCCCTACTGGGTCTTGTGCCAGTGATCTAGGAGGAAACCTTCCTACACCCCTGGGTGGGAGGTTAACACATACCTCCCCCCCCCTGCACTTGGTGGCCCGTTGGACTGCTTGTGCCCCCCTGATTGTCCAGGGCTTGAGGGCAGGACATGTCCTGTCCTGGGCCATTGTCTTGTGCAGGAGACAAGCTCTCTACCGGGCCTTCCCCATAACCTTTGCAGGTCATTGGGGCCCTATCTTCCTCCCAGTACCTGGAGGTTCCTTCCTCTGCATTGCAGAATTCTGTGAGCCCCAACCCCCTCTCAGCCCCCTCCCTATAGCGGGCTGGGAGATTGATGACTCTATTCCCCCTTCTAGTGGGATGCTGCCTGCTTGCAATCCCCCTCTGTGGAGGCTGGGCCTCCTCCTGTCCAATGATCGAAGGGACATTACTCGCCCCCCCCTTGCCCAACCGGCTCGGCGTTGTGGCTTCCCGCCACGCACTCACCCGGTAGAGGGAGGCCCTGAGCCCTCAAGAGGGCTTTACAGGCTGCCAGCCACTCGGTTAGCTCTGCCTTTGTCAGGGCCCTTCCACCCTTCCTCTGCTGCCGAGCCACAGCCTGCTTTGTTGCCGCCCTGCTTGCCCCCTCTTTGGGTGCCTTCTTTTTGTTGTGGCCCATCTCGCCGCTCATTCTAGCATGCTCACCAGCCATGGCTCAGGTCCTTCTTCTCTGCCCACCCCTATGCTCATTCCCTGAGGGGGGGGGCTTGACAAATGCCCCGTCGCTGCCGTTTTGACAGCAAAGGGGACTTTCCTTCAAGGTCAGTGCCTGAATGTCTCACTACAGAATTACCTGCTGGCTATGGAGCAACCACTAAAACTTTCTGGGCCTTGCAGACTGCAATTCAGATGCCATGAAAACCAATTTTCAGGATTTGGGGGCATCCAAGATGTTGGCAGACTTCATAGTTGGGACTGGGAGTTGGGTCAAGCAGATCCAGGTTGCAAAGCCTAAGGTACAAACCAAAGATGTTGCCACAAAGTCATAGCCAAGAGTCAAAGCAGGAGGGGAAGTCAAAGGGAAGGTTCGGGCAGGAGTCAGAGGCAGGATGAAGGCAAGGGCTGGAATTGGGTAAGCAGGTTGGGAATAGGCAAGGCTGGAAACAAGGCAGGAAAAGGAAGTAGGCGCACAGGAAATGGAAGCAAATCATTGTTCTGCCCAACTTCCTGTGGTAGCTAGGCAGTCTTATATCCCCAGAAGGAAGCAATCGGGAAGCTGAGGAGTGTCCTGGCCTAGCCAGGACAACGGGGTCTACTAGGTAGCTCTAGGGCCAACAACAAGTTGCAGAGGTGGCAGTGCTAAACTGACCCTTGCCCTGGAATCCTACCATTACCAATTAAAGGCGCAGGTCCTGTCACCAGATATAAACCCCAGTTGCAGCTCCACAAGCTTACCTTGACTTTACGATGCGGTGAATTTTTTTGTAACATCTGAATCCATGGTGCCTTTGCCTGATCATCTCAGTGTTAACATGTGGTAGATCTGTTAAGATGTTGCAAAAAATGCCATCACATGGTAAACCTGAGGCGAATACATAGTGCTAACTAGGGTCTGCATGTAGCTATTGTGACATTTGAACTCGGTCACAATAGTGGACTATGGTTAACTTGCTATTCTGTGAGGGGCTGGGTAAGATTTGGTGGGAAAGGAACTTGTGGATTTTTTTTGTTATTTGCTGCTTGATGTCATTAAAAAACTTTGTTTCAGTTTCCTTATGAAGAATGCTGTAGTAGAAATGATAGTGTAGTCTACTAGCATCCTGATCTCTTTGGTCTTTATTGGTCTCTCTCTTGAGGAGCCATCAGGATAAGAACCTGTACCTCAATAAGTCAATTTCTCCACTGCCAGACTTAGTTTCTAACTGGAACCCACTGTGAATTTTCAACTGGAATTACTGCTAGGGGATCTATATTGCATCCTGAATTTTATTCCTGAAAATATTAAAAGCACATTTGCCATTGAGTTTGTGAAGCTAACCTAATCCTAGCTAAGAGATGCAAATGATGGATCGTGTACTTGCAGATGAGTGATGTACAGTGTATGTATTATGCTGGTCACCGGAATTTTGCTTTTATATAATCAAACAGAGGGTTTATCTCTTGCCTATGCAGTACCACAATAGATCCATATCCAGACTTAATTTCTAACTAAAACCCACTGTGACTTTTCAACTGAAACTATTGCTAGGGGATCTATATTGCAATCCTCAATTTATCCCTGAAAATATTAAAAGCACATTTGCAGTTGAGCCTATGAAGCCAACCTAATTCTAGTTAAGAGATGCAAATGATGGATTGTGCACTTGCAGATGAGTGATGCACAGTGTATGTATGTACATCCCCATCACCACTTTTTTCTATTCTGCCCATTTTGAGAATTTTGCTTTTATATGATCAAATGGAGAGTGTATCTCCTACCTATATTTCAAATACATGCCCAAATGCTCTTCCCTCTAGTTCTTACCCACATATCAATAAGATGCCTTTCTTTCTTTCTTTCTTTGTGATAAATAGCACCATAAAGACAACACAACCCGCCACCTACGAAGATGGTCTGTGGGGAAATGAAGGCAGACACGGCACAGCAGAGCCATGCAAGTAAAACAATGCTAAATATTTCACTGCTGCTTCATTTACCACGATAGTAAATGAGCAGGCATGGTGTGGAATAGCTGGAATAGCTTTCTCTAGCAGTAAACCAGAAAACTTTATTGCGCCACTGCTTAATTCTACCTCCCTTTTAATGCAATCCATTAGCACAGAAATAAAAACTCCATATGTACCACCTGCACCTTCAGTGGTACACGTGGCCATTGTAAAATGGCTACATTATTATGCACACAAGTATAAGTACGATTTTATTGATCTATTCCAAATTCAAATTGCGAGAAATGGGGCTTTTTGTCTTAAACGAATGGCCACAATCCTTGAAGTGCCTTGCTGGTGCAAGCCCCATTTTGTATATTGCTAAAAATGCCTTGTACGTTTTTGGTATATTTTGTACATATATGACGGCCTATGCCTATAGCATTAAAGTTTATGAGGATGATATTGCCTACATAATAATACAACTGTGTGATAGTGGAAAGAATACAAGGTGGCACACTACAGAAAAAATGGAAGAGGTCTACGGTACAAGAGTTTCTCAACATATACAGCAATATATTGGGGAAGGACTGGCTATAAAAGCTGAGCTCAGGTTTATGAGAAAAAGGGCCACTTGGAGAGTTCAGGCTGAGGGATCTGGCATCTAAGGGATGGAAGTTTGCCCCAGGATACTGCAGGAGCGTGTGGGGGAAGTGGCTGGGAGGCCACCTTAGGGCCCTGTGTTGGCAGGGCTCATCCTGAAGCTGGCTGACCAGAGGAGTAAAAGACTGGAAGACCAGAAAGGAACTAGCATATGCTCTAAACTTAGACCCCTGGGAAGGGTTCAATTCCATGAGACAATGGGTGAAAACAAACAAGACGGTGGTGAGGCCAGCTCTCCAGGATGCTCTGGGGCGGGTTACAGCAGCTGCCACTCCCCAGGTCAGCATGCATCGCACAACAAACGTGTGGGTGAACCCTCGCAGGTGGAGAGCTGTCCCATGCCACAGGTAGCAGGGTGGAGCTGGACGCTTGCCCATTTGTTCAGTTCCTCCACCCTGCTACCTGTGGCATACTCCATGGTGAGCAGAGGAATAAAGGGAGAAACAAAAGCAGCCACACGTGGACCAAACGACCAGTCCCCTAGCAGGCTGCCAGTCCAGGTCCTTCCAGCCACCATTAACACCACAGGTCATAGATCAGTCACACTGGTAGCCCATAGCTCAAAGTTTCAAAAGCCGTCCCCCCCCCCCGGTCTGGGGAGGGAGGGAACCCTCCTCCCTCCCCAGATCAGCCCATAACACACTAGCAGTCCGTAGCCCAATGTTCCAATGGGGTCCCAGCAATGGGTTGGGGGTGAACTCCCCTCTCTCCAGAGATCAGTCACATTGTGAGCCCATAGCAGAAAGGTCTAACAGAGCCCTGGCACCTGGGGGGTGGGGAATCCCGCTTCCTCTGTATATAACCCCCATTCATACTCACCCCTCCGGCCTCGCCAGCATATGGGGGGGTCAAAACCATCTGCTTGTGCCAGAGCAATCTGCACTGTCCTCTGATCATGTCCAGACTTCATACAGGGTACAAAGCTCATCTGCAGTCGGTTCCTTCTCCAGGTAGACAGAAGGCAGGAGCCCCCAGGAAGTCGAGTTCCAGAATCCAGTCAAGGCACTAATGATGGCTTCATGCGTGTCCCCTTGCCTTCAGCAAAGCCAGTGGCAAAAGAAAGTGGCAGAGAGGGTTTAGTCACTAAGGCACAGGCAGAACTCTGGAAGCTCAGAAATCTCCTGCAAAGCCAAGTTCTCGTTCACATTCCACAGTCCCATCGCTCCAGACCCAGAAGCCCAGCTTAACCACCCAGTGCTCACACTCCATCCCACACACGATGCCCCAGGAGCTGCATATACTGGCTCATGACTCCATAGCCCAGCATCATGGAAGATGGGCCAGGCCAGCCGACAGTCCCTGCACATCCCCACATCACCCAGGGGCAGGATGTCAGCATCGTTACATTATATGCATGGACCAGCCCAAAGCTGAAGGTGTGAATATCTTCTAAGAGAATTAATCTGTATGGACATGTAACCACAATCTTCTGTGCATTTAGCACCAACACTAGCCTTCGATGCCAGTACAAATCCCATTAAATTCTGTGGAGTTCTGTATGAGAACTGCACCCATTTCAGCAAGAAAATAGATTGTATAGAGCCTAGTCCTTAGTGTAGTACAAAAGATATATAACAGAAGAAATGAATATTTGGCATGAATGCTGAATTCGGGGAATTTAGCAAATCTGTATCCATTTTAACAAAACACTATTCACTCCCTACTTCATTTGCAGAAACAAATATTCATTTTTTGGGTGTGTGTTTGTTTTTTTTACTTCTTTGCTTTTATTGTTGTTAGACACCCTGAGCTATTGGAAAGGGCTAGATATAAGCTAAAAAAAATTAAATACTTAAATTTCATTATTTATTTATTTTTACTTTGTTTCGCTGGTATTTTGGTTTTGTAATTCATTCATTTTGGTGGTAGTTTTGTACTACTGCATACCAAACCATTGTGCGACAGTGCTACTGCACTTTTACTACTGTTGGCAGGTAGGGGCCTATGCTCACTGCGTTTTCCCCTGAAAGTAACACAATAGCACGGTTGCAGAGCAGTTTGGTACACAATAGCGCTGAATAGAACTGCAAAAGTGAACAAAATAGAAAAGTCAAAACATGATATAAACAAAGTCAATAGCCAAAGTGATCATAAGGAATTAACGGAATAAATATGCAAAAATCTATTATTAATTAATTATTATTCTTATACAGCACAAGCAATGTACCTGGCACTGTACAATCCACAGAGACAGGTCCCTACCCCTAAGGGGCTTACAGTCTGAGACACAAGGGAGGGCGATACGAGGGAGCAGTAAACATCAGGAGAGACAATAGTACATTCATGAGGTTGAGAAGCTGCAGGCTCACGTACTTCGCTTAGTTACAGGGAATTAGGTTCTGACTGAGGGGGAAAGGATAGAATATCACTCATGACAAGCTAGGGAAGGCCTGATGGAAGAGGCGGGTTTTCAGGAGGGATTTGAAAGTTGGGAGAGAAGGAGCAGAGCAAATGTAT